>CM051028.1:25442863-26045363 GCA_027627225.1 Congeria kusceri
AGGCACTGTATGGCCAATACAAGTCTCTGGACATGCACACTGCTTGATTCTGTGACAAAAGTTGGATCGCCAATTTTTGCCCCATTGTGTGTACATAGTGTATTGGGGTTACCCCCCCCCCCAAGAACATGCCTTTCAAAGCCCCTGAACCCCCCTAGTGATGTCGGACGCCAAGGGGGCACTGGTACGGCCCTGCAGCCAGAAAAGCAGCCCAGGCGCTTACACGTAACACGAGTTATTAATGCAACAAAGTCCTGCCTGGATAGATTTAAATAGTAAAAAAAAACCTGCACTCGTGCCCTATTGAACCGCAACGATGAGGGCTAGGAAGCTGCTTCTTGTGGCAAAGCGCCGGAATCTCTTGCCCCTGTTGCCTGCACCATGACCGTTAGTCTATCTTTGACGGTTTTTGGCTGTCAGTAAATATATGAGTCCGTTTACAGTGTGTCCGAGAGCCCATGGGCTCAATTTTGGCTATCCAATTGTTCTCGCGGAATCAGGCACTTACCATGTCCAAGGCACCGTATGGCCAATACAAGTCTCTGGACATGCCATCCGCTTGATTCCGTGACAAAAGATCGATCGCCAATGTTTGCCCTATTGTGTATACATAGTGCATGGGGGTAACCACCCAACCCCAAAGAACAGGGCTTCCGAAGCCCCAGGACCCCCCGAGAGATGTCGGCCACCAAAGGGGCACTGGTACGGCCCTGCAGCCAGAAAATCAGCCCAGCCGCTTGAACGTGACACGAGTTATGAATGCCACAAAGTCCTGCCTGTATAGATTTTCATAGTACAAAAAAGCCCGCAATCCTGCCCCTTTTTAACAGCAACGGTAAGGGCTATCAAGCTGCAGTCTGTGGCAAAAGCGCCGGAATCACTTACTCCTGTTTCCTGCACCATGACCGTTAGGCTATCTTTGACGGTCATTTGGCTGTAAGCGAATGTATACGTCTGTTTACAGTGTGTCGGAGAGCCCATGGGCTCAATTTAGCGATCGAACTTTCGTCTAGGAATCAAGCACTTTGCATGTCCAAGGTACCGTTTGGCGAAAGCATGTCTCTGGACATGCCATCCGCTTGATTCCGTGACGAAAGTTCAATCGCCAGTTTGATACCCCCCCCCCCAAGAACAGGGCTTCCGAAGCCCTAGGACCCCCGAGTGATGTCGGCCTCCCAGGGGGCGCTGGTACGGCCCTGCAGCCAGAAAATCAGCCCAGCCGCTTGCACGAAACACGAGTTATTAATACAATAAAGACCTATCTGAATAGGTTTACATAGTAAAAAAAATACCGCACTCGAGCCCATATTCAACCGCAACGGCGAGGGCTAGGAAGCTGCTTTCTGTGGCAAAAACGCCATAATCACTTGCCCCTATTGCCTGCACCATGACCGTTGGGCTATTTTTGACGGTCCTTTGTCTATAAGTGAATGTATGCGTCTGTTTAAAGTATGCCCGAGAGCCCATGGGCTCAATTTTGGCAATCGAACTTTCGTCGAGGAATCAGGCACTTAGCATATCCAAGCCACCGTATGGCCAATACAAGTCTCTGGACATGCAAACCGCTTGATTCCGTGACAAAAATTCGATCGCCAATTTTAGCCCAATTGTGTGTACATAGTGCATGGGTAGGGGAGGGGGTACCCCGCCAAGAACAGGGCTTCCGAAGCCCCGGCCCCCCCCTCCCCCCCCCCCGAGATTTAAAAACTACTTGGCACAAATATGCAACTCAATGCGACGGCTTTAAGCGCACATGCATCAGATGCGTAGGTCAACGTAGGGAAATATCTTGTGCAAAATAGCACGGTGCTGCACCCTGCTCCTTTTTGATACCCCTTGCTGCAATTCTGGGCTTGTGAAAACAGACTTGTTCAATTTCTTTTGAATTTCAATAAATGTTTGCACATATTAAATGGCAAATGAATAGACCATGGTTTATAGCCTAAATTAGCAGCAATTATTTGATAAAAAACTTGGACTTACCAATTTATTAGAAAATGTCAAAGAACTTTGACGGCTTCCACCCTGCCCCTTATGGGCAAAACCTCTTTACCTTTTTTTTATACTAGATCTTTCCCTATCAATAATGCCTTAAGGTCACACTAAGAGGTAAAAGTTTCAAATCGCCTTTTACTTGTCCAGATTATGACTTTGCCATGGAATGTGGGATTTTTTTAATTACTGGGTACACATGTTTGCCTAAATGTTACGGCATGTCTCGTTCATGCGTCAGAACTGTAATTCAAAGGTCAATAATGAAAAGAAAATCATAGTTTTCAAGGTATCAGTAATTGCCATGAGCATGTTAGTTGTCCCATTGATCAGAGATTCTAAGATATTTACTGTTCCTTTCATTTCAGAAGCGACACAATACTTAATCCATTCAACTGCTCCGGCTTGGACGTCACTCCCATGCATAGTGTTGTGCTCGCCCTGTACCACGCAGTTTTGCTTATTTGCTTGAGAACTTTGCACTATAACGTCCAAACTTTTATTAAATAACGCAACGGTGTCACAAATAATTGCATTTCATTTTTTTTTAGGTAAGATCACATACTTATTGATTATATTTAGTAGTGAATTACTACAATTTATTAGCGAAGGGCCTTGGATTCAAAGTGCTCCAAACTCTTTACATGGTGTTAACTTGTAAACAATTGTCTACGAATTTTAAGAACGGCCCTCGTACTATTGAGGTTTTGATAGATTTCATTAACTTTACGTCAACGTCGATCCATTTAATACAACATGTGAGTCGTAACGAATGTTTTTATTTACTGTGTTTACCGCGAAAGCAATAAATTCAAAACGGCTTGTACGACCTGACTTCAAGATGCGATTATACCCAACAAAAGTCACAGTATTAATACGAAAAGATTGATATATTAATAATCAGATATAGTTTAAATGCCCAAGCGCAATATGTTATTATAATAGTTACTTATTTGCTTTCGTAATGTCAACAATTGTTAGCTAGCGTACGTGTATGTTACTATTTAGATTTAGGCCCCCGCCCCCCCCCCCCCAAAATAAAAGTCCCATTTCTGGTCTCCCGACCGACCCTTTACTTTTGCTGCAGACCCTACATATGTTTGGTCATAAAATAATTTATTTATTTCCGCCGATAAATATTCTTATTCATTTTACCAAACAATATTTTAACTGGCTATCGCGTTTCATAAACCTGATAATGATTCACTGTTGCACATGGCACATATTTTACCAAATTTTGTCCATGTTTTTATTGTTATTTTGTGGAATATTGAACTAAATTTACTTTCATAAAAAACGTAATCAATGTATAATCAGATACGCATACACAATTACCTTGTGCGCGAAACACATATTAACCCAAATTGAATGCAAATATTCATGTTACTATTCAAAAAGTGTTATGCCTTAACACAATCTCCATGTTAATTCCAATACATGTATATTTCGTCACTCCAATTTAAATGTACAATTTATCCAAAGGAACAAAACAACAGTCTAATTTTTTCATACCCTTTACCAAAGGGGGTAATCACGTGGTGATCAAAAGGGAATCAAAACGGCGAAGTTCTTGCAGAAACAGGTATTTTTTGCCCTTTTATATTCTTTAATAGTGTGCTTTAATATTTTAATGCCGTCCACTTATCATATCAGTTAGAAAGTATTTAACGTTTGTTTCGTGTATGTCGTCGCCCTAGATCTTGACTTTACTCGGTGCACATTTCTAAGCGGGAACTGTTTTCCATGTAATTTGTGATCGTTACCGTGTTTCACGTAGGAAATCCCTCTCTCAGCATGAAATTAGATACATTGCAAAAACAAAAATGTGTTCGGAATATTCTTTGTATGTTTATAAATGTGTTTTGCTAGCGCCAGACATGTCAGAATCTTTTTTCCAAGTTGTACGCACCCAAAATGTTTTATGATCTAAACGGGTCCCACATCTGATATGATCACAATGGGGTCCCGTTTTATGTCAGAAAACAGAGATACTCATTTAAAGCTTGTCTGATCTAAATTAAAGCTTGAAATCATGCTCTGGGCGATGTATCTAATAACTAGGACGAGAACGTTCGAATCCAAACCAAATAAGAAGCAAGTGCTCCTTTGTAACATGAAAGTGACATTTGATATGTATATCATTTCTTGTCATAATACCGCATATACATAGTTTTATAATTTAATTTGTTTTCAATTTTCCAGTGCTACATTGCATCACCAGCTGACAAGTTGAAAACATGACGTCACGTCCGGTTCGACGTAAACAACTTTTTTAAAAATAGCGTTAAGAAAATAATTTATTTATTTTAATTTATGAAAAGTTCTTTTAGTGAAACTCCTAAATATACCAAGAAGATGTAGATCAGCAAAAAATATCTTATATATAAGTTTAATCGTGATAAAAGGTTCTTCAACAAAATGACAGACGTTTCTAGTGATGTAATACTAACGGACTCTTCCGATCAATATGAACGACTATCAACACTGGTGAATGAGAGACGTGATTACAGACTAAATGAGAAAAAAAAGCTGTTCGGAAGAAGATGGCCGCGACAACAAGATCTGAAATATCGATCACAGAAACAAGCGGAGGAATAAAATGTGAGTTTAATGCCGGACTATACGAGCTCTTGAAAAATGCAACAGATCAATACTACTCTTCAGAAAAAATGAGTACCCATTCAAATGTCAAAAAATTCCAGTGCTAGACCAGAAAGGCAATATTGTTGAAACAAAATTTAAACTTACTTCCGGAAAAAAATCAATATACACTCTTAATATGTACCATACCAAATCGGGCTGTCTTGTGAACGGTAAGCAAGTAAGACAATTTATGCAAAAAGATTTGCCGAACATTGTGGACAGCATTGAGCAATCTCTTGCTGCGAACAACACAACAGTGCAAGAAATAAATGAACAAATCAAATATCTTATTATCCAATATAATTCATTGAATGGACAAACGCCAGAAATCGCAGAAAGTCGAAATAATGTATCCCGACCGGAAATCGCCCAAAGTACCAAAGTAAATCCAGACCGGAAATCGCAGAAAGATCTAAATATGACTCCCGATCGGAGATCGCCGAAAATGTCCAGAATGACTCTCGACCGGAAAACGTAATAAGTCCGAAAAAGGTTTCCCGAACGGAAATTACACGTAGCCATAAACATGACACCCGAACGGAAAACGCAGAATATCCCAAGAGTGACTCCCGACCGGAAATCGCAGAAAGTTCTAAATATAACTCCCGACCGGAATCGCTGTAATATAAAGAGCAACTCCCGACCGGAAATCGCAGAAAAAAGTCCAAAATAACTCCCGACCGGAAAATGCAGAAAGTCCGAAGAAGGTATCCCGACCGGAAATTGCAAATAGTCATAAACAAGAAACCCGAACGGAAAACGCAGAATATCCCAAGTTTGACTCCCGCCCGGAAATCGCAGAATGTTCTAAATATAACTCCCGACCGGAAATCGCAGAAAAAGTCCATAATGCAACTCCCGACCGGAAAACGCAGAAAGTCCGAAGAAGGTATCCCGACCGGAAATTGCAAATAGTCATAAACAAGACACCCGAACGGAAAACGCAGAATATCCCAAGAGTGGCTCCAGCCCGGAAATCGCAGAAAGTTCTAAATATAACTCCCGACCGGAAATCGCTGAAAATCTAAAGAGCAACTCCCGACCGGAAATCGCAGAAAAAGTCCAAAATGAATCCCGACCGGAAAACGCAGAAAGTCCGAAGAAGGTATCCCGACCGGAAATTGCAAATAGTCATAAACAAGACACCCGAACGGAAAACGAAGAATATTCCAAGAGTGACTTCCGACCGGAAATCGCCGTAAGTTCCAAAAAGAAATCCCGAGGGGAAATCGCACACAGTCCTAAGCATGACACCAGACCGGAAAACGCAGAAAATCCCAAGAGTTATTCCCGACCGGAAGTCACCGGAAGTCCCGAGAATGACTATGAAAGAATTTTAAATATGATGGAGAATTTAACAGAAAGAGTCAGTAATGTCCAGGACTCACTAAAATCGTTTATTATGGACACCGCCAGAAACTTTAATATCATAAAAGATGAAATTTATAGCGTAAAGAAAACAATTCAGATATGTTATTCGACTACATCGAACCAAATAAACGAACTAGAAGACAAACTCGCCGTCATGAAACAAGATGTTGAGAATGCCAACGAAACAATTGGAAACAAACTAAATTCATTGACAGACATTATGAAGAAGACTAAAGAAAAACCAGATTCAGCAACAGTATCAGCAACAGTAAGAATCACTGATCAGACAACAACCTCTCACACAACTGCTGAAAAATCAACATCTTTTGAAAACTTGAAACGTGAAAGAACATTGATCATTGGAGAGTCCATAGTGAAGGGAATACAACAACGGGGCTTAGACAGCATAATCGATATCAACAAGCTGAGTGGAGGTCGTATAGCTGAAGTACGGTACGTAAAAAACTAGAAGACACTGATTTGCGTCGGTATAAAAATATTATTATTTACATTGGCGGAAATGACATTAGCAAAGGGACATCTGCAAAAGCTGCTTCAAATGAGTTACAAAGTCTGGCGCGCCATTTCCAGGACCAACAGTAAAAAGTGCACCTATGCACATTATGTCCAATAAATGACTGTAACCTTATACAAATGAACATTTACATACGTGAAATGTGCCGAGAACACGGAGTGACATTAATTGATTGTTACAAATCGTTCGTGTACGGGGACGACACTACTGTAAGGCACTGTTTCATGAAAGACGCAATACACTTCAGTGATAATGGATCCAGAACATTAGTTTCAGTATTTAACCAATCGTGCCAAATTATCAAAAAGCAACCCATCGCAAGAGAGACGAACACCATGACGTTTTCAACTCAAACAAGAAACAATATTAAGAATAAACCACATGGAAATCAACTATATTGCAACAACTGTCAAATGACAAATCACAACACCAGAGACTGTAGAAGAAGCCCACAAAACAATCCTTTCGACAGAAGTAAGTATCCCACCTTCAACAACAATCGAGTTATGAATATTGCTGCAGTTGAATACAGTCTGCTCAACAGACGCTCTACTAGAGACACGATGAACAAGTTCTACACCCCTTACTAGGATAGTGCCGACAGACGTGCTATATATAACCAAACCAATATCTACGCACGAAACATTTGCACGAAACATTTGCTGCTTTTGTAATGAGGTAATGCAATTATGTGAGTGCAAAACGATAACTAAACATATTGATTTATTTAATAACAATCGATGTTTACCGGTATATATAAATAATGAAATAGGTAATAATATTTCTAAATTAAATAAAATAAGCGAATTAACCACTGACACTGATACAAACGACTCTAGCAGCTTAATTAACAACACCAGTCAATCTCTGCCAATAATAAAAAACACAGCACATGCATGCAGCAACAATCTCCATAACAACAACGCCGCTGACAACAACAACAATATTATCAACACCAACACAATTAACATCCAAAAGAGCACATGCAACAACAACGACAATGACGTCATCAATATAAACAATATTAATAACGTCATCATAAACAATACGTGGAATGAAAACTCTACAACGGAGGGTGAGAATGAAAAACAAATAACTCTAAGAAGTAGTAGTAATATAAATAATAATCCAATGTCAGGGTTCGGATTTGAAGGGAAATGATTATTTATTGCACATATTAATATTCAACATTTGTTACCGAAGTTAGATGAAATTAAACATCATTTGTATAATGAAAATGCACCACATATTCTTGGAATGTGTGAAACTTTTCTTAGCGAAAATGTTTCAGATAACATTTTATGTATAAATGGATATGTGTTTGAAATGATAAAAAAGGTGGTGGAATATTAGTATATATCAGAGAGGATGTATCATATAGGCGACGTTCCGATATTGAAACTTATAACATTGAATCAATTTGGATTGAAGTAGTAGGTAATAATTGTAAACCATTTCTGGTAAATTTTATTTATCGCCAGCCTAGTTCATTGCAGACGTGGATAGATGATTATGAGGAGCAACTTGAAATTTCTGATCTGTTAAGTATTAATTACATTGTCCTAGGTGATATGAATTTCAATTATAACCCAGACTATAACAACTTTAGCAATACAAAATGCAATGATACTGTACACAAATATAACCTTTATCAACTTATCAAAGCCCCAACAAGAATAACTAAACGTAGCACAACAATTATTGAGCATATATATGCCAATTGTACAAAAAACATAATCAAAACATTTGTAGCAAATTTAACAATTAGTGACCATAAACCTATTTGTGTAATTCGATCATTTACAAATAAAATAAGGAAAACGGGTGAAGGACATACAGAATTAACATACATATATTTTAAAAACTTCGATGAATACGCTCTTCAAAATACACTTATACATTTAGGCATTGATAATGTTGAAAATATCATGACTCAAACGAAACACTTAAAGTCTTTTATGAGATTTTAAATTTTGCCCTAACCAAACACGCGCCTATAAAAACTAAACGTATTAAACGCGATTATCACCCAGACTGGTTTACTGATGAAATAAAGGCTATGTTATTTAAGCGAGACTTGTGTCATAAAAATGGCGATTTTGCACAATACAAAGTGTTGCGAAATCAAGTTACAACAAAAATGAAACATGAAAAGAAACATTTCTTTAATAAAGCTTATCAGAAAAATAAAGACAGTTTATTTCTATGGAAAAATCTGTACACAATTTCACATTTGGAGGAATCAAAGCATATCAAAATTCCAAAGAAACTTGTCATCGACAATTCTACAATGGTAAATAATGAAATTGACATTGCTAATGAATTGAATAAATACTTCATAAATATATCAGACATCATCAAGGAAAAATCATACTCAGAAGAGTATTTTGCTAATTTAAAGGAAACTCTGGATAAGCAAATACACAAATATGAATTAGACATTGAGTGTATTAGTTCATATGAAGTTAAGAAGATATTAGAAAATCTCAACATCAATAAATCTACTGGCATTGATGGCGTTAGCGCAAGGTTATTGAAACATTGTGGGGATATTATAACTCCAGCTATTACATCAATTATTAATAACAGCATTTCATCTGGAGTATTCCCAGATTCACTAAAATTTGCTAGAGTTCTGCCAATATTAAAATCGGGCAACCCTGAATCACCTTGCAACTATCGTCCAAATATCAATTTTGCCAACTATTTCAAAAATATATGAAAGACATATTTCTACACAAATACATTCATATTTTGAACAAATGAACATTATTTATTATGCTCAATCTGGTTTTAGAAAACATCACTCATGCCATACAGCTCTTATTAAACTAATAGACACATGGCTAAAAGAAATAGATAGTGGTAAATTGTTTGGTTCGGTATTTTTAGACCTACGAAAGGCCTTTGACCTCGTAGACCAATTTACTCATAAAATTAAAACTGTATCACTTTTCACAACGTTCAATTAAACTTTTCAATTCCTATTTAACTGACCGAAAACAAATTGTTACAATTGGGAACATACAATCTGAAATGCTATCGATCAAATCTTGTGTTCCACAGGGGTCAATACTTGGGCCGTTACTATTTTTGTTATATATAAACGACATCGCATTTATATGCCCTAATATAAATATAGATCTATATGCTGATGATTTAACTTTACATGAGTCTAGAAGTGATACATCCGATATACATACTGAACTGCAATTTAAACTTAATAGTATAAATAAATGGTGTTCACTTAATAACATGTCATTGAATCAGGAAATATCTAAATGTATGTTGATCGGGACTCGTCATAAAATACCCATTTCTAGTCCACCTAATATCAATATAAATGGAAATGACTTAAAAAATGTATGTAGGAAGAAAATCTTAGGTATGTATGTTAATCAAACCTTTAATTGGCATGATCAAATAGATCACGTTTGTAAACAGCTGAACAGTAAAATTACATTATTAAAACACATCATATACTTTCTCAGTGATGAAATGAAAGAAATGCTTTATAATGCATATATTTTACCTATATTTGACTACTGTTGTACTATTTGGGGAAAACTGAACAATTCGTGTATAAACAAGATTTTAGTACTACAAAAAATAACAGCTAAAATAGTTCTTAATAAACCTTCAAGGACTGCTTCTGTAGAACTTTTTAAAACATTACGTTGGATGAAATTTAATGACATAGTAAAATACCACACAGATATACAAATATATAAAACCGTGTGCAATTTGGTGCCATCATATATGAAAGATTTATTAACCTTTTCAAACAATGAATCCCACAATTTACGGTCAGCTATGCACAAAGATCTTATTTTGCCAATTAAACCACGAACAAAATACTACAAAGATACATATACATACTATTGCATAATCGTATGGAACAATTTACCATTGGAATTAAGAAACAAATCTTCATTACCATCATTCAAACGAGCATATAAAACATATTTACTTGAACAAGTCAAATAGATGTAACACAAATATCACAATTATAATACTGATATAGATATATTTATTGAAAATTAGAAAATGTATATTGAAATTGATGTTGTTAGCAAATAATTATATCTGTTTTGTATATGGAGAATTTTATATAAAAATGTAACTTTTTTATGAGTGTATCAATGCATTGTGCATAATTTCTATTTTCTTTTGCTGTCTGTCGATTATTATTATTATTATTATTGACATTATCATTATTATTATCATTATTAAATTTACTGTGTGCTTGTTTTGTAATTATATGTTAAATGTGAATGTGGTTGAATGTTTGAATGTGTATAAAGGCCATATGAAAATAAGGTATGTTTTTGTCATGACAATACTATGTCTTATATGTCACCTTCGTAAAATAAAGTGATTATTATTATTACTACTACTATACACAGTCCTGTGGTATGTAATGACTTGATTTGCTCCATGTAGGTTCCATTATCGCCCGTCGTTTATGATGCTTCTTAGGAACAAATAAACAGAAGTGTCAATGCTTTAAAATGATTTTCTATTTCTTAAATACATTTACATGTGTTTCTGTTTAAAAATTATATCACATTAATCAAACAAGTATAGATTAAAACGTTTTAAATCTGAAAAGCTATATTATTTCAGAAAGGAAAATGCCTTTGTTAATATCTGTGTTTATAATTTTAAGTTAAAATTTTAATTGCTTTAAATATGCGAATTCAATGCAACTACTTTGTATTCTATATTGCAGTGACCACACATATAAATTTTCCGATGATATGAATGTGTATTCTCTAGTAGTATTTAGGCAGAATTCACTTAGTTTGTAAACATTTGTTCAAGAGAAAACATAAGACACAATTTGTAATCATCTTATTCAGATTCTGGTGTAGCATTGGGAAAGACCTGACAAGATGCGTTGTCTACTGCAAGGCTACATAGCCACTGACTCGTCTCTTATTCAAGATACTGCACAAATATAAGATGCCGGGTTTAAATAAAAGTTGTGAGACTAAATATTTAAAATGTGGTGGTAAATCAAATGTCTCAAACAAGTAATACAACTAATTTAAGATTAAAAGTACTCGCAATGCATTGTAAAGAATTATGTTAAACTGTATGACAGAGTGACTTAAAGTGATATATTAATATGAATAAGTTATAAATTTTGCCATGTATATTAGTCAGCTTTTATTTTACTTTGTCTAAGTGAAAACATTATTTATCACTCATAATTTACACTTAAGGTATTAATAAAAATATCCTCTATATATATGTATTTGAAGTAAACACATATTTAGCTGTTTGTAAAAGGTATGGTTGCATATTGTGTTTAAGCAATGTATTTAAGCATTACTATTGTCAATTTTGAATAGTTGTACTTACATGGCATATGCTAAATAAACATTACATGTAGCATTATGTTTGGTTGTTTTAATATATTTATTATAAACATGCATTTTCAAGGTCAGCTACTAATGAAACTATATCCATGTTGAAAAGGAATGAATGTTTTTCAACGTTTTTTCGCTATTTTTCAACGTTGATGAAATTACCCGTACTCCTTTCTGACCAGTTATGACTTGTCAATCAAGGACTGAGTTGTCCAATTAACGGTTTATATTTCAGTGGTAAATAATCGCACATGGTTGCATAATCCAATCAATTGACTTCAATTCCTTGGAAAAGCAACCTACGACAAACAGAAAGGCGGAGCGTTCTATGATTTTGCAACTGATCAATTCAACATTGTTTCAACGTTGCTGTGCCCTGCTCGGTTAAGTCATTGCAGATATGAGATGTGTCTCAAAATATAGATTATAGTACACAATAAGTGTAATTTCAATAAGTGCGTGTTAGATACTTGTCAAGAAATAAAGTCACTTGAAGTTTAATTACTGGTATTTTATTTCTTATGACACATCATAACACATGATATATCAATAACAAGGCAAGAGAGATCTGAACAATAATTGAGGGTCATTGATTTTCAATTGCACAATAGAATTTTGGATCGAAGGTTTAAATCACACCAATCAATGTACATGAGATCAAAATTAATATTACAGGGTAAAAATATAAACATGGAGCATACAATCACTTGTAGCGTTGTAATAAATCTGAAAGAACTGCAATAATCAGTTGCAATAAGACACAACGATTTGTGATTGAAATTATTGCTTCATTATCAGTTTGAACACATTAATGAACCTTCAAAGGCAGTCAAACATATTTTTTGAATGGATATTTGTATATTCTATGCTATCCAGATAACAAGATTATGCTGAGTATTTCACGCTCTGTGTACACGTAAAAAGTCAAGCGTATCTATCTTTACTATACGTAAATAAGGTATTAATTTCTCAACCGAATATGGCTACCACTTTGAAGTTTTTATAATTGAATAGCAAAAGACTTATACTCATATATACGTATATAAAATGTGTGCAAAGTCGTGCTTTTATTTATTAATAATCATTCCAAACAATGGTTTATTGCTTAGAATATAGATAAAATATGTAATGAAATCTGCTTTAATTTCTACCTGTAATAAACGAGCATTATTATCATATCAGAGAATATAACAAAACATGCTGATATATTACTAAATGAGTAGTGAAACTTTCAACTGTATATGTAACTACGAATTTTAAAAAAATGATAGTGATTATAAATGTTGACTATTGTTCAGTTTAATAACGACTAGATGGTCATTAATTATTCCTATATAATGATTCCTAAAAAAACTTCAACATGATTTTATGTGCGAATTAATAGAAATTAAGATTAAGAAATGCCTGTTAATGCACCATACACTGTGTCTTGCAAAGTATTGTTTGAAACACCTGTGCACTATAACCTTGTCAATGTCGAAAAACATTTTCCCACACACCTGTAAGGTGCTAATGCTTTGTACCGTCTGACATGGCGGCTGTAGCCACTTCTTAACCTGAATTCTTGGCCACACTCCGATCATAGTCTAGTAGCAATGGCGTTTGTTTCCGTATCTGTCTGAAAATGAGCATAAACATTATTTAATATAACAAACACATATCGAAATGCACTATTCAATGATTATAATTTTATGACTTCAAAATTGAATGAAATCTGTTAGCACCGAGCAAGATACAATTCCAACTTAGGAAGACATTTGAATGTCGCCAAACCAACTAAGGATTGTATTAATGTCAAAACATCCACTGATATAGATATATTTGAGAAGGCGGTCTTTCTTATTATTTTATATTTTCTTATTTAGCTTAGTTCTCTTTAATGTATGCAAACTAATGCCCATGAAATAAGGTTAACTAAATTGTTTACAGGAAACACATACATGTGTATGTCTAATAACGGTTTGAACTTTCAAAGTTTCTTAAGCTTCAATTGAGGTTTTCCGAAATAAAACGGGACCCCTTTTTGATCAAACCAGATGTGGGACCCATTTAGATCTTAAAACTATTTGGGTGCGTACAACTTAAAAAACAATTTTGAGACGTCTGCCCCATACCAAACCCTTATATAAACACCCAAAGAATACTCCTAGCACATTTTTAATATAACATTTTCTCTCATTTCATCCGGAGAGAGCGATTTCCTAAGATAACCCGGTAATGACCACAAATTACATGGAAAACAGTCCCCGCTTAGAAAATGTGCACCGAGTAATGTCGAGATCTAGAGTGAAGACAGACACGAAATAAGCAAATAATTAAAGGGTATAAAAATGAATAAAATACCTGTTTTTGCAAGGACGTCGCCATTTTGATTCCCTTTTGATCATCACGTGATTACCCCCTCTGTTTACATTTCCTCCGGAACGCTAATTCATTAATGCCCTATCGACACTGCTTGCATTGTTCAAGTAGAATAGTATTGATTGATGCTTTTTTCTTTGACTACGTGTTAATCGTGTTACACGCTTAGTGCTACAAACTGCTAGACAATGGCCCAAGCGCAGCAGTCACATCAAAGACTTTTTGAAGTCAAACCGACACCGTTGCTATGCTTGTTGATAACGGCTTGCAGATTTTAAAGACCTGGCTAATGAATGACATTCGCTTTCACTCTTCTCAGTTGTAACAGGTGTTATTATCAATAACGGATTGTATTGTTTGTTCAAATTACAAATATGATTGCAACGTTATTAGGATGCAATGTTTCGTTAATAACAAATTATGAATTAAATAAAAATTAAAATATCACTAACATTTTCAAAAAAAATCCTGATTGAAAAAGACTGTTACCGTGTACAACGCGCACCGAATTTTCATAGCCGAATTTTAGGGTAAAAATGTGCGTGTAATACATGAAGTACCATAATACACGGTACTCATCTGAATAGAAACATATATGGAACATGCACACCATTCTCCAAATAATAATAAAATGAAAAAACTTCCCTACCTACCAACCCTTATTTTTGGGGGCAGGAGACCAGAAACGGAACTAACTTTTTTTTGGCCTTAGGCTGTTAAAACGTTTGTTAATATTTTGTTTACAGTTAATGCAATCAATGGTTTCCACTATACCAAAATAGATTTATGTATGATGTTGACATTATATACACAATACTACTACTTTAAACACCATTTCCTTATTATTATCACTTTGTGATGTTATTATAATTGTTGAAGGGTTATGTCCTAAGTTTATGGCCTGCTTGCAAGGTCCATCTTATTGTTCAATTACAAGTATATAATTACTATTTTAGTTTTACTATTCCATTGTTTCTTTAATTGAATATAAGTCAATAAGTTATAACTTTAACGCGAATGTGTAGTTAAAGATATGTATGGCTCTATGTCCAATATGACATTACAGTATGTAAAGAACGTTTACGTGGTTACATAAAACGCCTTCGTGAGAGTGTAACTGTGTTAACTTGTTCCATAGGATTGTGACCTTGGACCAATCACTATTGCTGGCCTGAGACATGCAGCTCTGCAGGACTGACAAAGGATTGCCAATGTGCTATTGGGTTTGAGGAACACCCGACTACAGTGCAGTCAATGCTGGCGAAACAATCTGTCAGCCCAACACACCTCCTGATATTTAAACGTGTGACATCGTAGCGGTAGGACCAACGGGGAAAAGAAACACGCAATTACCAACCAAGTATTATGGAATTAACAATGCCTTAAAAATTTACTGTACGTACTGCGCACACAAACCAACTTTCATCGCAGGCGACTCATTTGGCATTAGTGATACAACAGTACTGGTGAATTACCTAAATCCGGACAGTACTTAAATCCGGATATCTGAAGACAAAATGTGTTTGTACGATCAAGACCCATAATTCTATGGTATCAGTTTATGCACGCACCTGTATCATCAACGTATGTCAAGTTTCAACAGAATCAATTAAGTATTAATACATAAACTTACTATTGTTTTTTTCTTCCTTTTTAGACATTTGCACGCGGGGGATTGAAATCAAAACAGTAGAAATAAAGCTAAATAAAGCTGTACAGAGAAATGTTTTTAAAGTAAGCACCAGAACAATGTAAACAAAGAAGTAAACACGATTACTGACGAACAAGTTGTAGTTGTATGCTTATTTTTATTCTTTTTGTTTTTAATAGAACATTTTTTGTGTCCGGATTTAGGTACTCTCCAGCTGTATTGTAATACGTGTTACAAGCCTATTTTAAACACATCATAGTGTTACTTTAAGATAGCAATTTCCTCTAAGATTTTGACCAAAGCTTAAGATTAAACCTAACTTATTATGTTTAACTTTTTATTTTCGTTTGATGCTATTATCCTGAGAAATCGTCCAAAAACCAGCAAAAGTGTCCGGATTTAGGTACTGCACCAGTATACGTCAATGTGCGAACTGTGACAGGAAAAGTATTGTACCCATCATCATATTATTGCTAATTAGCTATTTAGTTCTGCAATGGAGTTTTATAATATTGTTTATGTCACGTTTGATTTTGTTTAAGGTTCGTATCTAGCCAAGTCCACACATAAACATTGATTGAAACGACGTCCAGCACTAACGTGAGACAGACGCAGCAAGACACCGGAAATATTAATGTCAACGACTCGATATATAGCCTACAAAATGGAGAGGCGTAAATGTTTTCAATTATTTCACTTTACTTTAAAAATGAAATTGTGTGTTCACCATATTGTATCATGTATGTTTTATTATTCAAGGTGAAACAAACATATGCTGTGTTATTGTGCATCTAATGTAAATGATGTTTTCCTTATTTCATTTTTATATTATCAAAGGCCATGTAACTTACAATACTATATTTTATGTGCAGACTTTATTTGGAGTTAGAAACAAAGGGAAATGTTTACTTGAAGAGCATCGATACAAGGGCCACAACTCTTAGCCCATCTGGTCCGGTTCATTACACAAAGGTCACGAAACAAAGGACGGTATGTAACAGATACGACAACGTACCACAAAAACATTGCTCCACGCTTTGGTCATGTCCATTTGAGCCTTTAACGATTGCAAATCGAGTCACCAGATCCGAAGTTTCGACCGTTCATTTCAATGGTTGGATAGACCCTGTTCCAAGCTGAGGGACTAGTAATACAGTATCGTCCATTGAAAGTTACCAGATAACGGTAAATGAAGTGCCACCTTCCAATGGATCATTTAAAATCTATTACACTAAGAATATTTATCCTTACAAATTGAATACCAGTATACATGCAATGTTTTTGAACCTATGCTCGAATTCTCCAAGGTTATATAGCGTAACACATGAGGTTAAAGATGGTGCAGAAAACGTTCGCCAAAGTCGAAGATTTATGTTGTTTTACAACACAAGCTTCATTGAAACATGGAACGACCGTCCATTTCGATTTGATTCAGCGTTGCAAGACACTAATTTCACTTGGCAAACACATCATAACACCGTTTGTCTACAACGTGTCATTACTTAGCGTGAAAGGACGCTGCTAAACGCAACGATAACGAGTCTGATGCGTGGCGTATCGTAGTTTAACGTAACGAATAACGCCGCATAACGTAGAAATTGACTGGATTCTCGTTTTGTTCACATTGTACTACAAAAAGCACACGTTGTTCTACGTTGTGTCACGTGTACCACTACGTATATATACATTGTGGTATAATGTATCAGTATTTTTTAGACATGTTCAAAATTCAAATATGCCGTTAACTTTGAACTACGTACCTGCCAACTTGTGCCACGTAGCTATGCGAGGCGACGAAAACGTGACATTATGACTAATGTATAAGAGAAACGTTTGAACTGTTGAAGTGACTTCAATACAATGAAACATCGCTTATTGGCACAACAACGTGGATTGTATTTTTTTTTAACAGAATGGTCTGAATTAACGACAAGAATAGTCTGTGATGGATGCGGTCGTAAACTGTATTACAATATTCAACTGTATTAGCAGCAAAGCTGTGCATAACCTTTGCAATTAACATATTTTGCATAGAAATATATAATAAGAGTCTTAAATTCAGTCTGCTCATGTAAAGTAAACTGTTATAACAAGTGCACATGATTATTCAAATAACATAATGTTATTAAACTTTGTTTTTAGACTGTTGGCGGAAGTCAACGGTCTTTTGAGAGGGTAATTTCCAGAACATGTATCACAGGAACTACCTACGTTTTCTGCCGGCAATGAGTCAGTAAAGTGGTCCTTCTTAAAACAGCAAAGTTTCATGTGTTGTTACCTTTTAATTATATGTTAAGATAATGTATGTCATATGTACTATAATGTGTATATCATGTGATTTATTACAATTACAGTTTCTAAAAAAGTCTGGTAATTAATCAAACGAATGGACCCTAATTTCGCTATTTACGAAATACTTCTATGTAACTAAAATATTCACCTGAGTGTTTTTGAATAAGACCACTAAATGAATGCCCGAAATCCGTTATGTCTGACTCGTTGCGAAAGATATATTTATTGTTACCGATTCTTATTCTCAATACTTTGACAACATATTACTGCAACGTATTCATTTTAAACTGTTGTATGGAATCTCGAGAGCACGCATCGTATGACCTACGTTTGACTATGTAGGCTTCGAAGCACTAGCAATCGATGCTACGCAGCATTTGTTATTCTGGCACGTTGCAGATTGAATTGTTTACTAGTATGACTAGAATTCCGTTTGCATTAAAACATTAGCTCAAAAAACTGTTTCTTCGTTAATTACAAATTGTTTTTATGACGTCGTATACTTTTGAATAAGAAGCCACATTGTCAAGTTTGAAGGTGGGAATTTGAACTTCAGTAAAACAAATGTTTCCTTTTAAGCAAAAATACATAATTCACAAGTTTCAGTTTATTTTCTCGCCAACGAGAATACAGTACATGAATGCATGTATCTATACACAAGTCAGTAAACATTATTAAGAAACTCATCCATATGGTTGATAATTTGAAGCTGTTTTCAATGTATGAGACTTTTTTCTTTGCAGGCTATGTATGGAATTTAAAGCTAGAGGAGGTGGTCACTTTAGAACTATTGATAAATAAAAAACCAATCCCATACAGCAAGATCGGTAACAAATTGCTATCACGATACATCTCTCGAACATTGCTCTTACTTTGAGCTATGCCATTTGAAACCTCTGCTGGAACAAAATTTAATAACACGGTCAGAATATACGACAATGGAGTTTAATGGGTGGACAGACCCAACTCCAGTCGAAGGGTTAAGTACTACAGCATCGTCCAATGCAAGTTACGAGTTAACTGTGAATGAAATAATATCTTTAGATGACCACATGCAAGTTGATTACGATGTCACTGCAAAACTATGTGGTAAATGCAAACGTTACAGCAATTACATTTCACTTTGCACCAGAAACGCCAAAACTGTATTGCATTTCACTTGGTGTGAAAGATGTTGTTGTTTGATAACAGAAGTTACATTGAAACTTCACATAAGGAAAAGCAGTTGTGTTTGCCTAAACTGGACAAATTAATTTTTTAACAAGTTTTATATGAATAACAAATTCTACAAGCCGTTGCGCCAGACGCCCTAATCAATATTAACAGCATATATGAACAGAGTCGAGGAATGCTACCCGTTTCTGGAACGCCCAACGTCACTGATATAACACGTTACATCGTGTCTCGGAAAATACATGGGGGCAGCGATACACCTTACGAACTCCGGATTTTCCACAGCAGGCGTTTGGTAAAAGTGTTAATCTTACAGATGGACAATCAATGACTTCCGGTTGATGTTGTTAACTTGACGCAAACACGAGTTTGCTTTTTGATGCTTCCCCGGCAAATGTAGGAAGTATGACGCTCCTGTACAAGCACTACAACGTAAAATACATACAAAGCTTCAATGATCTGTCAAGATTGACGCTCAATATTTCAGCTATGGATAATACAGTGGCGTATACGCAATCACTGTTGCTGTAACTAAACTGCCTCCCATTGATCATATTGTGCCATGTATAAACACGAAGGTTTGCTACCATGTATTGTCATCAATTATTCAATTTATAACAATAACATATAATTAAATTATCAGAAAATGTAACACAGTATACATATCATTTGCAGGTCGAATGTTCTGTTATTCCTGATTGCTACTGTATCCCATCAGAACAATGTAAAATGTCGTAACACCTTCAGCAGTTTGTTGATGCAAATAGCCAGTTCAAATGTAAAGACCACGTGTGTGCGGATCATTGTCAATTTCGAATGATTGTTACAAACCAAGCGGGGTCAGAAGCAAGTCAAACATAATCACTTGAGATAGATGAAACTGAACCAGAAAATGGAACCATAAACATTGGTATGACAATGAATTTATAAACCAGCTTGAAGATTGTTTTATTGCTTTATAAATACGCATAATGTAAATGTTATGAAAAGGTGGCCCACTTTCATTCCGGTCTCTAAGGGTGATAAATCGCACTTGATTAGTCCTTTTCACGAAAATGTCACGATCGGATGAACATGAAGCCCCTTATCCTATATTTGCTCACAAAGGGTCGCTGAAATTTTGACTGATTGTACATTTAAAAAGATAGATTTTATCCGTTATACCGGAAAATCTCGAGCTACCTAATTGAAAGGAAAGAAATTGCCAGGCACCAGGCCTTACTTCAGGACATTTCGGTCGACTTTCGAACCCGGTCCTGCCACCAAAAACCAAAGAAAGTAATTTTAAACATTTAACTTTAAAAAACACCAAATTATCATTGTTTATTTCAATATAAATTATAGTCGTCAGAAACTGCGCGAAATATGTAGCAGGAACTTTAACAATCAAGAAAGAAAGAACAACATAACCGTCAAGAAAATTCCTTAATGTTGTGTTTTATTTAAACTGGGTTGTTGGAATTCTTTTGAAAAATGTCTGTGTATCGTTAACATTCAAATATATTTAATAGTTTTCTTCATTCCCTTGTATTTTTCACATCCCCAGAATCATAGAATCGACCAATTGTACCGAAAATTAAGCATGAATTTCTTTTTTTAAACCGATTAAATCCACCAATAGTTAAGACAATGCAACACTTGTGGCAGTGCAATGGGATGGATTCAGAGACAGGAAAGTGGAATTCTTTTCTACAGAATTTATGTAACTGAATTGTGCCTTAATAAGAATGATAAATAGCTGGATTCGAAAATAGTTCCATATGCAGAGTTGAACATATCTACAAGCATGATTTAAGTGCCCAAACTAATCGTTGAGTCCAGCTATGTGACTATATATCTTTTAGATTGCAGATTTATACGAGCAGACGACTTACGCCAAGGCTGAAAATATCTGGACTTTTAACAACTGTGTTTTCCTTGTCCTTTTCTGTAATAATATATATTTTAGTGTTCAGAGACAGTCTGCATTTTGTGTTTGTGAACTGTTTCTATATACAGTAACGGTTTCCATAAAAATCATAATATTGTATTTAGTTAAAAAAAAATATTGTTTTGTGTCACCCGCTGTTCTCGGTTTAAACACTTTCTACTCTGATATTTTCTGAACATTAACTGTACGTTGCAGTTTATAATGTTAACATTTTGATTACATATTATGCAAAAACTTCCTGGCTTGTTCAAGCGGTTTAAATTATGATTAGATCTATATAAGTTATTTTTAGAGACGATGTAATAGTATTTTTCAAAATTCACTACAAACTAACTGCGCATTTCCATTTAAAGGGACATATTTTCACATATTTGTGTATTTTTAAATATGCCATTAAACGTCTAAAATGGACAAACTAAAGTATCTTATCTATTAAGAGCATAAGTATTATAAAAGTAATACATAAAAAAAAAAAAAAAAGTTGCCTCCATCTTACGACCTCCAGATCAAAAGTATGACGCGCTAACCACTCGGCCAATTCAGATTTATATATCTGCCCGTGTATTTTTTTTACTTATAAAAGATATTCTCGTGTTTACAACAATTTCAACGAAAGCATCAGAGTACTCCAAATTATTTAATATGGTGTTTCATTAAAACAGATTATTAAACATTCACGGCACGTTATTTCCAATATATTTATATGCCAGGGGTGTTATTTTGCTTTTTTTATATACAGTATTCTTTTATTTTTTGAATCTGTGACTAAACATTTGGAAATTGTCAATTCGCCAATCTGTGAATATGTCCCTTTAAATAACGATTATATAAGTTATTTATAGAGAAGACGTTATATTAATTTTTAAATCCACTACAAACCAACTACGCATTTCCATTTACTCTAGTGAATGGTAATAAGGTACTTGGAGTATATTAAAAAGTAACGATGTGTCAATTTTATAAGTATATTTATATTTTAGACTGTTACAAAATATATAATATCGTTTAATGAATGCGGATTGTTGTTTAGATTATACGTATGTACATATATAAAGATTTATAGATAACCGAAACGCTTCGCTTTTGATAACACATACTATGATGTACTATCCTACCAATTCCTTCGTTAGATAAATGTTTTATTCGTACGATGTTTGCATGTATATCGTGTTGAGCAACATTTTATATATTAATATATATTCATATGCAACTTTTTAAAACAGTTTTATTTTTTCGCAGTAGTAGCAGCTTTGAGTCGGTATATTGTTATTTCGCTATTGTATTCTATGTTAACCTTAGGCAAATCTACCTACAACAATGAACGAAAGATACCTTTACCGGGTCTTGAAATATACAGAAAATGTCGACGAAGGACTGAAGGCCCGAGATCCCTTTTCGAAGCGGACGGTGTGTGAGCACGTGGAGTCCGGTAGCGACTTTCCGTCGCGCTTCCTGTCCACTTCCGCCAACATTGAAGCCGCCAAGCTGTTCGCGTCCAAGGGGTGGCATCAACCAAAGCGGATCGCTCAGATTGACTGCGTGCGCCTGAAACGAGAAAACCCGAACGTGAAGTTTATCGACCTTCGTGACTTGTCAGTCCTTCAGCGATACATTGGTCCCGATAAGCCCGTAGTAAGAAGATGTGCCCAAAAGTACGCCGAGGTTCTGATAGAAGGTTACGTCCCTCCTTCATGTGTCAGCATAGCGCTTGTTCAGTAGGCACACCAAAACCGTGTTTGACTACCACGTTTATACATTTGTATTTGTGTCCTTAATAGCTAATTCTAAAGCAGTTACGAAATAATATTAAATGCCTGCGTTTACTTATAATAAAACCTTATAAAATGAATATGATTTCAAATAGTTGTAAGTTTTGGTTAATTGTAAATATTATATTCCTTGTGTTTGTAATAATAACTACACGTATTTAATTCAGTTTTCATATTTTGGTGTTAATATATATTGAATAAATTTACGGATTGAACTTTTTTACTTAATTGGTATAAGACTGACAAATAAACTGTTTAAACAACTTGTTGTTTCTACAAAATAAATACAGTGCACAGTATACAAAGTATGGTTTCAACTTCAATACTATTATTAGTTACCGTCGATGTTAATTTCTTTCCTACCGTTATACAGCTTCTGTGACTTGTAACATGTATTTGGTTTGTCTAAGCCCTAAGCTTGTGTCTATATAAATACATAGTTTGATAGTTATAGGCCTGAATCATACATTGCTCGTGGTTTGGCTAGCAGGGGCATACCTGGGTCGAAATTGAGTTTAGGCTCAGTAATTTTTTTAACTGTATGTTGTCATTTTATGTAATAATTCTAAACAGATTATGGATAAGCTTGATAAAAAGTCCGAATCAAATATAATAACATTCATTTTTTCCGATAAAAGGATATAATGTTGTTACTACATTTGGGCCGATTGTATGCCAAGCTCAATTTGACCTCTGTTTTTAATGTTTGTCCTAACATGTTATCACTTTCAACTACAATGTATAATTTCCAATTTATACGCACGTGTGTATAGGAGTATGCGTAGTATGGCTAGGAAGTTTGTATAAATCGAATGACCTGGGTTTTTTATGCCTCGGCAATCGAAGCGGAAAAGTAAAATTACGCTTATAAACAAATATGCATAACAAGCCACTATTCAGTGTTCATTGTTATAAACAAAATAGATAAACATTGCGCATTGAGACGTGACCCTGTTCTAGATTAATGTTTTTTTCCCGAAAATAGGTAGATCATTTCAATGGGAGGTAACTGCAATCAAATATGACTCACTCAAACAGGGAATGTTTGTATTCACATAACTACATTATTATCGATATAAATAAATGGCTCAGGTGGTAAAAGCGCGGCGCGGTATTTGTATACCAATGGTCATGAGTTCGAGTCCTGCTGGCGAGACATGGTTTTCAAATTTATAAAGTTAGTATATAGTATATTTGATTACTCTAAAAAGGACACAACAAGTGAAGGGGATGCTGATGACTCGTAGAGCGACACAGAAAGGCCGCGATTGCGTTTGATGTTGTCATTGTTATTATTGTGATGCAATTGATAAATGCGAAAAAAGGAAAAACAAACAAACATAATACAATTTTCTGGACCACTTGATTAGACATACACACACTTCATTTGTTCACAACATCTTGTACAAAATTAATATGCACACACACAAAACCCCTATTCGAGCAAATCAGAACGCTATCGAATGTTACATGTGGTATAGCGAAGTTAAAATAATTGTGAAATAATCAAGCGTTTAAATGCTTAATTGTAACTCAATACACAGTAACTGATAAATGAGCGGTGCTCCCTTTTATACCCTTGAGTATGGACAATCAGCCGGAACGTTATTCTGATTAGTTGACAACACTCACCAACTTTTGTTAACTTACGTACAAAGAAATCGTCTACGCTGCCATTCTAATCAGCATCTACCGAACACATTAATCAAATATTACTATCAACGTTTCAAGACAATTTACAACTGAAATGATCATAAATGGTTTAAATGAATCGCTGTGTAAGGCCCCCCCCCCCCCCCCAAAAAAAAAAAAAAAAAGGCCCGTTTCCGATCTCCAGACCGACCCTTTCCTTTTTCTGCCGACCCTACATATTTGTGGTCATAAAATTATTTACTTATTTCCGCCGATAAATATTCTTATTCATTTTACCAAGCAATATTTTAATTGGCTTTCGCGTTTCATAAACCTGATAATGATTCACTGTTGCACATGCCACATATTTTACCAAATTTTGTCCATGTTTTTATTGTTATTTTGTGAAATATTGAACTTAATTTACTTTCATTTAAAACGTAATCAATGTATAATCAGATAGGCATACACAATTACCGTGTGCGCGAAACACATATTAATCCAAATTGAATGCAAATATGCATGTTACTATTCAAAAAGTAATATGCCTGAACACAATCTCCATGTTAATTCCAGTAAATGTATATTTCGTCTCTCCCATTTAAAGGTACAATTTATCCAATGGAATAAAACAACTGTCTAATTTTTGTCATACCCTTTACATTTCCACTTGAACGCTAATTCATTAATGCCCTATCGACACTGCTTGAATTGTTCAAGTATATAGTATTGCTTGGTGTTTTTCTTTGACCACGTGTTAATCGTGTTGCACGCTTAGTGCTATAAACTGTTAAACAATGGCCCCAGCTCAGCAGTCACATCAAAAGAATTTTTGAAGTCAAACCGACACCGTTGCGATGGTTGTTGATAACGGCTTGCAGATTTTAAAGACCTGGCTAATGGATGACGTTGCGCTTTCACTCTTCTCAGTTGAAACAGGTGTTATTATCAGTAACGGATTGTATTGTTTGTTCAAATTAGAAATATGATTGCAACGTTATTAGGATGCAATGTTTCGTTAATAAAAAATTATGTAATATATCAGGTGAGGCTTAGATTAATATATCAGGTGAGGCTTAGATTAATATAACGGCTAGGCTTGCCCAGCCGTTATTTTATTCGTGCCGAGCCTGATATATTACACAAGACCAGGCAGTAAGCTGTTTTTCAATTTATCATACCACATTTTTCGTAATATATCACCAAACGAGCTGATTTGTATATATTTAAAAACTAAGGGCGGCGCTGATTTTGATGAGCCGACTTTTACACGTTCACGTACATATGGATTTCTAAAAGTTGACTGGATGATACCATATTATTAACATTTCGTAATGATAAGTGAACTGTTTTCACTACGAATACGTAGATCACACGCATGCTCATTCATAAAATACTGAAAATGCGAACTGAAATGGCTTGAAACGATCAATTTCATCGGAGAACACACAACGCCGGATTGTTTGGAGACGCCATTTTGGAGTTGTGTTTTAAAATTGATATTTCCAAGATCGTGTCAATATTGACAGTAGTTGACTATAGTGTGTTCAGTTTTTGGTAATAATGTGTTTGGTTCAACATAAACTGATGTTTTTTCGTGACTTTAAGTGCATTTGTTATGAACGTACTGAAATAAATTTGTATGGATGATTTATTGTGTTCCATAGATGACGTCATCTCACTACCAAAGTGCGGGTTTATGTGAATATTTTAAAACTTACGTTTTGAGTGTTTCGTGACGATTAAAAATAATAAACTATAAACGTTCTTGGTATCAAATTGTTAGTTTTGTTGAATCTGATTCATTTTTACTGAAACTTGTTGACTTTATAGTTTGATTCCGAATAATATTATATGATTATGCTACTGTTTAATCGATTAGACTGTCTAAACTTACGAGTGTTACGTCCCCTATTAACGAATTGGCCTTTTTCATCATTGTCCCACCAAATCTAATCAGTCGTCCTTCAACTCGATGTTTACTTAATAAATCGTAAGTCTGTTCCATCTTGTACTTGTTATCTGCATACATATATGTGCACGTATGTACTATATGTCATAACTGCTTTGATGGAGTACAATCCTTTACTAAACCTTCGTTAATCAATATGTATAGTGCATACTATATTGCTGTTCTATATATGTTGACATGCATTGAACTAGTATTCAGTTTAGTTCATTTTATTTTCAGACGGTGTTCATTGTCGATGTTTAATAAACGAGACAAATAGACCACGATCTTATTTATGAACACCGTGATTGACGTACCTCCAAACATTGACTGATATACACGCTAGTGACCTGATATAAAAAATATATCAGGCACCTTTTTATCAGGCCGATATCAGCATAGTGGTATAATAAATAGAGAATAACAGGATACTGCCTGGTTTTGTGTAATATATCAGGCTAGGCGTAGAATAAATATAACGGCGAGGCTTGTAAAATTTTCCACTGTCTGTCTTGGCATCCAGTCAGGAAAAAGATGTAAACAACAATAAATATCTGAAATTAATGTTGTAAACAAGCAATCATTATATAGGATTTATATCATGTGATCTAGTGCCTGAAAGGGTTAATTATTTTATGAAAATTTTTGACTGTTTAGTTAGTAACTTTTTCAGTATCATTTAATCACGTTACTTTTGGTTAGATACCAGTAAATCATTGTGTATTATTGTGTATCCCTCCGTGGTCCATTCAAAAGTAGTGCCTATTACTAAAGAGTTCCTCTTCTCTTCTGGCATAAAAGCCATTTATGTATCTCAGACATGCCTTTTGTTGTTATTTATATTATCCTATGCGTGTCTGCAACATTTTGGTGCATTTCATTGGAGGTTAACTTGAAAGGTGAACTTTTGGGGTGTGTTTACTGTGGTATGGGGCTTTTGTCGAAATATGACGGCCGAAACCCTGCTTTTTACCGGTGCCTGCATTCAAGTGAGCTGCATTTTCTTAGAAGTAACATGACATATCTTTTTATTGCAAATTTTAAAAGAGGACAGATTGATCTTTAAATCGATACCAGGCTTGCACAATCTGAAATAAAGTAAATGCTAGAAAAATGCTTGGAAAGTGTGCCGCTTTATAATGGGACCCTATGGGAATTGGATTTACTGGTTTCTAACCTTTAAGAAAACCAGGGACCGGCCCTTTTAATGTAATAAAATATTTTTAGAACGTAAATGCATTTATGTTTTATACATACCAATTAAATTAAATTTGTTTGACAGGATTGCAGGGTTGTTAAATTACCATTTTCCTGATACAAGTGGGTTGGCTAAATTGACCCGTGAAATTACAAAAAACATGTTTTTAAACAATCTACTTATAACTGTTTTATTCAATAGTATATAAATCTATTCAACTTATTAGTTTACCATAATTCAAGGTGTTTTTTTTTAGCTCACCTGAGCACAATGTGCTCGGTGAGCTATTGATATCAGGGGACCTCTCCGGCGGCGTCAATGTGCCGTCAACAATTTGGACCGTTATCGCGATAAAGACTACATTTTTTATTTAATCTTAACCTAACCTGCGCATTGTTATTGGGTCAGATCACACCAGTAACACCAGAGTTATTTCCCCTTTTTCATGCAAAAAAAGTGCAAAAGTGCCCTTTTTCAACGTATGTAATTTATTTTCCATCCAATCTTAACTAAACTTTCACAGTTTGTGTAAGACCATTAGATCTCAGCAGACGTCAAAAATTGGCCAGTTCGTGTTACAAACACCAGAGTAATTGCCCTTTGTTTATAAAGAACTATACAAGAAAGGACATTATTCAGGATATAGAGAGAATTCTTTTCATCCAATCTTCACCAATCTTGCACAGTTTGTCTATTACCATGAGATTACAGTTGAAGTCGAATATAAACAAGATCGGACCAGAAACACCAGAGTTACTGCCCTTTGTTTGTGAAAAAAATAGGCCAAAATGGACATTATACAGGATAGAGACTTCATTTTTTATCCAATCTTTATTAATCTTGCACAGTTTGTCTATGACCATAAGATTAAAGGTGAAGTCGAATATAAGCAAGATTGGTCCAGAAACACCAGAGTTATTACCCTTTATTTGTGAAAAAATTATGCAAAAATGGACATTATTCAGGAAAGAGACTTCATTTTTCACCCAATCTTCACCAATCGTGTATAGTTTGTCTATGAACGTAAGACTACAGGTGAAGTAGAATATAAGCATGATCGAGTCAGAAACACCAGAGTTATTGCCCCTTGTGTTTGGAAAAAAAACATGAACAAGTTATCAATGATTGGCTTGCACACATGATTTTTGATTCAATGTTGACCACACTTACGCAGTTTGCGCATGACCATAAAAATTGATTGATAAAATTTAATGTCCAACAGTTGCAAGACTTGCATGCAGTTATTTGTACATGCAACTTTGATGTCTTCAGAGCCTGCATTAACATCATTTATCGTCATAGGAAACAAACAATTATCAAAGAAAAAGCAAAACTTTACCTTATAGCACAGCCATCGCAATTATCGCATTGCAACTAGTTTTCCAAAACTGTTTGCGAAAAAGACATCAAATCTTTCTCGAGATGTCGT
Source organism: Congeria kusceri (assembly GCA_027627225.1). Classification (NCBI taxonomy): domain Eukaryota; kingdom Metazoa; phylum Mollusca; class Bivalvia; order Myida; family Dreissenidae; genus Congeria; species Congeria kusceri. Next base: position 25,472,166 of record CM051028.1, read on the forward strand.
GCAGGGTCCTCAGGTCGCCTATGTTTGCCGCTTCTTGTTCTTGCATAGCCATCTGGACCCTTGTTCGCTTTTATCCGTCTTGGCACTCTTCTTTATTTTTGTTCTGTTGTTATTCTTGTACTCTGCTTGCATGGTCTGCCTTTTTGCTCTGGTCTTGGAGGTATTGAAACGTGGCTGCCTTTTAAGACCCGCATTTCTCATTCTGGCGATCTTCAACATGAGTTTTGCTTTCACCAGTTCATGGTTGCAATCCACATCTACCACTCTATTAGTCTAATAAATGAGGCGTTTAACGAAATTTTAGTGCTACTTTTTTAGATTAGGGCTAAATTCGCTGTAGCCAATATTGCCCTTATAAAAAGTAGTTCAATATTGGCACAGGGAATAACTTATTGTGCTACCACTCTATAGACTCTGACATCAGCTTGTATTCTTCTCTAATGTTCTGATATTGCTATGTGATCTCTCTGGTTTGCAGCAACCATATCAGGTAATCTCCATTTCTTTTTATGGATGTGAGAAAATGGTGCCTCCTATGACAAGACCATTGTTGGCACAGAAGATCACATAAAGTTCACTGTTCTCATTCCTTACGCCCAAGCCTTCCATTCCCATTACACGTTTTCTTCCAGTGTTGTGGGAGACCATTTTTGCATTTTTGTCTCCACTGACAATTACAATGTTTCTTCTCGATACTCGGTCTAATACTTCTTGGAGTTGCCCATAGAGATCATCTTTTATCTCTAGTTCTGCTTGGTTTGTATGGGAATAACATTTAATAAGGACAATGTTCTGGAATTTAGACCAGCAGCGTGTTGTTACAATCCTTTCACTGATTGGTTCCCATTTCATCAGACACTTGTTTGCCTCTCTACTAAGCATGAACCCCACTCCATGATGGTGTCCCCTCTTCCTCTGGTGGACCAGACTACAATACTGTATTCCCAGTAGACAATGACAGCTTTCCTGCAGATGTCCACCTCACCACACATATGCCGAGGATTTCCAGTTGATACTTATCCGTCTCTCTAGCTACCTCTGTGGTTCTTACAGCCTCAAGGAGTGTTCTCGCGTTCTAGTTTCCGATCCGTAAGGCTTTCTTTGGGGAAAGAAAGCTACTGACAAGTCTGCTTCATGCCCTCTTCCATGTCATGGGAGTATAATGGCTTTCTAGTTTACATTACTCAATTTACTCAGTAGCATAAAGCGTTTAATCATATGATATTGTAAAAGCAGCACTTGCTAAATAAGACATGTTTGAATATTTGTTTCCAAATTGTGTTTCAGATGTGATTTAATTGTCACAGCACAATACTAATTATCAATATTTACATACCGGTGATATGTAATTGTGTGTATGTCAAATGTTAATTAAAAATGTTATGTCCGTGTAAGAATGCAAAACTCCCTATGTTGTATTGAATGAAACTTAGACACCATTGAAATGTATGTTGATTATACAAGAGATGTTTAATACAAGTTACAACAAGAGCTGTCAAGGGGCAGCATGCTCGACTATTCACTTTCCGCTTTGATATTATATATATTATGTCAGTGACCGTGTACAATGACCATGAAAACGTATGTGAAATTTCAATTAAATATGTGCAATAGTTACAGAGGTATGTACTTGATGCACGCAAACCTTAACCTGATTTTTCTCTTAGACGCAAAGCTTACCCTCACTTTTCTAAGTACAAAAATTCTGCTAAAATGCTGGTCATAGTTATGGGTATTGGCCAGCGACTATATGTAATGACCCTGAAGGCATGTTTGAAGTTTCAATTGAATATCTGTAGTAGATATAGAGATATGGAGTTGTTACATGCAAACTTTAACCTGAATTGTCTAAGTACAAAAAGGGGCATAATTCTGCTACATTGCAGATCAGAGTTATGGGCCTTGGTCGGTGACCTTACATAATGACCCCGAATACATGTGTGAAGTTTGAACTGAATATCTGTAGTAGTTACTGAGATATGGACTTGTTGCATGCAAACCTTAACTAGAGCATTACGCCAACGCCGACGAATGTGTGAGTAGTATAGCTCGAACTATTCGGTAAATAGTCGAGCTAAAAATGAATATTTTCACTAAAAGGCACGAATTATGGTAAACTAATAGGTTGAATATATACTATTGAATTGAAAAGTTATTAAGTAGATTGTTTAAAAATCACGCTATTTGCAATATCATGGGTCAATTTAGCCAAACCCTGTATATCAGCAGTATGGTAATTTAGCAACCTGTCGAACAAATGTAGTTTAATTATTAAGTATAAAACATAGATGCATTTATTGTAAATATATTTTATAACATGAACCATTTTTATAAGAAATTGCAACGTTAAAAAGCTTCATCATTCTGTTTAAAGTAAAAAAAATAAATACAATGTGTGCTTTTTTGGCTCAATTTACACACAAATTTAAAAACAGTGGTTATAGCACGTTAAAATTTTTAATTTATGATATAACATTACTTTCATTAGTTTGAGCACAAAACAAATGTATTATTATTTATTTTTCAAAACAAATTTATTATTATTTATTTTCTCATTAAATAGTTTTAACACAGTTGGTAAAAATTTAACTAAGAATAAACAATAAGGTCGTTTTTGAAATTCTGGGGTAAATTTACCCCACCCACTTTTACAAAAAAAAAGGTAATTATGAGCATCCTGTTGAACAAATGTAGCTTAATTGTGTAAATTATAGTTATGGTTATTGTTTTAAGGGATATTTATTACATTAATCATCTTTTTTAAGAATTTGCAACAATTGGAAGCAACATTTATACTTAAAACAACAAATTAAGGCATTTTTTCTCATTTTCTTCATAAAAACACACACACCAGTAGTAGCTAAAGAAACACATTGAATTAACACTAATTTTGTTAGTTTGATTTAAAACAAATTATATTAAAATTGTATAAAACACATTTTTATAACAATTCATGAAAACATTTTTAAAAAATTGTTTTTAAAAATCAGGGTAAATTTACCCCACCCACTTTTAGCAACGGTACGATATTAATTTAGGAGCATCCAGGTGAGAAAATGTGTTTACTTTTATAAAACATAGATTAGGGGATTGTCTAAACTGCTTTTTATTACATTGAGCTTATTTTTAAAGAGTGTGCAACAATTGAAAGCCAGATCTTTGAGAAAAAACAAAACAAATTAAGTTGCCTTCTTCCCATTTTTCCGTATATATTTTTTCCAACTGTGTTGAGGAAACATATTGAATGTTACAAATATCAAATATAACATAAATTCACTTAGTTTCGTTAAAAAAATATTAAAAAATTATATAACAGCTAAATAATAGGGTTTTAGCGAAAATGGGGTAAAATGAAATATTTTGGCGGCCATCTTGGCGGCCATCTTGAATTAGCGGCCATTGTTAAAGGTCAAATTACACCAAATCGGAAGTCTAATCCCCAGGGTTACATGCTGTCAGTTAGATAATAAACACATATGGTTCAGTGTATAATGCATATGATTTTAAAAATACAGTTTAAATGATATGTTTTGGTATCAATTTAAAGGTATATATGTAAGAAATAAGAAAAAATAAAGTTTTACTACTTTAAAATAATTGGTTCCCAACTTCATAACTTTTGGCCCATGTATTCATGCACAAAATGGCAGCCTCCATGCCCGTCAAAACCGGTGTGTTTATTCTAAGGTAAACATTTTGAGTTACAACACATAGAATTTGTTGACATGCTGTTTTTTCAAAAGGATATGGCCTTATCTTTCCAACGATGTATGGTGATATATTAGAAAGTAGCTTGGTCATGGTAAAAATTGAAATCAAACATTGTATATTTTATATGTAACAATGAAGGAATTTATTTGCGCATGTGTAACCTAAAGAGGATTTTTTTAAGAAATGTGTTTTTTAATTCAGTATATGTATACCTTTAATTTAAAACCAATTTTAGCTTGGGGCGCGAATTTTAAATAATTGGCCCTTGGCTCTTGGACTTTTAACGTTTATTCGTAGAATTTGTTAGTTTCGCATTTGTGTCCGAGTACGTATATGGAAACTTCCGACGATGAGAGAGAAGCGCCACCTGATGTAATAATATGATTGCTTTATTATTAAATTGGTCATTATGGCGTTCTGTATTCGTCTATCTTACATGTGCTGTTTCTGCTTTGTACATTTTTGATGTGTTGTAATTATTGAATGTTCAAAGCTGTTTTTAAGTTATGCACATATCATAGTGTACAATGTAGCAATAAAACGTCAGATTGAAGAGAGGTAAGACTTGCAAAAATGTTAGGAATAGAAACATTTGGAAGAGAAGGAAAACGTGGAAGAATGTCACGAATAGGAGCATTTGGAAGACAATGAAGAAATGGAAGAATAGGAACATTTGGAAGAGAAGAAGAATGGCAAGAATGTCAAGAAGGGGAGCATGATGAAGAGAATGAAGAAAAGGAAGAATGGCAAGAGCCGGAGTAAGAATTTAATGAATGAAAAATGTCAGAAAGGATAATGTAATGTTAAACTAACACTGTTCCATTATCGCGGCACTATTGCCATAAATGTTTTGTGCGCTGCCATAAACCTTAATAGAGTTGTATCGGATGCAAATGCACAAATAAATCTCTGTGTGAACAGTGTCCGCCTTTATTGGACGAATCCTGAGTTTCTTTGCAATTGTACACTCTCTGGTGAGTGTGTAACTACGTTGCCGGCAAAACAATGTATTTGAAAGAACATTCGGCTGAGATTCACTCGAGAATGAAAAGAGTCAAGATATATGGATTGTATCATTCTGCAACGTAATTTCTGTTGCAAGGTACAGCATAATGACGCTTGTAAAATGTACTGTTAAATGTACTCTTCGGTTTCTTAAGATATAAAATAAAAATTAAAGTATTCAAGAGAAAGTCAGTAAAACAGAAAACACTGCGTAATCAGTAGTAAGATAAGCATATTCATTGCATCTGCACATTTATATCTCAAGTGTTCGGATATAAAAGCGGTAACTTAAAAGGAATGAAATTGATTTATCGTGTCAAAGCGGCAGATTTATTGCTTAATAACATGTAAATTACATATAAAATTACTACTATAAGTACTTATTACAATGTATCTGATGTAAAGTTTATGTATGCTTTCGTTCCAGCTGCATTATTTAATGTATCTTTCAAATGACTTTATTGATCAAGCTGAAAATGTCTATTGCAATATGTGAATAGGTCCTTTCAATATTATTGTTCCGGTACTTTCGCATTTCATGTTCACGATAGAAGCCCGAGATAGGGGGGGGGGGGTGCCACAACATAAACATACAAACGGGCGTACATTCGATTTGACTTAGATACGCCCCTGGGCATTGTGGAAAAGCATCGTACTACAGCAGAGTTGGAATGTCTTTTAACTAATTTAACTTATCTTAAATGCGTTGAAGGGGCATATGAACGGTATTTCCCAGAAATAAATACATATATTAAAACAAGACATATTCGTTTTTTCGAATATATTTTTCTAGTAGCCAAAATATATTGATGGAATCGTTAAAAATTATACAAGGCCAAATAATTTTTTTATTTTTTTTATTTATTATATTTTTTTTTTTTTGGGGGGGGGGGTGGTAACATGATTCCAGCTGTATTAGAACGCAGGCCTACAAATTCGCACACTTCAATTATAACTTTCATCTTCTACACAAGCTTTATCGATGTTGCGCAGGCGCGTAACGGTACAATTCATTAATGTCGATTTTACTACTTTTACTAATCTTCACGCGCCCGCGAGACAACTGTTTATAAGATTCAAAAAGGGGGGGGGTTTATTTAACAATGTTTCAATATTAATCATCTGTATAGGAACTTTATTATTTGCAAATGTTATGGTCGATCTACCTCCGATAGGTCATTTTAATATTACTTTAAAATTGGTATTTTGGTATTTAACGAGCAAAACGTACGCTTGTGCTTTAAAGCACTGAAAATTAATACTTAAAAAAAAAAATTACGCTTCGTCGGCTATGTGTACTCGTTGCAGATTGACATGTATGCATATAAAACGTTTGCTTTTTCAATAGTTTTTACAAGAATGTTTGCTTCCCACGAATTATAAATTATCGATGAGGTTGTCGTTAAAATAGCAATGTAATAGACGCGCTCTATATACATTTTAATTTACAAAAGACAGTGGCTTGGATCTCCAACTTCAGTGAAGTCAAATACCAGTTTATACCAATTTATTGAAAGTAGGGTGTATAATTATGAGTTACGAGAATTTCTTTTGTAGAAATGACATGACAGACAGCTGACTTCATTCAAATTTATGTTCCTTTAGATTTAAAAAAAAAACACGAATAATTCACTTTATTTTAGTTTCTTTTCTCGCCAACAGTCTTTCTACGCTGTCAGCGTTTTGCTGTGCTTAGCAGTGAAAGGCATAAACCAGAAATTAAAACTATTGGGTTAAGTGTGTCGGTTGAAATTAAGAAATACTTTGCCGTTCAGTTTTGTTTAAAACAGTGTATTAAAATGGCAAGTGCCTTTCTAAACTTGTTCGTACTCAGTAAGGCTAAAAAAATTAATGAATTGTTTCTTGGGCACTTTTTCCAAAAGATCAGGAGGGACGGCGAATTTATTTTATTTTTTGTAGTTTTTTTTTTCTCCTCCTCTTTTCTATTGGCACTATATAATAGCTTATTAAAACAAGTAAATACGTACAGATTAAAGACAATTTTTAAATTTTAATAACAACATAAGCATATCCTTTTTTTATAAAATTCTAAAAATAGATTTATTAATCACAAACGGTCATTTATGCAAGCTGACGTGAAAAGACAATCAATTTGAATGTTCATAATTAACATATTAATTGCCTTCAAATTGATATGCCATCAGCATTAAAGTACTTCTATTTATAGAATTTAACGTTTCGTAACTCATTTTGTTATAACTGTCAAAAATAGGAATTATTTTTGCAATGAATCACCAATAATTTTCGGAATGAAAAATAAAAACTTGTCAATGCAGCTGGCATTTTCGTTTGTTTCCATAGGACTTATATTGACACAGATTTTCTTCAAAATGTATGGAATGCTATTACACAAGCAAAAGCATCTACGAAACAAAAGTTTAAATCAACAAAAAGACGATATTTATAATGGTTCCCAATCCAATATCACTTTTTTTCAAAATTTACACAGTATTTCACAATTTGTGTATAGAGTAACTCGCCCTTAAAGTCGATTTTGCCCCAGAGTCGAACATTTTGTTCTTTGTATTTTGTAACGATGGGCGTAGTTTGACATGTTTTGAGACATTTTTAAGAAATTTTATCGTTTTTACTAAAAGTTAAAATATCAGTCTAATTATGACGTCATCAACAATGTTCTCACGATAAACTTATAACTCCGTTTGGCGAGAAATTCTGAATTTTCCATTAGGATTTACCATGATACCATCGGCATTTCGACCAGATGCATTTTGCGGCATTCACTAAGGACTAAATATTGAAAACATTAATTTAATCCTCAATTATAAATGGCAGTTTTCAGTGTTTCGTTCTATTTATTAGAGTTCTCAATTAAATCGGTGTAATAAGTCAATTAGCCCTTGAGACGAACACAGTTCGCCGTTATGACAAACAGGGGTTTAACTCCTGGCATATGCATACTTGATGGGAAATAACCACATATCTATGTCATTTATCATGATTTGATCTATAAAGGATCACCTACTTCACTTACAACAAGTAGCACAAACTATTCTCTTTTTTTTAACGTATTTTTCTGTCTCCCGACCAGTGCTAAATACAGTAATTTTGTTGTGATGTTCGAAAAGACGCTAGAAGTGCCCATGTAATTCGTCGTCTTTGTAAACACTTATTTGTCAGCATTTCGACAAAGTAATTATTTGTAAGTTCTACATAGGACTCTAGATGTGATTGTATGCATTTTATTGAGTATAGGCAATGAATAATCCAATTAATGTTATGGACAAACTTGTGTTTAACTTAGGGGCGAATGTGTTCAACTCAAGGGCGAAATCAGTGGGTATTGTTATTCAACTATTATTCAAAGCAAATAAGCCGAGAACCAAACAATTTGTCTAAAAACAGAGTCATACGATATGGTGCGTATGGCCTGCACCAGCTGAGTCCCGGCTTTGAACAATGAGCATTTAAATGAAGATGCATAGCGTTGACCCGTTCGACTTAAGGGCGAGTTACCCTATCCTATTAATATAATTAAATCAGACAGGAAGAAAGTTACTGGAAATACCGAAATCTCCACCGGGTTACTCTTCTTCCGCTATGTTAAAATGCGGACTCGTTTAATTTTAAGCCGAAGTTCAAGGGATCAAATTCAATGCATCGTAATTTAAGTAAAAGTTCTTATGAACGTTTATGGTGTTAATTCGTCCGAAATCTGTTTCTTATTTACGAAAAGCACTTGGTACGAACGGAATATACTATAATGTACATGCTTGTTTACTCCAGAGTCATCACCATTTATCGCATACAGAATATAGACGATAGCAAGTTACCAAAATGTTAAAGAAGTTCGCAACAATTTTCTTCAATTTTTTTCCAACGACAGTTTTTCTTAAAACTTGGCACAAACATGCATCAATGTATCCTAAAACTAAAACTTAACAAGAAATGTCTTTAAAAAAGACAATCGACGTTGACATTAATATTGAGATATCACTTTCACCCTAAACAAGAGGGCCAAGATGATCGGTTACGTGGCTTCTCGGACCCCAGATTTTTCGGTCCAAAAGGCGACCTCTCGAACCCCAGAATTTTTTAGCAGCATAAAAAAACTTGTCAGATCCCAAAACTAATGTGTGATTATTTCAAAATTATTAATATTTGTATGGTGAATAAACCAATCATACCGCCCCATGTTTTCACCAGTGATACATGAATTGTTGGATTGTAATTTGATACCTCTGCATGCTTGAGCTACCTGCGCGTAGCAGCCTGGTCATTCGGCGACTTGCTTGTGTAGAATAAACATCGTAAACACTGCAGAGTATTTCTTCTTTAATACAACATGGTGGCAGCGTGTCAGTGAACCCAAATTTAACCGGAATTAAATATACAGGTTGGACAGTAACATGGCGAATTTTAATTTTACTCATCCAGAGAATTTCCAGTTCAATAAACCAGAACAATGGGAAAAATGGTTCAAAAGATTCGAACGTTTTCGCAGCGCATCGGGATTGCTAGAAAAATCTGAAGACGTACAGGTTAATACTCTATTATACTCAATGGGGCCGGAATCGGAAGAAATATTTTCGTCATTTGGTCTGAACGAGGAAGAAAGCAAATCGTGGGAGACAGTGTCTCGGCGATTTATGCAGTATTTCGTGCCAAAGAAAAATGTAATATTCGAAAGAGCAAAATTCAACAGCAGAGTGCAAAATGAACAGGAAAATGTGGATGCCTTTATAACAGACTTGTTTCATCTGGCAGAAAACTGTACATTTCAAGGGTTACACGACGAACTCATCCGAGACAGGATTGTCGTAGGGCTACGAGACCACAAGTTGTCGGAGAAACTACAGTTAGACAAGGACCTTACGCTGGAAAAGGCGATAAATGAGGCCCGACAACGTGAAACCGTAAGAGCCCAACAGTCGGTGCTACGAGGAGAAAAAAAGTGTTCAGATGAACAGGTCGAGAGTGTACAAAAAGGGAGGAGCAGTCGCCAGAATCAGGGAGCACGGGCTGAGCAGACGGCAACAAAGGGCCGACGCCAGCAAGACAGTAGCTCAGGGTGCCAGCATTGCGGCACAAGACCCGACCATCCAAGGGCACGTTGTCCGGCGAGAGACAGCACGTGTCACCACTGTAAGAAGTTGGGGCATTTTAAGAAGAAATGCAGGTCACGTCTTACGGAAATCACTGGAGACGGGGACGGTGACAGTGGCTTCCTAGGCACCGTGAAGGCCAAGGAATCAAAGGCGTGGACAACAACTCTTAAGGTCAACGAGGTGCGGATGACATTTAAAATCGACACGGGAGCTGACGTCACGGTGATACCGGAACACCACTTCAAACGTCTGAAGACAACGGACTTATGCAAGACAGACAAAAAACTGTTTGGGGCAGGAGAAACACCGTTAAAAGTAGTTGGACAATTTGAATGTGTTATAGAATCCCAAGACAAAATGTGTATCTCTCAGATTTATGTTGTTAGGGGGCTGAAACATGCGCTCCTGGGTCGACCGGACATCACGGAACTCTCCCTCATCAAGGTAAATAATTTCAAAAACATTTCATCCGTCGATGATACCTCGTATGACCAAATTCGGGATACATTTCCTAATCTATTTAACGGGCTAGGGGAAACTGATTGGACGTACACAATTAAATTAAGCGATGATGCGCGCCCGTATTCTGTCTCAACCCCGCGACGAATCCCTGTCCCGTTAATGGAGAAGGTGAAGGCCGAACTGGATGTCATGGAAAGGAGAGGCGTTATTTCCAAGGTTCAAGAACCTACGGAATGGTGCTCTCCTATGGTTATTGCTCCCAAATCAAACGGGCAGATACGGATCTGTGTTGATTTATCGAAGCTAAACGCGTCGGTTAAACGCGAACGATATCAATTGCCTTCCGTTGACGAATCTCTGGCGAAATTAGCGGGTGGTCGATACTTTTCAAAAATTGACGCGTGTCAGGGGTTTTGGCAAATAAAACTTGCGGAAGAGTCACGCCATCTCACTACATTCATTACACCATTTGCAAGATACTGGTTTAATGTGGTTCCTTTTGGTATCTGCTCCGCCCCCGAATATTTCCAAAGTAAAATGTCCGAATTGTTGAACGGAATGCCAGGGGTCATCTGCAAGATGGATGATGTGCTAATTTGGGGCAGCACAAAGGCCGAGCATGACGAAAGATTGTGTAATACGCTCAAATTAATCGAACAAGCGGGCGTTACTCTTAACAGGCAAAAGTGTGAATTTGGCAAAACGCGCCTAACTTTCCTAGGTCACGTGGTGGGCGCGGGCACAATAGAGGCTGACCCGGTCAAGATCCAGGCAATTAAGGAAATGCCGACGCCACAGAATGTATCTGATGTCCGCCGATTTCTAGGCATGTGCAATCAATTGTCAAAATTTTCACCCAAGCTTGCGGAAATATCGCAGCCATTAAGAGAGTTGTTGAAAGGAAACAACTCATGGGTTTGGGGCGCACCTCAAGATCACGCGTTCGAACAAATCAAACTGGAACTCAGTTCTCCAGACGCTCTTGCGCAATACGATCCTACACGAGAAACGCTCGTTTCCGCAGACAGCTCTTCGTATGGGCTAGGCGGGGTTTTACGACAAAAACACGACGGTACTTGGAAACCAGTCGCGTTTGCATCGCGTTCCTTAAATGAAACAGAGAAGCGATATGCCCAGATTGAAAAGGAATGTCTGGCATTGACATGGATTTGCGAAAAATTCCAAAATTACCTAATCGGGTCAAGGTTTGTCTTAGAAACGGATCATAAACCGTTAGTACCACTGTTAAGTACTAAAGATCTGACCGATTTGTCACCTAGAATACAAAGATTTCGCATGAGATTAATGCGATATGATTTCAGCATCGTTTACACAATGGGTAGCAAACTCGTTACTGCCGATTGTTTGTCCCGTGCGCCACGGGTCGCGACGTCCGATACGGAAAGCGAAGAATTGTTAGCGGACTCAGACGCATTTGTCCAGATGGTAACAGGTGGTTTGCCAGCAAGCGCTAACCGACTGGAACAAATCAAATCGAAGTATGGTCAGGATGCGGTATGTTCTCAATTAGTTAAATTCTGCAAACAGGGTTGGCCTGAGAAATCCGCACTCAAAGGTCAAATTCAACGGTACTGGGAATACCGTGGGGAGATAACCTTACAGAAGGGTTTGTTACTGAAGGGAACACGGCTAATTATCCCGGAAGTACTTCAATCTGAGATGATTGATAGGGTTCATGAAGGTCACCAGGGCATTTCAAAGTGTAGGGAGCGTGCGAAACAATCCATCTGGTGGGTCGGACTAAGTACATCGCTGGAAAATGCCGTGCGATCATGTCAAAAGTGCATTGAAAACGCGTGCGATCAGGCGGAACCGTTAATGCCAATCGAATTTCCCGATCGTCCTTTTCAGCGAGTAGCAACTGACCTGTTTGATTTCAAAGGACATCCCTATATATTAGTGGTGGACTACTTTTCGCGATATATCGAGATTGCAAAAATGTCGAACACCAGTTCCGAGACAGTAATAAATCATATGAAGTCAATATTCGCGAGACATGGGATCCCGGAAGTGGTTATGTCCGACAATGGGCCGTGTTATAGTTCGGCTGTTTTCAAACAATTCAGTCAAACGTACGGATTTGAGCATCGGACAAGTAGTCCGAAATTTCCCCAGAGCAATGGACTAGCAGAGCGTGCTGTTAGAACGATAAAAGACATGTTAAAGAAGGCCGACGATCCGTATTTAGGGCTTCTCTCCTACAGAACTACACCATTGCATAATGGTTATAGTCCCGCAGAGCTACTAATGGGTAGGAAACTGCAATCACCAATACCTGTCAAACCGGAAACATTGCGTCCTAAATGGCCGAACTTTAGAAATGTCAGTCAATTTGAAAAAGAAAACAAAAAGAAACAAAAACGAGATTTTGACTCGCGGCACAATGCTAAACCGAAACGAAATCTTCCAAATCGCTCACGTGTGTTTATTAAGGATCAAAAGAAATACGGTATTGTCGAGTCGAACGCTGGATTCCCGAGGTCATACAGGGTTCGTACTGACGACGGGGTGATACGCCGAAATAGGCGCCATTTACTAAGTACACCAATGATGGAATCAGATGATCTGAGCGACTGTGAAAATAATTCAGGAAACCAGCTTGTAGAAGACAGCGATACAACTGTGTTCAAAAGGTCACCCCAGGAGCGAAAGGATAATTTGGATCATTATATTACACGCTCTGGCAGGGTGTCAAAACCCCCAGAAAGATTAACTATGTAAAGCTTATCTCCAACGATTCTATCAATAAACAGTCAACATATATCTGCATATCTTGAAAGGGAGATGTTGGATTGTAATTTGATACCTCTGCATGCTTGAGCTACCTGCGCGTAGCAGCCTGGTCATTCGGCGACTTGCTTGTGTAGAATAAACATCGTAAACACTGCAGAGTATTTCTTCTTTAATACAACATGAATAACCTAAATAATTTACGTTAACGTCATTATTACATAATGTGTCAGCCAAATTTAACAAATTAACGATGTACGAAAATAATTGTAATATACCCTACCTTCATCCTGGAAGTTATCTATGCATAATACATACATATTTCGAAGTCAATTAATCATTTAGACTGTGTACTAGTATCCTAATGAAAAGCAATCTTCAGAGAACATTCAGCGCATTTAAAATAATGATGACATTTTGGATAACACAAACATAAAATTTCATTAGACTATGGCGATTTAAAATTATATTCGGTAGGAATATGATGTATCAAGGGTTTCTGTGTATAATTGGTATTGCAAATAATGTATTAATGCTACGCAAATTAAGTAAAAGTAACACGAATAACCTTTCGACGTATTCCGATACTTATTTCACCACATGGTATTTATTGAAAGATATAGATCTTTTTATAGGTTGATTAACATCTACTGGAGAACTTGATAGAAATGTGCAATTCTATTATATTCTTAATAGAACGAAGCCGCCATTCAATTTCATAATAACATGCACAGTAAGTTTATAAACATAAATTCCTTATTTATTGAAATATTCGCTCTTATGATTCTCTGGGCGCTAATTATATTGTAACAGCTATTCACCGGCAGCTAAACGCGCGCTATTTTTAGAATGATCATGAGTGAATTGAACTTGTTATATTGTGTCTGTGATTTGTACAAATGTACTATATTCTAGATTGAAGACAATCAAGTCAACATAACACGAGCGTGTTCTTTCTACGAAGTTTATTCTAAGACTGCTGATAAGACCTGTGGCTAGCGCCGGGTAGTGTTCACGCATGCGCATAGAGATAAACATGCACGTGGTCCATATATTACATCCTCCTCTCTTTCAGAAGAAAAGATACTACATTGTAAAATTAACAATCAATACAATGTGTTTCATACATTTCCAATACCACAATGAAGTTATTTAAAATAATATTAATATTGATAAAATGTTCGAAATGTTGCTCGTGTCCGTTATCAGCCTATCACTAACTTTGGTGTTTATTTACAGTTATTTACATATCCACTGATCACCACTGTATATTTTGCTTGGCTTCACAACTCTACCTGATCGTGTCTGATAAGGGCTATTTACAGGTGATGCTGAACTGTTGACTTGACCTGGGTCATTGCTGGGTTGAGTGGTACAGGGGGCTACAAATGGGGAATTCTGTGCCAAGATGTTCGGCTCGAAATCAGTGATTTCAGGAAAGCTCTCATTGGTTTTGCGTAACAGCCTACGATTACGACGATAAATTCCGCCGCTCCTAGTTTGCACTTCATAGGATCTTTCATTGTGACCCTTAGTGACTTTAGCTGGTAACCAAATTTTATCATGTTGCATTCGAACATATTCATTGACTTTCAGTTTTGGCAATGGTTTTGTAGACCTATCGAAATATTGCTTTTGTTTCTCCTTTTCTCCATGTTTGTAAGTTTGAACTTGTTTTGTGTTAACCGTCTTAGGAGTCAGATATTTGTGAGTGACAGGTAGTACAGATCTAGTGCGTCTGCCCATAAGCAGTTGTGCAGGGGTGTATCCAGATTTTAGAGGGGTGTTCCTGTACTCAAGAATGCATAGGTATGGTTCTTGTCCGCTTTCGCGCGCTTTTTGCAGTAAGCGCTTTGCTGTTTTCACCGCGTTTTCTGCTAGGCCATTCGATTGTGGGTGGAGTGGACTGGAAAATATTTGTGTAAAATTCCATTCCCTTGCAAAGTTTTTCATTTGTTCTGATGTGTATTGACCTGCATTGTCGGACATCAGTCTGTCTGGAATGCCATGTCTAGCAAATTGACATTTGAGTTTTCTAACAACTGTCGAGCTTTTCATGTCAGGTAGATAGTCAATTTCAAAATAATTACTGTATGAGTCGACCGTGATCAGGTAGTCTTTATTGTCAAGTGTGAATATGTCAGTCGAGACATATTGCCATGGTCGCTGTGGTACATCATGTGAGATCAATGGTTCTTTTTGATTGGACTCTCTGTACTTCTGACAAGTGCTACATTTCTGTACGAAGTCCGTAATTTGTTTTGACATACCTGGCCAAAACAATGCCTGTTTCGCCCTGAGTATTGTTTTCTCAATACCCATGTGGCTGCTGTGAACCGATTGCACCATTTCCTGTCGGACCGGTTCGGGGATGATTATGGTTTGACCTCTCAAGATTAGATCATCAGCACAGGATAGGTCATCCCTGTGGTTCCAGAATTCTAGGATTGACCTGTTACATTGTGACCTGGTTTCTGGCCATCCGTCCAAGATTGTGTTCTTTAACGTTTGCATCTGAGGGTCATTCTTTGTTGCTTCGCGAAGCAACTGAATTCGTCGGTCAGTTACGTTTAATGATTGCATAACAGTGTGTACGTGTAGGTCAAGGCCCTCTAGGTTGAATGTACCTGTGATTGGCTGTCTGGAAAGTAAGTCACTGATGGGAACTTGTTTCCCGCTCACGTGCTGTACGTCAAGGTCATATGCCTGCAACTGTAACATCATCCTTTGCAAACGGGGTGGGGCAATTGAAAGAGGCTTTTTCATGATTGCCGATAGAGGCTTATGATCAGAGTGTACGGTTACATGTCTGCCATAAATGTACTGATGGAAACGTTTGCATCCGAACAGTATAGCTAACATCTCGCGCTCTATGTTCGCATAACCAGATTCTGTCTGGGTCAGTGTCTTTGACGCATAAGCGACTGGACGGCCATCTTGAAATAAGGCTGCGCCGACACCATGTTTTGATGCATCGCATTCAAGTAAAACCTGTTTTTTAGGGTCAAAGAATGTCAATACGGGACTCTGGGTAATAACCTGCTTCATTTTGTTGAGTGCGTCCGTCTGTGCGTGGTCCCACATAAATTTAACATCTTTCTTAAGTAACGATCGCATGGGACTCGTTACTTCAGCGAGGTTTGGGGCAAATTTCTGCAAGTAGTTTACCATGCCTAGTATGGTTTCCAGTTCCGTTCTGTTCTGGGGAATACCTAGCTTTGTGATCGCTTCGATTTTAGAAGGATCAGGCTTAAGTCCATCTGAGGTTATTACATGACCAAAGAATGTGACTTCTTGTGCAGCAATTGTACATTTGTCCGGATTAAACCGTATGCCATTTGCACGTGCTCTCTCGAGGCAACGTAACAAATTAATGTCATGTTCCTTTCTGGTCGTTCCTGTGATCAAGAGGTCGTCAACAAGCGTTGTCAAACCAGTCAATCCGGTAAACACTTGATCCATTTTGTTTTGAAATATGTCTGACGACGCTGAAATTCCAAACGGAAGTCTTAGCCATTTGTATCGTCCGAAAACTGTACTGAATGTCGTCAATAATGATGACTCGTCGTCCAACGTAATACTCCAGTATGCATGTGTAATGTCTAGAGTACTGAAGTACTTAGCACCAGTCAGTTTCGACGTTATGTCGTCTAAGGTCGGCATTGCATAGTGTGGTCGTCGGATAGCATCGTTTAATGCTTTGGGATCTAGGCAAATTCTCAAATTGCCTGTTTTGGGTTTCTCTACAATCACAATTGAGTTTACCCAGTCCGTAGGTTCGGTGACCTTCGCAATAATGCCGTCACGCTCTAAGCGCTGTAGTTCGCATTGTAACTTATCTTTAAGTGCTTCCGGTACTCGTCTAGGCGGGTTAATTACAGGTACTGCATTGGGCTTAACGTGCAATTTGCAAACACCTGGAATAGTTCCGACGCCTTGAAATAGGTCACTGTAGTCACTCAAGACTGACTCCTTATCTAATGGGGTATTCCTGGTATTTTCCAAAGAATAGGTCAGTGTGATAAGACCTAAATCAACAGATGCTTGTAGGCTCAACAGAGGGGAAGCGTTACCGTCCACTATGTAGCACAGTGATTCGGTAATCTTATCTTTATATCTCAATGTCAGTTTGACCATCCCTTTCACCGGGAGTGTGTTGCCAGTATATGAGGTTAATCGGCTATCGGGAGGTTCCAACGGGGTTTTGAGGTGTAACGTGCGAAAGTGTTTCAAGGGTAGTACTACGACAGCACTGCCTGTGTCTAATTTAAATTGGATTGGGGTGCGGGAAGGACCAACGTTGACTTGAACAAATGCACGATCAGCATGAGAAGAAAGCTTTCTTACCGTTTCAATGTTACATTTTCCGTCATAGCATTCATTTGAACTAATTGAATCATAATAATCCCGACAATTGTCTGTGTCTGCTGTCAGTTCGTGCACTTTTTTGGAACGGCACACTTTTGCAAAATGGTTCATTTTGCCACAAATGTGACATGTCATTCCCCTTGCAGGGCACTTTGCAGTCTTGTCATGCATTCTTCCACAATAGTCACACGAATGTTTGTTCTGTTTCGTCCGTGCGTCTCTGGGTCGTGGTCGACTGTCTGCTGGAGGTCGCCGCGCATCGCTCCTGGGTCTCTGTGGTTTGATTTGATGAACATCTTGCTCTGTCATCGTCTTTAGCTGCTGCTGGGAGTACTCGAATGATTGCGCAATTTGTATTGCTTTGTCAACTGTCAGTTCCGCGCCGACATTGATGAGCTTCTCTCGAATTCTGGCAGAATTCTTATCAAATACGATTCGGTCGCGTATCATGTCGTCCATGTCATTAAAGTTGCAGTCTCTTGCTGTCAACCGCAGTCTGGTGACAAACGTGTCAATTGAGTCTTGGTTCTGAACTTCATTGTAGAATTTATACCGCGCGAATATCGGGTTCAGCTTCGGTTGTACATAATTTTGAAATCTTGTGTAATAGGTGTCCAGTTTCTTCGATTGTTCCTCGGTTATACCATTCCATGTTGCGTGAATGTCTCTTCCTTTTTCGCCCGTCCATAACAACAAATATGACACTTTTTCTTCTTCACTTTTTCCTTTTAGTGGACCAGAAAACATTAAGTTTACATGGCGCCTGAATCTGTTCCACTGTTCAGGTAGATTTGAGTCTGACCAGTTCATACATGGCGGTGTTATTCCACTTATTTCCATTTTGTAGATTAATGTTCACAAAATTAATAATCCAATCCCTTTTCTGACATCATGTTATATTGTGTCTGTGATTTGTACAAATGTACTATATTCTAGATTGAAGACAATCAAGTCAACATAACACGAGCGTGTTCTTTCTACGAAGTTTATTCTAAGACTGCTGATAAGACCTGTGGCTAGCGCCGGGTAGTGTTCACGCATGCGCATAGAGATAAACATGCACGTGGTCCATATATTACAGAACTGGCTAGTAATTGTTATTTATAGAGCGTGCCGCTAGGCTAAACAAAACAGTGGATTAATACTGAGAACGAATATAATGTTCTGTTCTTGACATACAATGAGAAAACATGTTCATAATTACGTTCAGTTCTAGAGTGTCTGTCGAAGATATGTTTATAACTTTATTTTAACCGCATATGTAAACAATTATTACATTTTAATCACAAAAAGTACGCAACAGTTGTTGGTATGCATTAAACCATTGTTGTAAGTTTGCATTACCTGAAAATAGAAAATTTGCCAATTCTATTTGCATTCAATTTTCCCGCTGCATAATTATCGCAAAAAATCTACGTCAAAAATGATCTTAGACAGCTACGCCGAAAAAATATGGGTCACCGGCCTTTTTCCGGAAAAATGAATTTTGAATACGGTACCTGTCGAAGCTTTTTTTTAGTTTGTGTTACTTAGAATGTTGAATAATATAAAGCGTCTGTAATCAAACAAAGATGGAGATTTTTTAATCCTTTTTTGTAAATGTTTCGTTTGGTAATATACCAATGCAGTTTAATGATAAAACGCGCTTTATCTACAGTTATCATTCAACAAATGACTTGTAATGGACACGTTACGAGGCTAATTATGCATTAAATATGCCTGTGACAACATCAATAATTTATCAACTATAGGAATATCTTTTGTTCCAAACGACAGATTTTGTTAAAAGATCCCACATACATGCGCATTGTATCCTGAAACTAAAACAGTTTTAAAACATAGGGTCACCTGACTTGTTCCGGAAATATTGGGTTTGGAATACGGTACCTGTTGAAAACCCTTTTTCAGTTTGGATTTTTATCAATGTTTTAAGTATATAGGATAGTTTTTTTTTCAAACAAGGTTATGGTTCTTTCAACTGATATGTTTGTACATGCTTGTTTGGCAATATACATGTATATGTTGATAATAAAAACGCTTTACCTACATTTACTGCTTAAATAATGAATTTGACTGGACATTTAAGTGTCTCAAATGGGAACTAATAATGCTTTTTTAAACTTTATTTTTATCAAATGCATATTTTGTTCCAAACGACAGCTTTTCTTAAAATTTCGCACATACATGCATCAATGTATACTTACACCAAAACAGTAATAAAAAGAATGGCTCACCGAACTTGTTCGGGAAATATTGGATTTCATATAGGGTACCTGTGTAGCCTTTTTCCTGTTTCGTTTTAACATACGTTAACAACGTATCAATAGAATGGAGATATTTAGTGGATCATTTCTGAACTAAATTTCTTTGGAAATACATTGCATAAGTGTGTTTTAATTGTGATATATGCTTTATGAACTTTTACTATTAAAACTATTTTTTTGGAATGGACATTAGATATAAAATTAGTATATTGTAACCTAAATGCAATAAAAAAAAATGAAGCAAAAGTAGAAATTTACCCAATTATTTTCTGTTTGTTGCGAACGTCTGTAATAATTCACAGATTTCTATGCGTAGTTTTTGTATTTTGTTCGGTAACATGCCCATTACAAACACTTTCTGCAAAGTTTTATTTTTATTAACATATTTCTGGACTGCTCCTTTAAAACCCGGGCGCGATCGTCAAAAAATAGTTAATATATGTTTTTGGCATTAAATCAAATTCCTGGCGGGCCATAAAAAACGTTGCGGCGCTGCCTGAGAAACAAATCATTAATTTGTTTAGCCTAAGCAGGGGTATTTGCGTCAACCTTCAATATAGCCCACACACGTCAATATAATCAATTGCGTGCATTAGCCATTTTAATGAAATATATGGGCCCCTGACTGTGCATGTAAACATATACTGGGTACAGACTTACATTTTTCCGATTTGGGCTGCACATGCTGTAATTGTGTGTACGTGCATTTACAAATCACAGTTACATTTGTATAATCTATGCAGAATAATTTAGCAAAACGGTATCAACTTAATTTTAACCTTGAACCAAATATTTTACAAAAGACAAAATGCACATGCTTCATACATCTATGTGATTTTATTATGCCACTGGTGCACATTTACGTTGAAGGTGATGACCCAATATTTTTAAGCATTATTATACCACTGACCGATAACACAAATTAACTCCTCCCACTTTCTGTAATATCATGTCACTGACTGATAGCACTTTTAGCTCCGCCTACATTAACGTATATCATGCTACTGTGGCACGTGCAAAGATTATTTAGTCCCGCCCACTTCTCGGAACTACTTTTTGTAGGAATGGAATGTTGCTTACGTCGTTAAAAGTTAAAATGTACACAAATAATAATCTATACAGTGATAACATTTTAATTCGCAAAAATATTATAATTTACTGGGACAAAAGATTCAAAAATTATTCAATTTACAAGAATTAAGTTATTACGACAAATAAGCATTATGCAAAAACAGTAAGTCTTCAGCATGGAAAACCTGTCGATAAAATCTTCAAAAGCTGATATTTTTAAAAGCTGGAAAATTACGATTAGATATCACAAAAGTTTAAATTCATGAAATAATTGGATGGCATTTTGTGCCTGTTTATTTTATCTATACAGAAAAAAATAGCGAAGAATATGAAACCAAATCACTAAGACCATACATTTTAATTTCAATTGACAGTGACTGCAAAGTAGCTAATGATTAATCACTACCTATACACAATTACATCGGTTCAGGGAAACCATTGTAAGTTACAGTGCAGTGTAAGTTTAAGTCTTATAAGGGAACAAGCTTCTAAAATCATGTTTTTGTGTCACTTTAATAAAATGTTTTAGAAAAATGCTATTATGAACAGTTATTTTAAACAGACAACTGATTTCAAATGTTCTAATCATACAAAATCAAACAATCTAGCCAGGTAACAATCTAACAATAATTTTTGTTATCAACGGTAAAAATTAAAAAAAAAACATGATTTAAGAATTTTTGGTCAATTCAACAAAAAATAAACTCTTACTTTTCATCAGAAATTCAAATACAACTAGGTTGATTCACAACATATCGATCTACTTCTAAATGAAATGTAAAAGTTAAAGAAAAACATGTGGCATTAAAAATTAAAAACAATAGGTTTAAGTGAAATAAAATGCAGAGAAGTGAATGTGTTTTAAATAACTTCAGCCCAACATGAAAGAGGGGAATAAATAAGGAAAAGAAACTAAGGGAAAGGATGCACAACCAATAGATAACAAGGTCAATGGGATACCGAATCGAGGCTCCTCCATTGTGTCACCGTTGTAAACATACATTTTTGGGAGTTTGTTTTATGTACTTTTTAAATGAAATGTTTGTATTTATTGGTTCAGTCAAACTAAATAATATCTTTTCTTACTAAAACAATGAAGTTTTCTCACACTCAATGGTCTTCAATGCCTTTTTTCTGTCTTTGAACCGGACACCTGACCTAGTTTTGCATAAAAAATGGCGGATGACATTGAACTTTGGGGAAAACCCCAGTACTATATTTTACAAATTACCTTCTTTTGGACAGCTTTTTGTGTAAAACGTCATCAATTATGTAGAAAGCACATGTTTGGCGACATTTTAAGCGCAGACGTAATGAAAAACGACGAGACAGAAAATCAAGCGAATTGGTAAGAAATGACCCATATTTGATCATGCGTATTGCTAATTAGACTGTTTTGGAATAAATTGTACTATGATTTTTAAAAAGAAGATGCATTTATAAGAACATTGAGCCCACATGTCTGTGAATATCTTTTGCCGCAATTTGCCGCGATGCAGTTGAACTGGGAGGGTATATATTTCGGACATTCAATATTTCGGATACACAAAGATGAGCTGCGAGCGTATATATTTCGGACAATCTATATTTCGGATACACAAATTATTCATATTATTTGAAGTGCATGTTGTTAATAATAATTAACATAATAAATAAACAATATTGTTTTAGTTGATTCATACTGTATTAGAATAGATAATGACCTGTAGAAATTTGACCTTTTTCAGATGTTCTTGTTATTTTGTTAGGAACTATAATTAATAATTATATCATTATATTTTAATTTTTATGATTGTTAGAACTTAGAGTTAAGTGTTCGCAGCATTCATCATCACAAACTGGAAATTTCATACAATCATGGAACTAGTTTAACCATAAAAATAAATGGTTTGTCCAGATGTTTTCTTGAGATTTAGACTTTTATATGGTACATTATTAATTAAGGTTGTATCACACAGAACCCATTTTCAATATATGCTGTTCTTTTGCATTGACCGTTCCAAGGCGGTGACCCCAGTTTTATTCATGTTTGTGCGTTTGTTATGTACGTGTGTGTCTTGTCTAGTGCATTTGTTTTGTGTCTCACTGAAGTTCACATTGGTCAAAGTTTTCTTATTGACTATGAAGCTTAAATAAAATTGTGTTTGTTTCCCTTTAAATACCTACCAACACATAATTTCATAATATATAACAGTGTTCTACTATCCAAATCCCGTCTACAATTAACAGTAACAATGTATATAAATGGGGAAACACAGAATTTTAATTTAGGCCTAACTGTGTTTGCTTTTGGTTATTTTTCGGGAGTTCCATAATAATGTTGTATGGACCACCGATATTTTAGTTAAAATCCCTGACATAAGTTGTAATTTTATTATCTTTTCAAATATAACCGGCATGTCACTTTTAAAATATAGCCTGTATGTCAAGGTCCATACAACTTTGTTTCAAGTTTATTTGATTTGTTCATTAGACTTAGTTGCAAAATAACACAAACGACACATATTAACCATAGCAATTGCTTTTTGGACCCATAATTAAAGATTGAATGGTTAGCTTGTAATAAACATACTTCTTCCTTCATACTTCTCACATTTAATAATCAATTTTAATTTCTAATAACAATTCATATTAAGGTAATCAGTCCATCATTGGCCTCCTGGTAAACAGAGTTATTTCTGAAGACATGTGTAAGCCACGGAATTTTCCAAAGTAAGCAAGTTGTTTCCATGTTGTTGGTATGGGTCTTCGGCACACAGACATCTTCCAATGTAGGCCGGAAACTGATGATATAATGATGGATTTCCTATCAATAATCAATATTTAACTGATTAACACTTTTTAAAATGAAATGCAATCTTGTAAGTGAAAGCCTCATTTTAAATTAATTCTTCTACAGTGGATCTTTTTTGTTTTAAATGATATTACAACATGTTTATTTTGCTTGAATGTTGTATTTTAGATGCATCGAAAATTATACATACGATAAACTATAGGCACATTTGATGATAGTAATGGAAACTTAAACATGCAATTACTTTGTTATCCTCATTGACTGATACTTTATTAAAAGTACATTGCTCTCCTTTTTGAAATATCTTTCTGTTGATGTGTAACATTAGAAGCTTTGCACTTGGATTGTCACAGTAAAATTGCATTATATGCATAGACTTGAGACGTTCTTATTTTTCCCTCAATTTTTGGCTAACCAAGGCAACTTCAAAATGCAATAACTTTCAGACCGCTTATGATAAATGCTTCATTTAAAGTGCATTGATCTCCTGATTGAAATATCTTTCTTTTGATGTATGATTTTATAGACTTTTCACTTGGATTGTCACAGTAAAATTGCCTTAAGTGCATAGACTTCAGACGTTCTTTTTTTTGCCTCACCTTTTTGATATACATGGCAACTTCAAAATGCAATAACTTTTATACCCTTTATGATAGAGGCTTCAATTAAAGTGCATTGATTTGCATTTGGAAAGATCTTTCCAACGATATATAGTAATGTATATAAATCTTAAATTCAAAAAATGGCCTGTCTTTGTTACAATAGAAGAACATGGAATTGAAAAAATATACATGATGGTCAACAAGAAATTTTTCAATTTACAGTAAAAACAACTAATTAAATGCAGTTTGGAACTCATAGACAAGATAATCTGCCTTTTGACACAGTAACACATGTCCACTATAAAAAGTCAAACATGTCACATCAATAATTGTACTGTTGCAACAACTTTCACTTGTCAATTCTTTGCTTTCACTGGATGTCAACCTGAAAATATTAATGAAATTCAGTCAATTTTGAAAATAACTCACAATAACATGAACAAAACAACATATGTGTATACATGATTTAATTAATTCTATAAATATTAAAATATTTGGCTCTAAAAATTAATGTTTAGCAAGGCGAAGTCCTACTCAAAGGATAATGTGCACTCAGTCTCAAGCCGGTATTACCAGGACACTCACCAAATTTTGACTCCACCAGGAAGTACAGAAACTTCATTGTACCAATCGTTGTCCCACGACTATTTTGCAACTTAGCCTGAACACACCATGCGAGCCCACATCACAATCACAGCAAGTTGCATCTTTAAATCCTTGCAATTGCGTTCCCCACCCACTTTGACATCAAACGTGGGGGATAGTTTTTCAGAGCAATCGTCAATATCTCAATTTTGAACGCATTATGCACTGATGGAAATGTTGATTAACGACTCATTTGCTTATAAATCCACTGATTTGTTTCACTTTTAAATCCGCTGTTGTTGTTTTTGTTTTGTACGTTGTTGAATGTTCACATAACACAAACACTTTTGAAAAGTCGTTCATGTCACCTGCAGTAAACTTCTTGTGTGGTCAATGTAACAAGGAGTAACAATTTCTCGCTTTAAATTTTTGTTTATTTATGAAATGTGTGTAAAAATGTTATTGTTGATGATTTTATATAGAACTATTTTTCATGCGTAACTATGCATCGACACAAGTAGACGTCAACAGGCTGTCTCATTTGCATATTGTGTTGTACTGTAAATTACTCAATGTTTGCGATTATTTCTTTATTTTATTTTGTATTATGAAAACAACAATGGCAAAAAAGTGGCATAATAAATAGAATATATGGTTGGTGACCTTTGATATCATGTGATATCAGGCCCGTCCGATATGGCTAAGAAAAGGCTCGGCAAGCCTCGCCTTTTCCTACGCCATAATGGACTCGTCTGATATCACATGATATAAAAAGTCACCAACCATATATTCTCTATATATCATCTACTTTCAGTAGTGTGAACTGTCGAGCGAGACGTTTATCTATAGAGGATCTACATGGCAGATGCCAACAACATACATGTATTTTAAAGAACCCAGATAATTCCTGTACTAATGATAACATTAAAGGAAAATTAAACATCTATTTCTCAATGATACAGCCATCCCAGTTACAAAACATTATTGAAAAATACTGTGTGAAATGAGACTGTTGAACAGACGCATATATGTTTAACAAAACACGTCAGCGTCTAGGGTATGCGTTTCTTGTCAAAGAACATGCTATAAGTGAAAATAAACAAGGCAAAAAAACATGGTAACAATAGAAAACAGCCTCAAGGGGGTAACTTTTTATAAATATGAAATTAAAATATTAATAATGGCATATACTAGCGGTTAATATAAGGTATATATAATGGGAAACATGTTTTGCATTATGAGATAAAAAAAATATATATCATATAAACATATATTATATGGGTCGTGTTTGTTTGGCCCTTTTGCTTGTTTACATTTTGACGCCAGAATTGTCAGCAGTTTGTATAACCTTAGTGTACACATGATTCCTTACAAGTGACAACCAAGAAGAATAGCACAGTTGGTTAAAGCGCTGTCTACAGTCATTTGAATGACTCCTAAGTCATGAGTTCGATAACCGCTTGGATTTTTATTTTTTACTAACATTTTTTGCTGATTTGTTTTATCAATTATCGCAGTAGGTATTTTATTCTTTATTCTTTAGTTAATGTATATGTCTTAGTAGAGCGCATTTCTATCATCTGATATCATTTACATAGCAATAGGAAACCAAATTTTCGTTGACATAGTCACTTTAAACAGTTTACATCCAGTCCAGTATATTTAAACTGTGTGGCGAATATGCCGCGAAGAAAAACAAGTTAAAGAAAAAGGTCATTTTTAACGCACACACACACACACACACACACCCGATTGTTTTTTGGATACGTAAGCAGCAACACACACTACGTTTTTGGCGTAATACAGATAACTCAGGTTTCCACAAGCTTTGCGTAGTTGCTCCGTTTCACACAATTTTGATTTGATATGGTGTCAATAATGGTTTGCACCACGTTGTTCCAAGTGGATATCAAAATGAAAATACCTTCAAGTCGTGTCCACATAATTATTGTGTTTTTCCGCTATAGCACATTCATTGAAGGTGACAATAGTTCTTTATTTAGTTGCCCTTTGATCATCAAAATAACAGGTTTAAGCCCCGGTGACACAATCACGATTTTGGCTACGATAGCCCACGATTGATCGTAGACGTGTTAATCGTGATGAGTCGGGATGCAGAGTCTCCCGATTGTATCTTCCTAAATATACCTACGGTTGTTGTAGGACGAGACTACGACTATCAACGACACTTGTAGGTTTCCGCAGCCGATTCACCACTGTTTTACAAAGATATGATACGATCTGTTAGGGTTGTAATACGCTAGCGTCAGGTATACGCAACGGTAACAGACGATTACAGACAATTGTTAACGTTTCTCCTAAGATTGAAGTAAGGGTAAAGAAGATTCATCACGATGATTCTACGAGCAGCAAATAATTTTCACGCTTCACTACGCTTCAATGCGATTTGGACATCATGATGCCTCGTATAAAATTGTGACACCAACGTAGGCAAACGTAGTGAGTGCGTATTAACATCGCGATAAACCGTACAAGCGTCGTGGTCCATCGTGTATATTCGTGAGTAGTCATGATAGTTGTCGCTAAAGATCCTATTGGAATCGTAACTGAACCGTAGAAATCCGTACCATATACGTAGCAAAAAGTATCATAACGTAATATATTCATGGAATATATATGTTATAAATTCGGTCACTATTAATCACTTTTAAACACGAATGCCTCTACGATGACTGTAAGAATAAGCCAGATTGAGATACGATGGCACCAGGATTGTCCTACGTTTTGGAAAAATCGTGGCGGCGCTACCACAAGCCACGAATGTTTTGAACATGTTCAAAGCTTATGTAGCGCTTCCCGATCGATAAGGATCCCAAAAGATTCTTTAAGATTCACAGGGATACCAGAAAGTATGTGTTCCCTTTTTACCACGCTTCACCAAGAATTTGTAAATCGTGGGAAATCGTAGCCATCGTCACGTTGTGACCAGTGCTTTACCCAGTTGCAACGCCATGTCAAATTCCAGTTTACAATAATCACTATTCAAGTAGTTATTGGACAGCAGAACAACGATCAACCGAGACCTCTATGTTCATGACATCATCTCATCGTGAATGATGCGTCCGTAACGAAACTGTTCATCTCCAACCCAAAGTAACTTGCCAACTGCTCTGTTTAGGTTTGGCTGCGTGTTCACTTACGAAATTATCGTATTTGCTGCTGAAAGAAAGAAAAACGGCACATTCACTGTCACCATCGCCAGCTCTGAGCCGTCGAATAGCCTTTGCCCGATTTTTTTTGTCTTCAGTCTTAGTTTGTATAGCACAGAGATGACGGTTATTACAATAATAAAGGTAAAGGTAATTGTTGGGAGTAATGACGACAAAAAAAACCACCGGTTTTTGCCTGCCGCGTGTTCGCAAACATCTTCCAGTCCGTATTGAGTCTCAATTGACTATTCAACTGAGTCCAATGATTCATCGCATCCGCACTTCAAACATTGATCTGATTTTGAGACATGCTCAAAAGCCGCAATATTCGAGTCCGATTTATATGAAATATTATATTTTTTAAATAATTTTCTGTCATATCTAATGTTTCAAGGTTTGAAAAATTCGAAAACATATGCTGCGACAAGTTTGTTATTTTGTTATAACTAAGATTTATATGTTTTAGTTTTGGGGATTGAAACAACGTCACAAACTGATGTGTTATGTGTTACCATTGTTCCCAAATAGTTATTCGACATATCGAACGTATTAAGTTTTCTTGCCGAGTGCAGAAAACTGGGATTTACGAATTCCATTCTGTTTCCGCACAATGATAGCGCTGTTAGATTATTTAGAAAACATGTCGACATTTTTTGAGCCCCATACCATTCAACAATAGGGTTTTCCACCCTACGTTGCATTCGGTGTCTGTGTAGACATTCGTAATGTTCCTGAACACAAGTGAACTTTGGTCCTTACGAAATCGGTCAAACAATACCGTCTCTGCATTCCAAAACTGAATAAACCTACTTACATGTAGAAAAATGTTACTTAAGTTCTCAATTGTGATTGAAAGATAACACACAAATTGCAAGTAGTACGGCAAGGTAATTCCGCTGATATCCAGAAGCCGAGGCTTTTACATGGTTTAGATGTTGGGACTCACCAGAAAATCTAGACACAGTACTTTCTCGAAATGATATATCAGTTAAAGTGTCACAGTTCTCAGCAAATGCTGTTCTGTTAATGTCTAGAATCATAGTGTTACTTAGATTCAAAGATGAAACGTTCCTATCCTTAACGAAATGCCAAAACCTATCTGTCAGATGAAACCCAATCTCATTAAAATCAAATCCTAACGTTGTTAGGATCTTAAGGCATTGTATAACAGATCACGTTCAAATGACCTTCCGAACAATATAATTCTCAGCCCTGCTGCGCCCAATGAAATGGCTTTTTGCACTGCAAAGTTTGACCACGGTTTTAAAAAAAGCGATGCGATTCCAACTGATCCTTGGGAATAAATCATTTACAGTTAATTTTCGTGTGGATAACAATGGATATAGTGGTACCTTAGGCGACTAGACACCCGAAGTTCACATTACTTTCGTGCATAGTTTTTGTGTTTTATATACAAGTTATACCTCAACATTTTGAAGGCAACAATTTGATTAGCTCCGGAAAAGGTCATCTAAACGTGACCCCTAATGCGATGTCATCAGATCCAGTCAGCGGATAATATAGTAGCGTCAGACTGGAAATGATTTTAATGAGATTGGACGAAACCCTGAATGCGCTACGTCGGCTCCAAAATAAGACAAAACGAGTCTTTTAAGCCGTGGCAGTGAACTGTTAAAAAGGATACTCAACAATTCATCAGGACTTGTGACACGTCTGCAGTTTGACACATCCTGTGAGGTGACCTGGTCTAGACCATGTAGCGAGCCGTTATGGAAGGTCGTCACGGGAATGTTCCTGCAAACTTTTTAAGTTCACAAAACAATTGCTTTCTAGCCTTAACCACGGCTGATTCATCACATTATAAATTCGCAATGTCTTAAGTTGCCACCAACTTTTATCAGAGAATGTCTATGTTGTGATTTTGACTAAATCGTTAAATCAACCGATTTCAACATTAAGAATTCCAGAATCTATAACTTCTGGAAACCTGTTCACGCATTACATGAAATCCATGTTTGTTCTGACACAGCGCGGATTGAAATTGCTGCACGTATCTCACGGGTATCTAGAAATGTACAAAACCAGAGCATTAAACGCTGCAAGAATGCATAAACAAGACGCCATTGTCGTAGGTACAATTACAGTGAACACAATCACCCACTATCTATTTACTACAGGAAATTATTTGAACCGGCAAAAGCGACGTTTTTGTGCATTTGAATGTGAAATATCAAAGCATTGAACATATATTGACAGGTGCATCAGGAGTCGATCATAGACCGTCCGAACTGATGTGAAACACACGTCAA
Source organism: Congeria kusceri (assembly GCA_027627225.1). NCBI lineage: Eukaryota > Metazoa > Mollusca > Bivalvia > Myida > Dreissenidae > Congeria > Congeria kusceri. The sequence goes on from CM051028.1 coordinate 25,502,306, forward strand.
CAGCAAATTTAAACAAGAGTGTCATTGTCACAAAATACGCCCGTCAAAGGAGATTTTTACGGGTCAAGATTCAATGACTAAAGATAAACAATTGGAAAACTAATAAGGTATAGTCATGGTATTTGTACATCTTAATTCATGCCCATGTCCTCTCTCTGTGAGGTAAGTTGCGGTATCAAAAATATCCAAGCTATAATCTTAAATATAAAATGGAGACAAAAATATTCAAGGAAGCGGGCGGTATTTCAAACGGGTAATTATGAGTTATCGTTCTTGCATCTTTCACTTCCTCATCCCATAATGGCGAACATTTTTGCAAACTGGTTTGAAAATCCCTCTCTGCATTACAATGTTCCGCTCTGTGCAAATATGTGACCTTTAAATGTGACCTTCACCTTGGACCTAGGGATCTGGTGCTTGGACGTGACATATCACATCATGATGGTGATCATTTATGCCTACTTATTTGAAACTACCTCCATGGATGACACGATAATGCTCTGGACATATATCTGACTTTGAATTATGACCTTGACCTGGGTCCTATAGATGTGGTTCTTGCCTGCGACATACCGTCTCGTGATGCTTATCACTTCTGCTAAGTTATTTGACAATCCTTTCATGGTGGACAAAATTATGCTCAGTACAAAGTCTATGGTTTGATTTCTTCTTTTTGACCTTAATTGTGACCTTGACCTTGGAACCTGATTTTTATGCGCGACCCACCTGCTCATTTCTGCCAAATTATTCGAAAATATTTCCATGCATGAAAATATTAGATTCTGAAAATATATGCAACAAAGCTTGACCTTGGACAAAGTGATCTGGTTCTGGTGCGACACACCTGTCTCAAAATGCGTATCACTTCTGCCAATTTGTTTTTTAAATCCTTTTTTAATCCTTCGATACAGGACAAAAATACCACCCGAAAAGAGTCAAAAAAGTTATTTTCTTATATTTGGCCTTTGACCTTGATATTTGACGTAGTGGCCTGGGTTCTGCGTACGACACACCGTCTCACAATGCTTATCACTTCTGCCAAGTTACTTGAAAATCCATCCATGCTGACAAAGTTATCCTCAGGACAAATTCGTACGGATTGCTTTTTTACATTTGACCAACGGACCTAGTTATTGAGCACGATACGTCGTCTAACAATGCTTATCTCTTCTGCCAAGTATTTTGAAAATCAATCCATGCTTGACAACGATATGCTCCAGACAAAATGTTAAGGATTGATTTCTTATACCGGACATTTGACTATGAATTGTGACCTTGACCATGACCCGGTGGACCTGGTTCATGCGCAAGACACGCCGTCTCACCATGCTTATAACTTCTGCCAAGTTATTTGAAAATCCATTGGACAATGATTTTCTCGCCGCTCGCCCTACCTACGATTCCTTGTACGATCTGGCATATTATCAAACTCATCTGAGATTATATAGTCATACACAAACTGTGCACGTGTGATCAAAATTGGATAAAAAATGAATTATGTTCGCATGCACAATGTTACTGGTGACGGCACACGGATAATTTTCCAAGAACAAGGGTCAGTAACTGGTGTTTCGGATCAGATCTTCTATATACATGTATTCGATTTTGTTTGAGATTATATTTTCACACTCAAGTTTGCTAAAAATATGTTGAAGCATAAATTATAAATTCTGCATAAAATCCTTTTTTTCGCCAATAAGGGGCAATCATTCCCATCTTGCCTTTTCTGGCTCTTGCCGAGGTCTAATGGTCATACCCAAACTGCGAAAGTATGGTTAAGACTTGATGAAAATGAAATCTCTTTTTACGATCTCATTTTTCATAGTAACTGGTGTTAGTGGCCCGATCGGGTCAAAGGTTGACTTCTATGAGGATCTAATGGTTTAACAGAAATTGTGGAAGTTTAGTAAATTTTGGAACAAAAATGAAGTCTTCGAAATTCTTTTCCATACAAAATGCTTCCTGCTCCAATCTAATTATATTGTTGTTGTTTTTTTGTTTTACACTTACAAGCACCAGTAACTATCTTATCGCATTATTGAGCGTATCATTAATATTGTTAAGACCCTATTGTGTTTAAACAGATACTGTGTTCTTTTTCGTAAGTGGATGTTAACAGGTTTAATATGGTATATGGAAGATCATTTGGTTACAGTCGCCCTGTGTATTTATTGAGAGTTTAATATGGTATATGGAAGATCAATTGGTTACAGTAGCCCTATGTATTTATTGAGAGTTTAATATGATATATGGAAGATCAATTGGTTACAGTAGCCCTGTGTATTTATTGAGAGTTTAATATGGTATATGGAAGATCAACTGGTTACAGTAGCCCTGTGTATTTATTGAGAGTTAAATATGGTATATGGAAGATCAATTGGTTACAGTAGCCCTGTGTATTTATTGAGAGTTAAATATGGTATATGGAAGATCAATTGGTTACAGTAGCCCTGTGTATTTATTGAGAGTTAAATATGGTATATGGAAGAGGACAGTAAGTTCATACTTTACACACAGGCATTCAATTCCAAATATACCAAACGTTTTCATTTAACAAAATTTCAAATCATTACAACCTGCCATGTTCACAACTTCTTCCTTGCAGTGAATCATTGCCGTAGTGACCATGGGAAAAGCAATTTAATGTTTAGGCGAAAAAAATATGGGTCTGTGAATACATGAATAAATAATGGTTTAGTTGCGACTTTTAAACAAATATTTCAGATTTTCGCTCAGCGACAAGATTTTTAGGAAAAACTAATAAAACAAGCCATGTTTGTACAACTTGACAATAATGCAATACAATTACATGTATTACGCTAAAGTTGTTTTTTTCAGAATTACATATTCATTTTATAACATTGAAAAATGTATGCGTGTTGAATGTGTTAATATTAAAATGCCACACGCAAACACCTATTATGTCAGGTCAATTTTAGTCTGTGTAACCGTACCTTACAAGCTGGTCTATAAGTTCAAAAAGGTTGGCATACATAACGTTTCTTTTTTCACCCTTCAATTGTATAAAGTTTAAGTCAAAGAGAAAGTGAACTAAAATAAAATGTGCGTAATTTATTCAAAATGTCTTAACGTTAAAATAAAGCTTTATATTGATATTTACAACATGCAACAAAACATCACAAGATTGCTACTAAACAGGAAAGTGTATGGATTGCCTGGATAGATGTAAAACTAAATTTAATAAACATGTTAGTGAAGCATCCTAATTTAATACACGAGACACAGGTTTGCACTAACCAGTTTTCCCGCTACATATGTGAACGCATCCCCAGCTATTGTTACAGGCACATGGTCTGCTTTGAAATAACACTATTGCGACAAGAATACAATTCCAGTTGTATTCAGAAGTGAAGTATATGGCCAAAAACATATTATTCTATGCCTTACCATACTGTAAAAAAATCAAATGTTTACATATAGTGTACAATTTCTGACAAATGTTTATTTGTTACCATTGTGAATGACCTGCACTGGGAATTCAAACCTCAGTTTTGTGGAACATATCCGAATAAGTTGGTTTTGCATCATCAGTACGCATTACTGATCATTTAGTAAACGTTAGCCTTATATGCCATTAAACACAAGTAACGCATGCCTTCTCCAACCGGACAGCATGATTTTTACACTTTTCAGACTGTGAACAGACTATGTGTTTATAACCGTTTACATGGCTTGCAATATATTTTTGTGTTTAGAAAACCTTATCAAATATACATGTATAATAGTATGTGGAAGCGTTTGAATAAATATTGTTGTATTCAAATGTTTACTGAGTACAAAGAAAAATATTTAAAGACAAGGGCCCATATTCCCCAACCGATTTTTAGACTTAAGAATAGACTAAGAACAAATACATCAGCATTTGAAAATATGCTGGGTACAAATGTTGTGTATGTCATAATTAAATCGTTTTCCACCTAGTAAAATTAAAATTAACAGCCTTTCTAGAACAAACAGTTTCAATAATATTCTTTATTCTTAAGTCTTAAGAATCATTGAATACGGGCGCAGATGTGGGCTTTAAGAATTTATTTTCATGTCATTCATCGCTTTAGCAAGTGCTCTCCAAGCTATACCACGTGCTCTTTAATGACAAACATTAGAAACAGTGATTGGATAAAACACGAAATTCATTTGCAAATTAAATGATTGCAAGTTGTGAAAAAACGTCTACGTAGATGCAAAACTTCACGACTTCATGCAAAACAATCTCTGTCTAGACATCGCTCTTCCTGGAGCCTATCTCTCTCTCTCAATAATTCTAATCATGAATCTTGGTTTAACAACTACCAGTATTGCTTTAAAATGTAAAAGCATAATGCAAAGTGTGCTCTAAACAGACTGGAGTGAAATTTGCGTACTAATTATATTTACAGTTAAATGTTAAACAGGTGACGCTCCATTACAAGAAATTCAAAACTTTAATGGAACATAAAAACAAAATGCAGTCCTATTCTTTGATAAGGGTGTGTCAGACATAATGGTATCAATACATTCTTAAAACTATTTACGTATGTACCATAGTAGCGCTACCTGTAGCCATAATAGCCTTTGGCTACTAAAAATGCAAATATTCTAATCGGCTTCTAAAATTTAGGAAAATATTTAAAAACAGCATATTTTCACACTTACTGAGGAAAATATTTTTAAATAACAGGTATCTGCAAAATCCAAATTTTGGGCTATTTTGAACCTAGCACGCATTGACTACTTTGAAGTGAAACTGAATGGTAATACATGGACCACTTTCAAATTTGACAAATAGCAGGATTCAAATGTGTTTCACAACATATATTTCTACAGTACGAATACAATTCATAATTGTAAATGTCAAATGAAGATTACCTGGTGTATATACTGACACAAACAACGTAAACAAACAAGAAATATTACCCCAATTTCAACATGAACCTATCTGGCAATGGCAAAATATGTTCAGTTAAATTTATTTTATTTAAAATCTTGTTCATTTTGGGTATTCTGTACGGATTTATGAATAAAATGTTGCAGCCAAAACCTGTTCATTATTGAAATGTTAATTTAGCTACTGGTTTATTTGGCTTATGGCATATAATAATAATTTAATAATACAGTATCCCACGGCATTATTTGCTTTATCAAATGTAACAGTTCCGTCTCATCTGTTGTAGATGGTTCACGCATCAGTACCTTGACATAGGCTTAGGAACAGTCTCCTATACAAGAAACCTTGGTTTTCAACAAATAAATTACTTAACGAATGAACTTGCAACTACTTTAGCACATTCAGAATTTGTTCATGCAAAAACAGAAAAATATTAACAATCTAAAATATTCTGATCTGATTCTGATAATAATACAAAGATCAGACAAAATGGTGTATAAACTAACAATGTTAACACAAGTACTGTATCTTTACATATTCTAACATGATTACCGCTAATTTTCCTATAGACAAAGAACAAAATTATCGTTGTTAAACTAACCAATAAACAACGCAAAAAGTAGTCCCGATTTTTAGTGGAGCATCTTAAAATGTAGTTCTCATTAAGGATTGCAAAAACATTTGTCAAACCATGTTAGAATCGAAATAATTTTCGGCCATTAAACAACCCTTTTTTGTTCTAATGCATGGCTATTAAACCACATGGGGTAACATCCTCGTGGTTTAATTTCCTACGCATCAGAACTCCAAATCGTTGTTTATTTGCCGATAAACAATGATAAATAAATTATTCCTGAAGTAACTACCAATAACAGGAAATTCAACCTGCCACCTAATTACCAGTAGGAATTTTAAGGAACCCATTGAAGCAACTGTTCATGGATTCCTTAATTGTTTCAAATGGAGTTGTTTTTGTGTTTTTTTAAGAAAAGAAGACATTGTAGCATATGATTATCATTCAGTCATTTCCACGCCACATTATCATCTTGTTAACTATCTTCAGTGATTAGCACAAGCCCAGGAGCTCTGCACTGGCAAATTTTGAACCGGGCTTGCTCAGATTCCCCATTTTATGTAGGTGGGTTTGTAACATTTTCTTGCTCTCCAGTTGTAGGCTTGTTTGGCCAAGCTGTCTATTCCGATGACTAAATCTTCCAACTGTTTTTTTAACCATTACTCGACACAATGGTATGAGATGGCAGGGAAGGTTTCTCCACCATGTATAATGCATCTAAACAACATTGCATTCATTAGCATATTCTCGAAGAATGGGTTTATGTTTGTACATATGTACTCTATTCTGACATAAAAAAGTGTGTCTTACATTCAAATGTATTGCGAAAAATAGAGAAAAACTCCATTCCATTGTTAAACTAAAATGTTTTCAATTCACATACTTCATTACTGCTAAAACAGATTGCGTATACAACTTGTGCTCGGTAAAAACTACATAATGTCAGCAAAACTAAGACAACAAAAACATTGTAACACTTAAGGTAAAATCATATTTAGGCCAAAAACATTGTAACACTTAAGGTAAAATCATATTTACCGGTAGGTCAAAAACATTGTAACACTTAAGGTAAAATCATATTTAGGCCCAAAAAAATAAATTGTGTGTTTCGGGCAACGGTCTCAAGAAAGTTAGGTTGGGTAGGGATAGAGGTTTATATATATTTATTTATTTATTTTGTTTTTATTTTTTATTTTTTTAAGTATAGCCATACAAGTGAATGAATTGCGAACGCTTAACGGGCAATACTTTTTATTCACAAAGAGATCCAGAATAGTTTAATTAATAATATATAAAACAACTTTTCAACACAAATTATCTAGTTAATCACGATTAACTCCCACGGAAAAAAAATCTGACAAATTCAGATTTCACGGAAAAAGATCGTCTCTAAAAACTTTACGGTCGGGGTGTTTTCGCTAGGTAGGGTTGGGCTGCCGAAACACAGAACTTTTTTTTGTTTTGGCCTTAGCACACAGGTTCAAATTTATGTTGCAAAATGAATGCCTACAATAAACTACTGTAATCCAAATGCACGACTAGATAGCCTGCCCTGAAAACAGTTTTCCATAATGTAGCAGCTGTTTTGTCTTCACAAACGAGGATAAACATATCTTATTTGTTCTCCTGCTACTCCACAGCTCAAATTTCTTTTCAAGGCCAAACTTGATAGTTTAAGATGACACCAATTCATAGATCATACTGGAATGACACAAAAATAATATACATATTATGAATTAAATAATCTAAGTGTATGTTAGACAGAAAAATATTCCAAAATTTCTAGTACCATCATGTCAGGCATTTATATAGATTTGCAAATTATTTTTTTCACAAAGAATGGCCTTTTATATTTAATGTTTGTGACTAGTTTTAGTTTAAACATATTTACTTTAGCTCGATTGTGTCACAAGCATAAGGTTTATTGAGACACTCTCGAGTCCATTTCCTGGGTAGAACCGGTACTTGGTGTCAAATGAGAAAGATCATTCGAGCGCTCAGTGAGTGGGGATCCAACTAAACATATCCCAATCGCAAGGCAGACATTACATCCATTACACCACTGCGACCTGTGACTAGTTTTCCGATAACCTTACGCAGTTGTAACACTTACAATTACTGTCTGTTGAGAGGGAAGCCTAGGACCAGTCATCGTAAAGCTGCTAAGCAAATCTTAACTACTACAGTAGGGTGTGTATTTTCAGGTCTATATTTCTATGTAAACTTCAATGATTCATGTTTACAGAAAGCTAAATTAAGAAACAACCCTCCAATTAAAAAATTACTACAATAAGACCTTTCAAGGAAAAATGAACTTTAAATTTAAAAGCCACATGCATGTTTTACATGGAATTATATTTATTTACAATTATTTTGTTGTTTTCTGCATTATATATATTTTTTTATTGATGACATTTTTTATTTCTTCTTAAATTTGTGAATATAAATAACAGAAAAACTAGATGTGTCACAGACACGGGTTCGATGCCCCCACGATGCATGTTTGGACACAGACAAAACGTGTGTAGCCAACACTAATTTTTGCCCTCACAAATTTGTTGTCATATACCGGTAAATTCTACAGTTGAAACAAGATTCTGTGTTTGACAAACACACATGCCCCCGGTTGGTTCTGGGTAGCCCATTTCTTAGTCCAAATTAGGTCAAGGTCAAAGTGAGATTGGGTGATATGGGTGGATAGGGAATGGTCATAAGCAACAACTGTGTAAGTATCAAAGTGTTGTAGTAAGCTGTGTTGGTGCTAGACGAAACAGTAAATCTACTTAACCTTGTCACGGACGGAAGGACGGATGGAAGAACGGACGGGACGATCACTTTAATTATGCCTCCTGCATCAAGATGCCGGGGGCATAAAAAAGACAAAGGACCATATTTCTGAAAAAATTGGTCACCGCCACAATTCCTTTCTTTATGATCATCAACACATTAAGGTTGTCAGCTGTGAAAGTTTGAGCGAAATCCGCCCATCCGTTAAAGAGGAGTTGAGTCCACAAAATTTCATAAAATATATATAGTGGAAAAAATGTCAAAGGGCCATAATTCTGCCAAAATTGGTCGCCGCCAAAATTCCTTCCTTTACAATCATCTACACATTAAAGGTTGTTTGGCTGTGAAAGTTTGAGCGAAATGCCCCCAACCGTTAAAGAGGAGTTGAGTCCACAAAATTTCATGAAGTATATATAGTGGATAAAATGCCAAAGGGCCATAATTTTGCCAAAATTGGTCGCAGCCAAAATTCCTTTCCTTACGATCACCTACACATTAAGGTTGTTCATCTGTGAAAGTTTAGGTGAAATCCGTCCAGCCTTTAAAGAGAAGTCGAGTCCACAAAATTTCAGGACGGATGGAAGTTTTCTCTGCGTAATTAAAGTGACAACCAGCATATTAAAAATAATGAAACTGACCATATATACATTCGTATGTCAAATCAGATTCATCAAATCTTACCTGTAAAGATAATAGAAGAAAGAGATGAGATAGAACGCCAGTTTAATCCAGCCCTCTCGCATGGCTCTGTTAAGCTGATCTGCATTCATTATGGTAGTGGGGTCGTACAGACCTGGGGCACTCATTACTGGACGGCTCTGGTACCTGAATAAGCAGATAAAATATATAACAAATAATAACCAAAACTGAAATGTTGTAAGCATATTGTTAGATGTCAGATGCCCAGACAAAGCGCACATATACACAGTTTACGCACAAAAATCCACACGATACAAACGGAAAATGTTGTTCGATGTTTATTTACAGGTCCGTCCGCACCAAAGCAGGATTTGCAAAATGGACCCTTAAAAGTCATCTGACTGTTAGAGATGTCAGTATGTGGGATTCCTTATTTAGCATATGTGTATTCTTGATATATCAACTGCAAGCAATATCTGGAATTCCTTACTTAGCACATTTGTATTCTTGATATATCATTTGCATATTAATGCTGCTCCATTGAATTATTTTACACTTTTAAGCAAACTAATGAATTCCGGACCGAAATTACACTTACCCCCACACCATTTTGACTGAGTGTACTTTTATCCCCATTCATTTTACTGGTAGTTTGAGTGTTCATTTACACTCTACATGAACAATTATCTGGAGGACTGAGATGTTTTCTACAGATACAAACGTTTTGATATACCCTTATGGACGAATACAGTTAAATTATTTTATGAGTTTGAGATTGCTCTGAACCTGTATGAACCTGCCACTCCTCTTGACAAACTAATGTCACATCATTGTCGAGAGATTAATTTTCATTAAACCAATTAGTTACCGGTATTTGAAAGCAAGATGTAGCAATTTTTCCTCAAGACATTAGACTTAAGATTGAGTAAAGCTAGAAGCCAACTACTGACATTGACTGGGCAAACACCTGCTGCCCTGCGAGTATCCTGGCATTCATCTGTCAATAATCGGTCAATAATACTGGTTTTTTTAGAAATTGAACTTATATAGAAATTGTGTGGCACACCGGTTAACTAAGTCGGGTGAGCATTCACCCTGAAAGCAAAAGGTGCCAAATTCCTGACCATCTGTACAATTTTCTCTCCCCCTGCAACAATGTGTATTTATCAGAATTCCTTGGAAAGTGACGAAGAAAAGATCATCAAGAAGAGAAGCTAAATTACTGATTGACATTTTGGTCTCATATAATTTCAGACAATTTGTTTAAAAATAGAATAAAAAATATACCGGTTCTTTGAAATGGCTACCTCTAATATGTTTTTTACTTTGCTTTAGAGTTATTAAGATTCCGAGTTTACTATCTCAGATTAACAGAAGAACTACAGTTAGCAGCAGCATGAACAGTCTGCAAGACTCTTTCCTCTTTAAATTTATAAAAGTGAGTAAACAATTCTTTTCTTACCTTCTAATGTGATACACGATTAAGGGCAGGTTCAGGATCACTGTAGTAAATTGCATGGCAAACACAAAAAGCACAGTGAAGAAAATGTGTATGAAATATTCTGGCAGCACCAGCTGAAAGGAACAAAAGGAGCATATTGGTGGCTATTCCTGTGTAGAGATCACCACTACCAAATATGGTTTGACAATAAACTTTGAAATGTCAACATTTACGGTATTGTACATAGCAGTGTCTGACAAACCAGTGCCTGGAGCCCAGGGGCTACCAAATACTCATTGGGCTACTACAATTTCAAATTACAAGGCTTACAACCCAACCGGGGTGTGTAATCTTTACTTAAGTATTATAAATATATATATTATAAAAATATATGTATTAATTTATAAATAGGAATATCCTTACTATCCAGAATACTTTTTAGATTATTCATATTTCTGAAATTATTTGAAACGTATTTTGCTTGTCTTCCTGTTTAATGTGCGATTCATATAAACAAGAGGGCCAAATGACCCTGGGTCGCTCACCTGAGTTTCGTTAGTCGAACAATTTTCCATGTGTTAGATTTTTATACGGATATGGATATATTGATACGGACTGATGGAACTGCAGTTGTAATCATCCTGGTTTGAAAAACTTAAGTGACAACAGACATTCAAACTTTGGGAAGTACATATTGAAATTGAAGAATTTTCTTCAATTTGACCTAGTGACCTAGTTTTTGACCCCACATGGCCCAGATTCGAACCCAGCCGATATACCATTGAAACAAATGTTCTGACCAAGTTTCATGACGATTGGGCAAATAAGGTAACTTCTAGAGTGTTAACAAGCTTTTTCTTCAATTTGACCTAGTGACCTAGGTTTTTACCCCACATGACCCAGATTCAAACTCAGCCGAGATACCATTAAGATAAATGTTCTGACCAAGTTTCATGAAGATTGGGCAAAACATGTGACTTCTAGAGTATTAACAAGCTTTTTCTTCAATTTGACCTAGTGACCTAGTTTTTGACCCCACATGACCCAGATTCAAACTCAGCCGAGATATCATTGGGACAAATGTTCTAACCAAGTTTCATGAAGATTGGGCAAAAAATGTGACTTCTAGAGTGTTAACAAGCTTTTTCTTCTATTTGACCTAGTGACCTAGCTTTTCACCCCACATGACCCAGATTTGATCTTGGCTGAGATATCATTAAGACAAATGTTCTGACCAAGTTTCATGAAGATTGGGCAAAAAATGTGACTTCTAGAGTGTTAACATGGTTTTTCTTCAATTTGACCTAGTGACCTAGTTTTTGACCCCACATGACCCAGATTCGAACTCGGCCGAGATATCATTGGGACAAATGCTCTAACCAAGTTTCATGAAGATTGGGCAAAAAAATGTTACTTCTAGAGTGTTAACAAGCTTTTTCTTCTATTTGACCTAGTGACCTAGTTTTTCACCCCACATGATCCAGATTTGATCTCGGCTGAGATATCATTAAGACAAATGTTCTGACCAAGTTTCATGAAGATTGGGCAAAAAATGTGACTTCTAGAGTGTTAACAAGCTTTTTCTTAAATTTGATCTAGTGACCTAGTTTTTGACCCCACATGACCCAGATTCGAACTCGGCCGAGATATCATTGGGACAAATGTTCTGACCAAGTTTCATGAAGATTCGGCAACAAATGTGAATTCTAGTGTTAACAAGCTTTTTCTACAATTTGATCTAGTGACCTAGTTTTTGGCCCCACATACCCCAGTTTCATGTTCGGCCAAGATATCATTGGGACAAATGTTCTTAGCAAGTTTCATGTTGATTGGGCCAAACATGTGGCCTCTAGAGTGCTAACAAGCTTTATAAAGTTTTCAATATAGCCATATAAGGAAAACTGCCCTGCTTCTGGCAGCCATGTTTTTCAAAGGAGCAACCATTTTTGAATTCGGCCGAGATATCATAACAACAAATGTTTTGAGCAAGTTTTACGAAGATTGGGCAAAAAATGTTGACTTCTAGAGTGTTAACAAGCTTTTTCTTCAATTTGACCTAATTGACCCAGTTTCGAACTCGGCTGTGATATCATTGGCACAAATATTCTGTGCAAGTTTGATGATTGGGCAATAAATGTGGTCTATAGTGTGTTAACAAGGTAAATGTTGACAACGAACGACAGACGACGCACGACGGACAAAAGCAGATAAAAAATATATCACCATGAGCATGTTGTGCACAGGTGAGCTAATAAAAACTGTATGGACAAGCAGTAAACATGAATTGTCAAAAACAGACAAGTAAGTCAAAATGAGATTTTGCCACCCCTGTGATAATACAAGAATAATTGACAACTGATGAATATTACAGCACGGTAATACAAGAACTTAAGTCATAACTGCTCAATCATTTTAGGCTAATCATTTATAAAACATACTTACAGGATTTAAACTGTTACACTGATCTATTGGGTTCTTATAATCTGTCTTTAACTCATCAAAGGCAATTATCTGAAACACAAAATTCATTATTATAACATACAGATTATACAGCTATAATTCCTTTACCAACTATTGCAATAAAATGACATTTTGAGAACGATGTTTAAAAATAAATTTAAACACACAGTTCAAGCTACATAAAATAAAGAGGCACAATATAAATCATTTGAACTGAAATTATAGCCAAGTATTCTGCATACCACAAATGATAATAACTCTATATGTTGGGACATTTAAACAAATAATTATTTGCTCTCCCAATTTTTAGAAGCAGGAAAAAAAAACTCTTAATGTGTCCCAATATTCAGAATCCCCCATAAAAGTGAACTGTGTGATCGGCAATGTTCTGTGTTTATCACTATTACACTACAAAATACTAACCATATTGATTAAACATCATTCTTAAATAATAATGATTTATGAAAAAAAAAAATTGTCCTTTTTTTATATTTTAGTAATAAGTAAATGGGCATATATGTGCACATTAAAGTAATATCTGTAACTGATTAATCATTAACTGAACAATAAAAGCATTATTAGTAAGGTCCAATTACAGAATGGGTTTGTAAATTAACCTCTACTAAACATAAAAAATGACAGTTGGCATTATCCTTATCTAGTTCCCCGATTTTTGCCCCAAGCAATTAGAGGTTCACATTGATCGGGTAATATGCAATGACATACCAGTTGTGTTATCAACACATGCATTAACGACTTCATGAGTTTCCTTATACATTGCCATTTCGTGGTACCAGTAAATATCAATTAGTCTGGCAACTTTTTAGTTGCAAATTTTTAAGCAAATGCCTTTACTAAAATTGTGTCCCAAAATTTAGAACATTAATTAATTCAATTACAATATCAGGAAAAATAAAAATTTCACTGGCTTTTAGGGGCTTTCCCAACATTTATAGTGTCCCAACCAATAGAGTTATTATTGTCATAAACATAATATTATGGTGGGACATTGGGGATGAGGGATACTGCCTATTATCCTTGTGTGTCCTAACTTCGACGTCACCTAAATTTGACGATATTTTGTTATTGTTTAGTAGACCGAATGTCAATTTAATACAAAGTTGAAAATCAAACATTTCAATGCGTTCTTGGCGATTTGCCTCCACAAATCTCACATAATTTCACGTTTCAATAAAAACAAAACATCGTAGAATTTTGGAGTACGTCGAAATTGGGTTGCACTTTGATAATGGGTGTGTCATATTAATGATCGTGAATGTCAGATGAAGGGTACCATTACCCAAGCATACCAGGATGAAGCGTACCAATTGGCAGGACGAAGCGTAACACCCTATATTGCATACAGACACTAAACGAAATAATATGTTTAATGATAAAATAAAATAAAATATTGTTTGCATTGACCATCGTTATTGATTAAAAAATAATTTGAAACAAATTACAACAGTCAAGATTAAATGAATAATGAAAAAAAAGACAGAAAAAAAGACAGAAAAATAAATAAATATTAATGAATTAATTAATTGATGTTATGGCTTCTCAGTTTGGTTGTGTGAGAAATTGCAGATGTAATTAGCGGTTTGAACTTATATTTTATTAAATAATGCGTTACATTAAGATGTAAATTGAGAACATTATGATATAAATGACATGTCTCCATGTACGTCCGTCTGTATTGTTATCACTATCATTGAATATTGAAAACTTTACTATGCTGATGTAAATCTAAAATAAGTTAAATTAAGCATCCAAAAAGGAATATGGTGATAATAGTTTTATTGTTTAATAACTTTGTATGTGTACTTGGGTAAAATAATTTACGGACTGTACAAGTCTCCTATAAGTTAGTTAATTTGAGTGGCAATAAATTTCATCAATATTTTAATTTGAAATGTATGTAAATTAATTACTGATGGGACTGAAATAAACTATGAAATGTAAAATCACTGTATTGCAATGATAATTTGACAAGATAATAAAATACAAAAATGTTTATGAAAGTGCATCATTGTTATGTTATAAGTGCCTTGTTTTACGTTTTTTTAGATGCATTATATGAAAGTAATTTAATTAAAATTAAAACATAAAAAATGGAGGTATTGGTACAAATATACTAATAAACCCTACAAACTAAAATCGTACCACAATATATTTTTATTAAATGAAACAAATGAAATCCATCTCAATGAATTTAAAAATATTAATTAACGAGCAACTTATTATTTCCATACATGCCATACGTCCCGGTCTCACCGGGATTGTCCTGGTTTCGCGAGGTCTGTCCCGGCGTCACGGTGAGATGCATTTTGTCCCGGTCAATCACAAAAATCGATGTTAAGTGTACCATAAAACTTACATTGGGCCAACAATTAACTTCAGATCGTTAATCCCTTTATCGGTCCCTATGACAACAATACCCGCCAGCCGCGTGTCAAAGAGGAGCAGTAATGATACCCCATTAGCGATTTATTGATCGTTTGTCACACTTTCGCGAATGGGGGTCATATATCAGCAGTCGCTAATTGCTGCTGATTGCTGCATTGTTCCGGAATAAAAAAGGAACTGTGTTTGTTGTTATTTTGATTTTAAATAGAATAGGTGTTATCACATAATAAGTTTGGTAACGTTTGATGGTAAGTATGAAAATAAATTGAGAACTTTTCGAGAATTAAAGATGCAAAAACAATCATTACTTTCTTTAAACTTGTATTGTTCATATCGCAAAATTTGATGCAGTTAATGACGTAGTGTATAGTGGGACGTAGCCCAGGTATAAGTCTGCTGGAGTAGTCTCCCTTGTAAACGCATTTGTTTATTTGACAATCAGTGTTTATATTTGCGTGTTTCGTGTAATTTCTTTGATGTCATAATTAAAAATACATGTTATCGTTTATATTATTGAATAAATATGATTAAAATATATGCCTGTGTATGTTTGTGTTATTCATTTTGGGTGTTCATTGTTTGAACTATAACTATATAGACCACGAAACGGAATAGGACCTAGATTAGATACGATAAACTATTATTATTACTTTTTTTTTTTTGGACAAAATGACAATATTAATGTGTCCTGGTCAAATGTCAGATGTCCCGGTGATTTTTTGGCAATGTCCTGTTTTGGCCTGAAAAAATTATGGCATGTACGTTATTTCAATAAATGTCTCCTAATTTAAGTTATGGCATGTATGTTATTTCAATAAATGTCTCCTAATTTAAGTTATGGCATGTACGTTATTTCAATAAATGTCTCCTAATTTAAGTTATGGCATGTATGTTATTTCAATAAATGTCTCCTAATTTAAGCAGCTGAATGTCTTGTAATCGGGCTATTAATTGACTATTAATTGACACGTTCACACAATTTCTATACTCCACCAAGTATCAGATGGAGTTTATCACACCTTATCAGCAGGGTGCGAACAACATGTTGAAAACACGCATGTATACAGGGGGTGGTACGCTTCATCCTAAATTGGTACGCTTTTGCACTGGTACGCTTTAGAAATGGTACGATTCATCCTGCACCCCATGATCATAACGATACAGTGTGTTAACATTTAATTATCAAAGTGCATTTGTATGACAAAGGTGATTTTATTTCCAATTAAAACGTATATCTCATAAGCGCCTTTATCTACAGTTTAAATTTCAATAGTTAATACAAGACAGGACACTGATGACAATTTCAAAATACAACTGTATCCGAATTAAATTTATCCGAAACCCATTCCAATTTTAGAAATAACATTAATTATTGGGCTTCACTAACGTCACATTAAATAAGTCTGAATGTAAAAGGAATTTTCAATTTTTTTTTTATCTTACATGAAATATCGCGAAGAAAATCAGCACTGCTGACAAAATAAGAGCTAAAATATAACAAGCCGCAACAAAAGTAAACGCCATTTTGGACGGGTGTATTATGCGGAGAAATATAGAGACTGACCTGGATTCATTATGTTTACAAAATAGTTATATACCTGTATATAAGGTTAATGATTTTAAAGTAACTAAAATATTATGTTCATGAAATTTTAGGGTGGCATCGGCGATTGAACATGAGAGCCGGTGTTGCTCCTCCAGTCTACACACTGGTACTGCTTCTGCATGTAGAGGTACTCGATGTTGTATCGCAGGTACGCCTTGTCAGCGAGATGAGACGTCTTCAGAGGAAGGCATACAGGAGTATGCAGGCCAGAGTCTTCCAAACCTGGGAAAGGTTATACATAAAACATTATATTTCATATTACGTGTATTAAATATATATTTGTTTTTGTTATATTCTTCATAAAACATACAAAATATACTTACATGCATTGTTTTTCTATTCCCAGCTACAAGAAGAGAGAGCTTAGTGCTTCATCTCTTCTTCTGAAGATTTATTTTTTCGTCAGACCAGTGAGGGATTAAACCAGAAACAAAGCGAGTCAATCCGCTATTCCAAGCAAGCCGTTGAAAGAGTGAAATTGGGTTGTTTTTGAGAGGGACATTCTTAGCATCATTATGTTTTATATAAAATTATGAAAACTGTTGTAATCATCTGATATGTGTTTTGTGCATATATTGAGATGTTTTATGTTGATAAAGACATTGAATAAAATACAGATATTTGTTGTCGTTATTTTATGACCACGTAATTATTGTTCACTATAATTCAAACAATAAAACAGTGAAAACTATCAGTTATACAATTAAATATGTAATGTATACCATCCCAAAATCTTTTCTATAGAAAGAAATTAAATGAGGCCGCAGAGATTTGACTGGTATCGAGCATAGCTCTGATCAAATTACCGTTAACCGATAGGGGAGGTAACCGCTGCGAGGAGTTTGACATAATAACCATAGATATAGAAAACTAGATGCCGCGTCACATCCAATAGGATGCGTCAGCGCGTCCGCCATATTGGAAAGGTAGTCGATTGTAAACAAACACTTAGACCTAATACTGGAATTGAAGGAAATTTTTTCATTTCTTAACACATTTGCGTCTTTTTGCTGAAGAGATTGTCAATGCATACAACCACGGCGTAGAGGAATAATTTCACAAAGGTAATTGTCAATAAAAATTGGATTGTAACGTTTATACTGCTTATAAATGATAATGATAACTAGTTTAATATTTGCCGTAAGTGTTAATAAAGCAAAGACTTATTAATATAAAAATCATTTAAATACAAAAATGGATAAGGCAATAATATAATATTATATTTTTACAATGACATAATAATAATAATAATAATAATAATAAATTAATAATATAATAATAATTATTATTATCAGATCTTTTATTATTATTATGATTATGAGATAATAATAAGTATAATAATAAATTAATAATATAATAATAATTATTAATATTAGATCTTTTTCTATTATTATTATTATTAGATTGTACTTTTACAAATAAGTATTTATTATTAATTATATTGTATTATGACAAATAATTTATTGTTTGTTTTCATTAATTTTTATTATTATTTTTTTTTGCTTTTTATTTAACAACATTTCATTTAAATCATGTTTGATAAACACATCATTGTAATATAAAATATTATGTATTAAAGCTGTATAATAATAATAATAATAATAATAATAATATATCATAATTCATGCACTAGAAATATATAAATATGCCAGAAATAATGTATGTTTTTTTTCAGAGGGACTCATGAATATGCTTTGAAAAAGATAGCATGCATTTCTTCAACCCAGTGCAGCAACAACATACATGAACTTGAATTGACTGATATTAATACTGCCACTAAATATGTATTTCATGACTTTTCTGAGAATATAAAGTATCATTAAAGTTCTGCAAGCCTCAGACTCTGAAGTATAGTGTTTGTTACAGTGATTTGTTAGTGGTTTTTATATATTCTAGCAAAATCAATTTCCTTCACTGAAGTATTTCTAAAATCACACCCTTTTGTAATCTTCAAAGAAAGGGAAAAATATGAAAACAAATGAATATTTAAGCAAATAGATATATTATTTTATGAAAAAAAGTTACCACATTGGGTGTATTGTGTGGGCTGTTTTTTAACATTCTTGAATAAATAATGGATAACATTACCAGATGTTTGTTTATGGTTGCTATTCACTTATGGGAAAACGTGTAAAAAAATCCATGCAGGAAAAATAAGGGAAAATTAAAAATCATATTTAGTTTAAAACTATTTATTTTTGTTTTACTGTGTAGAAAGCCTGACTATTATTGAAATATTTTGACAATGAATTAATAATTAATCTGTTTCCAGAGTAGAATCAGTACTGGGTGTCTTTTTGAGAAAGACCATTCAAATGCTCCATTAATATGGATCATACTCAGAATCACTCAATCAAAAGGCAGACACCATATCCATTACACATGATTACACCTCTGCAACTCAAGGAAAATTCACAATTTTCATTTGAAACTGACAGGCACAATAAAAAACATGTGACTACCAATTTGTATTTCTAAGCAACAACCTGTGTATACATGTACAATATGGCCAGAGCGGAAAAATGGAGGCCACATCATAATACAGTGAAACCACCATGCCTTAGTAACCTGGTTACCCATTAATAAATACTGTAGTTAGGCATCAAAAAGTAATATTTTGCTGGTAGCTGGTCATCTTAAGTTGCTTTTGACCAGTGACAAAAATGGCAAATTTCCATTCTGGCAAGTGGATTTTTAAGAAAAATTACAACAAACAGCATAAAAAATAAAAGTGTAAAGACAGTTAATTCAAAGTGAACATGAATGACTTGTGTTTGAACAAGGATAACATACGTTTTTGCAAATGGAAATTGCAGGGCAATTAGATTCTAACAGACTGCAGTCATTTAAACAAATACATGGAACAAAATATTCCCAAATTGAATTTGCATTGTTTATATACCTGTCTTTCCCTGCTCCCATTTTCCAACATTTTTGGTAATGGTGCCTCTGCAGTCTAATGTCAGTATCAATCCAGATTTTTAAGCATAAATGAAGATTGTTGTTAATTAAGCACTGCACAACACCAGTATCCATGATGATGCATGAGAGTAATACACACACCTTCTAGGATAAATGTATTGGCATACTTAATCTATCTATAAGGCTAGTACATTTCAGCTGAGTTGTATTAACTGTTGTCATCAATTTTTGCAATTCATTTGTCAGCTACGTGAACTTTGTCATTAGCAGAAATATTTTTATCCGAAATCGAATCAGCATTCAGACTGAGTGGTGTTCATCCGAAATCCGTTTATATTCATAATTACAATTATATTCCACGAACGAATATAGTTATTGTTTATAATTAAAGAGAATATTCACAAGACCAAAATAAAATAAGATTAATTTTAAGATTTTTCCTCAGATTATCATATTAAAAGCCTAATTATGGACAACCTTGCAAAGAAATCAGAGCAATGTTTACAATCGACGACCGCACCAATATGGCGCACGCTCAGACGCATTTCACGTGCATACGGGTAATAGTGTGGCCGGTTTGACTTTTTTTGGCCGGTTTGGCTTATGGCCGCGTTGACTGTAATTCCATAAAATTTACAGAAGACGTTTTTCCCAAGAGGTTACAAACCAGTAAATCCAATTCCCATAGGGTCCCATTATAAAATGGCACACTTTCCAAGCAGTTTTCTAGCATTTCCTTCATTTCAGATTGTGCAAGCCTGGTATCAAATTAAAGATCAATAGGTCCTCTTCCAAAACTTGCAAAAAAAAATATATGTCATGTTACTTCTAAGAAAATGCATTTCACTAGAATGCAGGCACCGGTAGAAAACAGGGTTTCGGCAGTCATATTTCGACAAAAGCCCCATACCACAGTAAACACACCCCAAAAGTTCACCTTTCAAGTAAGCCTCCAATGAAATGCACCAAAATGTTGCAGGCACGCATAGGATCATAGAAATAACCACAAAAGGCATGTCTGAGACACCTAAATGGCTTTTATGCCAGAAGAGAAGAGGAACTCTTTAGAAATAGGCACTACTTTTGAATGGACCACGGAGGGATACACAATGATTTACTGGTATCTAACCTTAAAGAAAACTCAGCATTTTGCTATCATGAAAAAGACTCTTCTACATCATTATTAACCTACTTGTACCACAAATGCAAAATTTCAGGTCGATCCGCGAAGTAGAAATGCCCCCAAAATGCATTTGAGAATGACACATCATAAAGCCATCTGAAGGCCCGGTCACACAGCGATTTACGGCTTAATCACGGCCACAACTCGTCAAAAATTGATCTCCCGTGAAGCAGACGATGTTGTTCGCGTTGATGTCGAGTTTAAGACGAGCTAAAGTCGATGTTCAGACGTGGCAGGACGCGGGGAAAATTCGGAACGGCGTTGGACGCGGAAAAAAGTTTTGAACTGCTCAAAACTTTATACCGCGGACAACCACGGGTGATACACGTGGTAAAGACGTGCAACACGCGTGAAACACACGTGATAATCCGTGTTCCGGCAGTGATTAAAACTTTGGAAGACGCAGTAAGACGCGAAAGTTTAGCGGGCTGTCACGGGCAGAGCACGATCATCGGACGGGTGTTACGCGTTGGTATCAAGGGAAATGGCGTGTGTTTTACGGCTTATCACTGACAAGTGGGGTTTTCCGCGCACATAGCACTACCTAAGACCGTTTAAACGACGCCTCGAACAAGTGCTAAATACGAATGTTCACTGCCTAATCACGTCTGTATCACTTCTGATTTGCGGCATATAAATACAGCAATTTTCTTAGACTTTGGCACTCTCAGTCTAGATGTCAAGGGGTAAACATGAACCTTCAACGCCGTGATGTTCTCATCTTTATGCTCCAGCACTAGCAGAACCAACTGATACAGGCCCAACATATCCTTGCTAAGAGAAGTAGTAGGAGGAGGAGGAGGAGGGTGGTACGGAATATGTGGGTGCGTGACTGGATTGCGAGGAGACCTCAGCTGGGGCTTTACGACTGTCTCATGGTCGAGCTGCGTAACGAAGACCCAAGAGCCTTTCAGAACTTTATGAGGATGCCTCCTGCGATGTACGATGAAATTGTGCAGAGACTGACACCAGCCCTTACCAAGGAGACCTCCAACTGGAGAGCACCCCTTGCACCAGGACTCAAGGTTGCTATCACCCTGAGGCACCTTGCCTCTGGCTCCAAGTACCGTGAGATGCAATATGCCTGGAGGGTCCCCCACAACACCATAAGTCTGGTGGTGCGTGAAGTCTGTGAGGCCATCGTCCACGAGTATGCTCATGAGATGCTCTCGCCGCCAGACACTGGGGCCCAGTGGCGCCAGTTAGCTGATGATTGGTACCACAGATGGAATTTTCCGCATGTGATTGGGGCTATAGATGGGAAGCATATTGCGTGTAAAGCTCCTGCCAACACTGGGTCCGACTACTTCAACTATAAAGGCTTCTTCAGTGTTATCCTCCTAGCAGTCGTGTCTTCTGACTACAAGTTCCTGTGGATAGACGTAAGCGGCAAGGGGTCCTCCTCTGATGCCCACATCTACAATGAAAGTGAGTTCAAGGAGGGTCTGCAGAACAATGACATCGCGGGCTTCCCAGAGCCGGATCCGCTGCCAGGTGACACACAGGATGTACCCTACTTCCTAGTAGGTGACGATGCGTTCGGACTACGGACCTACATGATGAAGCCCTACGCTAACAGGGACATGACCAGGGAGCAAAGGATATTTAACTATAGACTGTCGCGGGCCAGACGGGTAGTTGAAAATACGTTCGGGATCCTCGCCAACAGATTTCAAGTTCTTCTGACTTCTATGATGCATAAAGCTGATACCGTCAGACTGCTGGTCAAGGCGTGCGTACTCCTTCACAACCTGATGAGAACACGTTACCCGGTGATGCAGAACAGGCTGTTGGACTGGGAGCGTCCAGATGGAGCCCTGGTGCTTGGTGCTTGGCGAGAAGGCAGGAACCTTGAAGACACGATGCCTGATAGAGTACCAGGACCCAACAGAGATGTCAGGCTAGCCAAGGCCCAGAGGAACCTCATCATGCAGTGGTGTAACTCGCCAGCTGGAAGGGTGCCGTGGCAAGATGACATGCTCCTTCCCCATTAGCTATGTTTATTGATCATGTTAGTTAGGGAAGCTGGAGCACTGATATGCAAATGTTGATGTAATTATGATGTTTGCTATATGTACTGTTGACATTACATGTTGTATTAAAGTAATAAATTGAAATGTAACCTGTGTTTGGCAGTTTTGACTTTAAATAATAGATTGAAACTAAATTAAAACTCTAGATTATAGAAGTATTTAATTGTGAATTGGAATAAATAAACTTTTCATATATTACATTTAAATACAAAAAAATAAAGACAGCAAACATAAAAATATAAAGTACATATGAAATGAGCAGTTTGTACATGTACACGTGCAATAAATCTGGAAACATTGTTTACTAGCATTTCACATTACTACTCAAATTTTGTTAAAGATGCCGGACCGGTAACTAAAGGTCAAGTTTGTTTACATGTATAATTTCAAACAATGAATTGACAATGCTTTGAATTTCCTTCAACATGTATAAAGCCAAAATGAAAACATTAAGGTTTTTCAAAAACATACAGAAAATAAACATTTTCGGAAAAAAAGCTGCTAGATTTTATCTCATGTTTGTTTACATTTTGTGTGTGTTTTAATCAGTGGTATGAATAGGTTAACTCATCAAATTATAGGTATAAGCCATCATAGCTCAGTGGTAATGCTCGTCTCGTAACTCGGAGGTTATGGGTTCGAATCCCACCAAAGGCATGGAAATTTATTTTGTTCTTGTATAATAAGACTCAAGAAATGTTTTGATAAACAACATAATCAACGTTTATATTTTGAAATAGGTCTCAATCAATCTTGTTGCATTGTTATTCTATATTAGGTTGCAACATATAGTGGTATATTCATCCTAAAATAGTGATCTCGACTTACCGGTCCAGCATGACTGTTCAAATTACCATGGGTATTATGTTGTTTTTGTTGAGCATGATGTAGGCGCTATAACAATAATTATACTACATGCTTAAGTTCTGTAAAGACGCCAATCATCAGTGGTATTCTGTAGAAATATTATGACGCATAGAACATAATAATCGATTTTAACAAAGTAATCCTTAACAAATTCTGAGTAAAAATAATCTGATAAAGGAAGATGATTATTATTTTATTAGTTTATTATTTCTATGCTGTACTTCAGCTAATAACATCAAAAGCAAACATTAAAATTAGAGTAAAAGCAATTGAGATTTAGCACAAAGTATCATTCACAAACATGTCATCATATGAATTAGAATTATTGAGCCAGATTGACCTGATCCTCGAAGAATATATTCACTTATATTATTCACGATATAAAGCTACGGCTGCAGTGGGTTCTCCTGTTCATCGCCTTGCTGCCGACCTTGCAGTTGGTCTAGAGAGGGCACATCAAGTAATGAACTTATCCCAGGGGTGGAGTTGATCGGCGAGATATTTGCAAGAGGTGTGGATTGGCTGAACTCTGGAGTATTGAGAAGAGACGTGTAGGTTTGCTGTTGTGCCTGGAAAATGTTTTGCGGCTGCTCCTGCTGTTGCGGCTGCTGCGAGGGGTAGGTGGGCTGCTGATTACAGAACTGCTTTGTTGTAGGAGAGGTTGTAGTAGCAGTCTGCAGCACGGTGGGGAACGAGGTCTGCTGCACGAAGCTGCCTAACTGCTGGTGCTGGGGGTTGTGCTGCTGGAAGTACTGCTGGCAGCTGGAGGGCTGGCCGAAGGACTGAGTGAACTGCTGCCTGAAGGGCTGGGGGAGAGGCTGGGAAGATGCGCAGGCTATGGGTGCTGACACGGCCTGAGCTGTTCTGGCCCATAAGGTGGATGGCTGTTCACTGTCACCAGGCTGACGGCGCCTGCCCTGGCGCACTATGTCAAAGATCAAATCCTTCTTCTCGTTGTACTGCTGCTGGGGAGCTGTCCTCAGGGTGTCAGCAACAAACCGTACGAAGGGCTCACGGTCAGTCTGGGGCCTCTCCTCCACAAGCTTCTCCAGGAGGGCTTGGTTGGCCTGCATAATGGCGCTGAGGTCTCGCATCCAGGTGCCTTCCTCCTCCTGGCACTCTTCCCCCCTCCTCCTCTTGTCACGCTTGCGGCTGGACTTGCACGTGGTCTGAGAAGTATAGGCCTGGTCAACAGCTGCGGACTCTATGTCCTCGAGGACGTGAGCCTGACTGTCATAGTCAGAGTCCACGGAGGGGGGTGGACGCGAGACCGTGGACGTGGCAGCGGCAGAGGCAGTAGGGACCCGGGCCAGAGTGACGAGGGGATCCCCGGTGTCATTTGGGATGGAACCTGAAAGGTTTAAGACGTTTATTTAAGAAATGACCGCCGCGTGTTGCACTTGTATCGAGGTATGAACAACATTGAGGCTGTTTAATTTAAGTGAGACCCGAGGAGGGGTTTCACTAAAAATTAAACTGTTCATACCTCGATACAAGTGCAACATGCGGCCGTTTTTTCTTATATTTATATTCACTAAATAGATCTAAACAACATTATTCTTACTCTTGTCAGTGTATTTTAAAAAAAAAAAAGCAGACAGCGATCTGAAGAAATTCAAAACACAGTTGAAATCAATGTAATTAAATGTACTGACCTTTGTAGAAGCCACAGTGTTGCAGGACCCAGGTCTCCCTCTCTTTGAGCATCTTGGTCGCCTGGCCACTGGTCTTCTTCGAGAGCCTCGCATACCAGTCCTTTATTTCTTTCCACCACTGCTCTAGGTGCTCCACATTGATCTCCAGCTCTTGGGCCTACATCTCCCAGGCAGCCCTCTTCTGCTTGTAGCCTTTCTTGCTTCGCATCCAGAGGTAGCAGTTGGCCTTCAGCCACTCTAGAACGTCCTCCTCTATAGCAGCGTCAAGGCTCCAGTCCTTCTTGGAACCTTGAAGGCAGCCTTCGCCTTACCCTTGCCATGTCCACGTCCACGGCCCTTGCCTACGAGTACTGGTTCTTCCTCCTCGACTTGGGGAGGAGGAGTAGAAGGCATCACTTCTTCCACAATGAGTGTTTCTCCCTCCTCAAGGGCTTGGGGGGCGACTTCTCCAAGCTCCATGGGTGCCTCAGGGGCAGCAGCAGGGGTGTCAACAGAGGTAGGGGTAATGGTGGCAGCAGTGGTGGTGGCAGGAGGGATGGAAGCAGGGGTGGCGACAGGGGTAGCACCTGAACATTAAAAATAAATTCATTAAGTGACAATTTATTTAGTGACTTGCTTCTAATTTTCATTTCTAAATAGAAATTCGAAATGTAAATTTGAAAGTAACAAAATTTGCAAATGAAAAGACAGTGAATTGATTAAAATAAAATGTACTAACCATCAACAGCAGCCTCCGCTTCTCCAGGAGCAAGAGGGTCAGTATCAGCCTGAGGGCCAGGGTCTGGACTGGCAGCATCAGCAGGAGGAGCATGGACCTCGGCCTGGACATGAACCGTTACCTGGGCCTGTGAGGCTTGACGAGCCTCATCCTCAGCTGGGGCCTTGGCCTTGATCTTCGTATACTTAGTTGGCCTCTTCTTTGCAGGGGAACCCTTCGTTCTGGGCATTATTAAATTGAGAACAGCGAACGAACTTGGACTGTAGAAGATCGGCAACTGTGAGGACCAGCCGTGCGCGGCCGCTTTTATACGTGGCAAGCTGCGCTTCCGACGAGGCCGAGCCGTGATTGGGCAGTGCTATGGCAGAGGAGTTCCCGTTTTACGATCGTGCTCAACACGTGATCAGCAGTGCTCCAGACGCGATAAGGCCGCGGCTAGCCGTGGTAACTTACCTCTTTTTTCCCCGCGTTTAAACACGCGCGAACCTATTTCTAACCTTACACGTGGCTGGAAGTGGTTAGCCGTGCTTAGGCAGTGTTTCAGCAGTGGAACAGCCGCCGACGGCCAGACCACGTACAAAGCACGTACAAAGCAGAGCCAAGCCAACATTGACCAGAAATTACCACGTACGACCACGTCCACCAGATTTTCAAAACTTTTTGTACGTGATTAAGCCGTAATGCGCTGTGTGACCGGGCCTTGACTTGCGCTTCAGTATCTGGATTGTATTGGGAGCGCGAACTAAAATTCGCACCTAAATCACATAAACCAGTCAAAATACCAATTCATTTAGACTTATTTTAATGCAATGGACAGTAATAGGGTATAAAACGCGTAATATTCGCGTATAACATGATTCGATGTGCTGTGAGCTGCATAAGGCGAGTTTCCGTACTTTTTTTCATTTTTTTTCCCCCGAAAAAACAGGTTTCGCTTTAAAAAGTGTAGATAACGTGTCAGTTACGATATTATTCACATTTATTTCCGTGAAAAGTAATACACGTAATAAAATAACACAGTTACATGGTGATTTTCTGTATTAGTGGACCCTAAAGGGCCGTTCCCTGGTTTTCTTACAGGTTAGAAACCAGTAAATCCAATTCCCATAGGGTCCCATTATAAAGTGGCACACTTCCCAAGCATGTTTCTAGCATTTCCTTTATTTCAGATTGTGCAAGCCTGGTATCAATTTAAAGATCAATCTGTCCTCTTCCAAAATTTGCAATAAAAAAGATATGTCATGTTACTTCTAAGAAAATGCATCTCACTAGAATGCAGGCACCGGTAGAAAACAGGTTTTCGGCAGTCATATTTCGACAAAAGCCCCGTACCACAGTAAACACACCCCAAAAGTTCACCTTTCAAGTAAGCCTCCAATGAAATGCACCAAAATGTTGCACACACGTATAGGATAATATAAATAACCACAAAAGGCATGTCTGAGACACCTAAATGGCTTTTATGCCAGAAGAGAAGAGGAACTCTTTAGTAATAGGCACTACTTTTGAATGGACCACGGAGGGATACACAATGATTTACTGGTATCTAACCAAGAGCTAGCATGGCAAATGACAAGAGCTACCACAAATCGTTCGCGGACAATTATTATCCGAAAAGCATTCTGTGTAAACAAAAATCAAAATCGAAACCAGTTTTTACAGTGTTTTGAGTCGTTGCCCGAGTGTTTACCGTCTGTTTTGAGATAAAAACTAATTCAAGATTCGTCGATGGATTCAATAGCAAGACATTTGCGAAATGCCGTTCTCAGCGAGTATACGTGTTTATGTTTATGGGTATGGGATTTGATAACACGTTCAAAATACAGAAGTCTGAAGAGATGGAATTCAGTTAAACAAATATGGATTGAATCTTCTTGACATATATCTGTTGTCATTTGGCGTAAATATGAATGAGAACTGTTTATTAACGGGTGGAGATATAAATGGCTTTAAACCAACCATTAGTTTCACGCTTCATTAAGGTTATTTAAACACATTTTATTAACTCTTGTCATTTCACATAACATATAGATCTGCTATAAGTATAAAGTTGCTGTGGCAGACATATATCACATGTTTTCAGAACTCTTGTCATTTTGCATACGTTAAAATAGTGTATATTGCATGTTTTCTTAACTTGTCATTTTGCAATTTTGCATAATACATATCAACTATGTATATTGACTGATGGAGACCAAATGTCATACAACGCATGTTATTGTATATAATGACTGTACTGGTGGAGACCTAAAAATGTAATATATCACATGTCTTCTTAACTTTTTTCATTTTGCATACAAATTAACTGTTTGTATTGATTGGTGGAGACCTTAAGATATAATATAACACATGTCTTCTTAACTCTTTTCATATTGCATACAAATAATATAACACATGTTTTCTTAACTCTTGTCATTTTGCATACATATAAACTGTGTATATTGATTTCTTAACTCTTGTCATTTTAAATACATATAAACTGTGTATATTGATTTCTTAACTCTTGTCATTTTAAATACATATAAATTACTTATATTGAGTGGTGGAGACCTAAAATATGACACGTTTTCTTAACTCTTGTCATTTTGCATACATATAAACTGTGTATATTGATTGGTGGAGACCAAAACATATAATGTAACACATGCTTTCTTAACTCTTGTCATTTTGCGTACATATAATTTACTTATATTGATTGGTGGATACGTAAAAATGTAATACCACACAGGTCTTCCTAACTCTTTTCATTTTGCATACATATAATATTAAACATGATTTCTTAACTCATGTCATTTTTGTATACATATAAATTATGTACATTGTCTTATGGAGACCAAAACATATCATGTAACACATGTTTTCTTAACTCTTGTCATTTTAATACATATAAATTGTTTATATTGACTGGTTGAGACCTACAATATAATATAACACATGTTTTCTTAACAATGTCATTTTGCGTACACATATAATATTGCACATGTTTCTTAGCTCTTGTCATTTTGCATAGATATAAGTTGTGTATATTGACTGGCGGAGACCAAAAAATGTAATATAACACATGTCTTCGTAACACTTTTCATTTTACATCCATATAATATAACACATGTTTCCTAACTTTTTTCATTTTGCATACAAATAAACTGTTTATATAATATTGGTGGAGACCTTAACATATAATATAACACATGTCTTCTTAACTCTTTTCATATTGCATACATATAACATAACACATGTTTTTTTAACTCTTGTCATTTTGCATACATATAATATAACAAATGTTTTCTTAACTCTTGTCATTTTTGCATACATATAAACTGTGTATATTGAGTGGTGGAGACCAAAACATATAATATAGCACATGTTTTCTTAACTCTTGTCATTTTAAATACATATAAATTTCGTATATTGACTGGTGGAGACCTAAAACATAACACATGTTGTCTTATTTCTTATCATTTTGCATACATATAATATTGCACATTTTTCTTAATCCTAGTTACTTTGCATACATATACATTACTTATATTGACTGGTGGAGACCTAAAAATGTAATATAACACATGTTTTCTCAACTCTTGTCATTTTGCATACATATGAATGTACATTGACTGGTGGAAACCTAAAATGTAATATAACACATGTCTTCTTAACTCTTTTCATTTTGCATACATATAATATAACACATGTTCTCTTAACTCTTGTCATTTTGCATACACATCAATTAATAACTCTTGTCATTTTGCATACACATCAATTGTGTTCATTGACTGGGGGAGACCTAAAATATAATATAACACATTAACTCTTAACTCCTGTCATTTTGCATACATATAATAGTGCACATGTTTTCTTAACTCCTGTCATTTTGCATACACAAAAATTGTGTATATTAACTCGCAGAAACTAAAAACTGTAATATAACACATGTTTGATTAACTCTTGTCATTTTGCATAATGCATATCATTGTGTATATTGACTGATGTGATACAATACTTGTTTTCTTAACTCTTGGCATTTTGCATAATACATATAAATTATGCATATTGACTGATAGAGACCTAAACGTATAATATAACACATGTTTTCTTAACTCTTGTCATTTTTATGCACCCACAAAGTGGGAGGCATTAAGCATTGCACTTGTCCGTCCGTCCGTTAGTACGTCCCGAAATTTTGTGGACTCATCTCTTTAACTGCTGGCGGATTTCGCTCAAACATTTAAAGATGAATAATCTAGAGGTGTAGTTGATCGTAAATGAAGGAATTTTGGAATCGACCAAATTTTGCAGAATTATGGCCCTTTGTCATTTTTTCCGTTATAGACTATATACTTCCCGAAATTATGTGGACACAACTTCTCTTTAACTGCTTGGAGGATTTCGCTGAAACTTTCACAGCTGAAAGACCTTAACTTGTAGGTGATCGTAAAGGAATGAATTTCGACTGCGACCAATTTTGGCAGAATCATTGCCCTTTGTCATTTGTTTTCACTATAGAATATACCAGAACACTTTCCGAAATACTTTGGACTCGATTTCTCTTAAACTGCTTGGCGGATTTCGATCAAACTAACACGGCTGAAGAATTTAACGTGAAGGTGATCGTAAAGGAAGGAATTTTGACTGCGATAAATTTTGGCAGAAATATGGCCCTTTGTCATTTTGTTCCACTGTAAAATATATATGAATATAAATTTGTGAAGGCAAATATTAGTGTTGGTGACACGCCCTTTGTCTGTGTCCAAACATGTGTCGTGGGGGCATCCGTGTCTGTGACACATCTAGTTTAATGTATAATTTCATTTCAACACATATTTTTAATTTGTATTTTCATAAGATGCGTTAAGGTCGAGGAACCAGGAAAGCATGGCAAGCGTACAATGAGTGAACTGAAAACGTGACTTGTTGGTGCGGGGATCCGGAAATGCAGCGAATGTGAACAAATGAGTGTGAAACATCCCATAATTCTGGCGACCAAACAGTGATCAGTTCAATTAACACTTATGCATTTTCTGGTTAAAAGGCAGTACATTGTAATTGCAGAACTTGTACATTGTATGCCGTCCAGTTTTTTCGTGCTTATAAGAAGAGACTGTCTGTTAGCAATGCAGTTCATGAGCGCTTACCTCACGAAATGAAAACAAAACTGCATGCCATAATTACCAATGTTATTAACATTTGTTATTTATATCCGGTGGTTGTGAATTTGATTACATGAACTTGTATTGCTGGTATTTTAAATGATTGCAATCATAGTCCAATGTTGTATTATATCGACTTAAATGTTATAATAGTATGTTTTTTTAATTCACATTTTCGCTAGCAGGCTTGTAATTTAACATGTTAAAAAAATATTATTTGACGATATTCTGTAAAGAAGAGGGCCCTGAGGGCCCTAGGACGCTCACCTGAGACCTTGTAACCCAATTGGAATTTGCATCCCCGAGGCGTGGTTTATTTTTATCCCAGGGGCATAGTATCAACAATCTTGAACAACCTCTGGGCCTTGCGGTTTCAGGTAAGATTTTTAAAGTAACTGTGCTATTTAAGTCTATATAAAGCATGTGACCCCTCGGGTGCCACCAGATTTGACCCCAGGGGCATATTTTGAACAATCTTTGGAGTGGACCACTATGCAATGTTATGTACCAAATATAGGAAAGCTGTGGGCTTTGTCGTTTCAGAGGAGAAGATTTTTAAAGTCATTTTGCTATAAAAGTCTATATAAACCATTAGACCCCCGGAGCGTGTCCAGATTTAAGCCCAGGGGCATAACTTAAACAA
Source organism: Congeria kusceri (assembly GCA_027627225.1). Classification (NCBI taxonomy): domain Eukaryota; kingdom Metazoa; phylum Mollusca; class Bivalvia; order Myida; family Dreissenidae; genus Congeria; species Congeria kusceri. The sequence goes on from CM051028.1 coordinate 25,534,269, forward strand.
CATTTGTAGAGGACCACTATACGGATATTACATACCAAATATGAAACCTCTAGGCCTTCCGGTTTCAGGGGAGATTTTTTAAGTCATTTTGCTATTTAAGTCTATATAAACCATGTGACCCCTGAGGTGTGGTCAGTTTTGACCCATGGGGCATAATTTGAACAAACTTTGTAAAGGACCACTAAAGGATGTTACATATCAAATATGAAACCTCTGGGCCTTGCGGTTTCAGAGAAGATTTTTAAAGTCATTCTGCTATATATTCTATATAAACCATGAGACCCCCGGCGCGTGGCCAGTTTTGACCCCAGGGGCATAATTTGAACAATCTTTGTAGAGGACCACTTGAGGATGTTACGTACCAAATATGAAACCTCTGGGCCTTGTGGTTTCAGAGGAGAAGATTTTTAAAGTCATTTTGCTATATATTCTATATAAACCATGTGCACCCCGGGGCGTGCCCGTTTTGACCCTAGTGGCATAATTTGAACAAACTTTGTAAAGGACCACTGAAGGATGTTACATACCAAATATGAAACCTCTGGGCCTTGCGGTTTCAGAGAAGATTTTAAAAGTCATTCTGCTATATATTCTATTTAAACAATGAGACCCCCGGTGCGTGGCCAGTTTGACCCCCGGGGCATAATTGTAGAGGACCACTATAGGATGTTACTTACCGAATATGAAACCTCTGGGCCTAGTGGTTTCAGAGGAGAAGATTTTTAAAGTCATTTTGCTATTTATTTTATATAAACCATGTGCACCCCGGGGCGTGGCCCGTTTTAACCCCAGAGGCATAATTTGAACAATCTTTGTAGAGGACCTCTAGAGGATGTCACATATCAATATGAAAGCTCTGAGCCTTGCGGTTTCATAGAAGAAGATTTTAAAAGATTTCACTTTTTAAATCTATTTTTAGCTCTGGTGACCTACATATTCAGCGGACCGGAAATATTTGAACAACATTGAAAGAGGTCCACCCAAGGATCATTACTGTGAAGTTTGGTGAACATCTGCCAAGCGGTTTAGGAGATGTTGTTTGAATGAAAAGTTGACGGCGCACGCACTCACACACGCACGCACGCACGACGGACAACGGGCGATCACAAAAGCTCACCATGAGCACTTTGTGCTCAGGTGAGTTAAAAATAAACATGGTTTAGTTAAACAAAAATAGAACATTTGAATATTTAGAGATTTATTACAAATACTTGATGGTGTAGACCTGCTAGGCTACAGTTTGATATCGCCAAATTACATGTAGTCATCTTTATATTGTACATTATCTTGATCATGCTTCGTATTTGCTTTATAAAACATAATTAATAGCATGGCTTGAAGCGTTGTTTAATGTAGGATCGGTATTAAATGCGAGAAATTTAAGCTGTAACCGTTTCTACATATTGAATATTAATGCATGATCAAGTTAGTAATATTAATATATGACTCTGACAAATTTACATAACACTTGAGCTCTTTGAGTACTTGAACTAGTTTGTGAGCCTTAATATTGTGACCATTCTCATATGTCTTCAAACAATGTTATTTACAGTGACTGTATAAAACTAACAATCTTGCCTATTGAAAATAATATGTTGTTTGTAATTGCTTGATGCCCTGCTTGATAGTATAGTCATACTAAAATGTATGTTAATTGGTCCATACTGTGCAATACTGTAAGATTGGTCTATCTACTTGTGAAATTACCAATATTATACTAGTTTTTAATACGTAAATGTCTCATATTTGATTCCATTATAATACCTTTATACCAGTAAAGGCATTTGTGTGGCCCCACTTTCAGGGAGGGGGCATATAAATTTGCCCTTGTCCATCCGACCCGTCCGTCCGTCGGATTTTTGCACTCAAGCAGTATAACTGTTAGAATGAGAAACTTTATAAACATATTCATCGGCATGTACAACAGGGTATTGTGGTGTAGATTTGTCATAAATCAGCGGAGTTATGGCCATTTATAGCAAAATTTGACATTTTTTACTTGTGTCGCGTGTAATTCAAAAAGTATAACTGCTAGAGTGATGAAACTAAATAAACATATTCATCAGCATGTGAACATGTGCACTTAGGTATAGTTCTTGCATAGGGGTTTGTTACAACCAGCGGAATGTGGGGGAAACCGTGTGCTTTGGACACAAGTCTGTTTACTTTGAATAGTTCCTTTGTCTGTGATGGAATCATCAAATTATACTTGTGGTGTTAGAAGAACATTTTGATGCACAATTTCAAATCATGTTTATAGAAATGTTCTCTTTGATGGCACGCACGCATTGTTTGTAGGAAGCAATTCACCGAACTATACTACTCACCCGTTCGTCCGCGTCGGCGTAATGCTCTGGTTAAGGTGTGCGTGCAATAAGTCCATATCTCTGTAACTAGTGCATATATTCAATTAAAACTTCGCACATGTCTTCGGGGTCATTATGTAAGGTCACTGACCAAGGCCTATTACTGGGACCAGCATTTTAGCATAATTATAGAGAATACATGGTTGGTGCCGGGATGGAGAAAGTTTATCCGGTGAGGCTTAGAAAAAATGAAAATAGGGCGAGCTTTAGCAATTGAAACTTTACACATGTCTTCAGGGTCATTACATAAGGTTACTGACCAAGGCCCATAACTCCGATCTGTAATTTAGCAGAATTATGCTCCATTTGTACTGAGAAAATTCAGGTTAAGGCTTGCGTGTAACAACTCCATATCTCTGGAACTACTACATATATTCAATTTAAACTTTACACATGTCTTCAGGGTCATTATATAAGGGCACTGACCAAGGCCTATAACTCTGACCTGCAATTTCGCAGAATTACTCCTCTTTTTGTACTTAGAAAATTCAGGTTAAGGTTTGCGTGTAACAAATATATATCTATGTAACTACTACTGATACTCAATTGAAACTTCACACGTCTTCGGGGTTATTATGTAAGGTCACCGACCAAGGCCTATTACTCTAACCTGCAATTTAGAAGAATTATGCCCTTTTTGTACTTAAAAATTCAGGTTAAGGTTTGCGTGCAAGTAACTAGCTCTAAAACTACTACAGATATTCAATTGAAACTTCAAACATGTCTTTAGGGTCATTATATAAGGTCACAGGCCCATGCCCATAACTGTGACCAGCATTTTAGCTGAATTATGCCCGTTTTAGTAGTTAGAAATATTCAGTTTAAAGTTTTTGTGCAAGTACATATCTCTGTAGCTACTCCATATATGCAAATGAACTTTCACATACGTTTTCATACTCATTATGTAAGGTCACTGACAGAATATATATACTATCAAAGCGGAGTGAAAACTGCAAACCCATTTTGCATGGGTCCCATATGGGTAGCCTGAGCGACCCTTGCGAGTTGAAAAATGTTGGTTGATCGGTGAGCCTGTGAACGAAAGAATGTGTAGGTTTTCGGGACGGTCAATCGAAGGCGAAAAACATTTTATCATTTTTAGCTCGACTATTCGAAGAATATGTGAGCTTTCCTACTACCCCAGCGTCCGCGTCCGCGTCTGAATTTGGTTCAAGTTTTTATTCACAAGTCTTGTAATTTCTAAACTACATAAGTTATTCACTTGAAACTTGGAATATACCTTTGTCATCAACTCCAGTGTCAGGGGCAATATTTCCCATAACTCTGTTTTGTATTTTGACAGGGTAATGCCCCTTTTTCACTTAGATTTTCTTGTTAAAGTTTATATTCCAAAGTTTGGTACGCTAAATGACAAGAGTTAAGAGACTGTCTTAGAGAGTACTGTACTTACACAATACGAATACATTTCCAATATGTATGTTAAATAACAAGAGTCAATAGACTGACTTATTGAATACTTAGACACTATGAATACATTGTCCATATGTATACTTAAATGACAAGAGTTAAGACACTGTCTTATAGCACTATCTTTACACACTATTACTCTGACAGGATGTAAGTTAATTGACAAGTATAAAGCTATCACTCTGCTGTAGTGCTACACATACATTACAGTATATTACGATAATATTCACTTTTAATAAATGACAAGAGTTAGGAAGCTTCCCAATACGTAGCGTCGTTTACGATTTTGCGACACAGGTTGCGACATAGATGCCTAACTCTTGACATCGTGTCTGCACAATCTTCTAACTCTTGGCAAATAAGGCTTACCAACATGTACCACCCGACAGGCTTATTCAATTTGGTTAATCTGCATTAATCGTTAAAACAAAATTTACTACTTAACGTACAAAGTATGAACGTGATAAAATAAGATACATAATCAATACAAAAATGTTAATTTGAAATAAATATATTCGTCAATGGCCTATGTATAATAAAACTAAATAGATTTACTCCAGCGATTGTGCGCCATTTGCGCAATGACATACGTTTTCTTTTTTTCGAGTTATTTTAGACGGGCATAAGGTGTATTGCTTACTATTATTGTTGGCCAGTTACTCAACCTGTTATTATGGATATTATCAAGGAAACTGAAGACGTGCGGTTGTCCGGTTCGCACAGTGGTCGCAATACTCGCTTGTTAATTAGGCCTACTTAGGCGAACTGGGTTCAATTCCCATTTCGGCGCATGAGTTTGGTAGAAGTTCACAATACCGGACAGGTGGATTCCCTCCTGGTACCTGGTAATCTTCCTTTATTTATCTATGTCTTAAAAGTTTTTTTTAGAGGTTATGGATCCTACCGCGTATTAAAATATAATAACGCTTCGATAGGGAAGAACTTTGACAGCAACGACATACTTACAACCGTGCGGTGTCGGATACGTCGTGTGAGGGACGCGCAAAAGCAGCAGACGTCATGTCTGATTTAAACTGAAGCACGGGAACAAATTGATGCATGCATACAAGGTAAACATGGTACAAACAAATACAGTCGTCCACGGCAATCTAGCAAAAAAAGATCACGGATATAGCCGGTTCATCACGAATGAACCTCGAGTCCAACAACGGACATATCAGGTTCTCGATCAAAATGAAATAGTTTCAGCGATCAGGTCTAATATGAGATATTCTGTTTGTAAGAAAATGTCCATTTCAAACTAAATGCATGCGTGAATGGCAATTTATGGTAAATGTTCAGTGAGAACAGTTCATTTATAATCGCGGAAGATGTTGCAAGTCCTTACCTCTGTCGTTTCATGACGCTCAAATCAATGTTAACTGAACATGTAGAATTAATATGTTTTGATGTACGCTCTAATTAAGTGTTTATTTTATTATTCTTACTTTCCATAGTATGATCCAAATAAATGTATGCATTTACTAATATATGTGCTTAATTAAACCGCGAAGCAAAACTTGGGGTTTCCGAGAAGCAGGGTATGCATGATGTGTGTTTTGACTAACTTCAGTCTCAGATATATATGCATTCGCAGATATATGTGTAAGTTTAGATCAATATATTAATATCTCGTTTGTGTTCAATGAAATATTCTAAGGTCATAACCTAAAAGTTATTAAATTACCGGGTAATTATGGCCGTTGTACAAACTGTATTGATTAATTGTTGATAGACAATGTTCTATTAATAAAGAACAAGATTCTGTGTTTGATAAACACAAATGTCCCGGTGGTGCTAGGTAGCCCATGTTTTGGTCCAAATAAGGTAAAAGTCAAGGTCAAAGTGAGATTGGGTGATATGGGTGGATAGGGAATGGTCGAAAAGACGGACGGATGGACGGGACGATGCATATACATATACACGCATATATATATATATATATATATATATATATATATATATATATATATATATATATATATATATATATATATATATATATATATATATATATATATATATATATATATATATATATATATATATATATATATATATATCCACATATAGACCCATTCAGACTCAGTTGGGTCCCAGGCAAGGAAGCTTTTACGAGTCCCAGCAAGAAAGCCCATATGAGTCCCCAACAAGTAAGCCCATATGGGTCCCAGCAAGAAAGCCCATACATTTCGATAAATTGTAATTATTTTAACATGCTGCACCGAAATACAATCACGATGCATAAAAATAACTTTTGACCATTTATTCCGATGGACAGTTCATACAATGACCGTTGTACAATTTAAATTCCATAAATATCAGTATTATTATATGTTAAAAGTCATTATCACTAGCCATGTTTTTCAGTCTGTCTTGTTCTTGTTCGACAGCCAGCAACGACGACGCAACCAAATAATCAGAGGTTCTTTGCGCCGGAAACCATTTGACCGGCACTGGCGTAGGCGGGCGTTTCCCACTGAAGATGTTAACCGGCAGTGCCGACAGCGGCATGTCACACGAGTACGAATTGTGTCGACCGTACGGTTGCACCTGGTGGGTCGGGCGGCGGAGTTCCAGGACCGCCCGGTGGGGAAGCACGAGCTTCTCGCGCTTGAGGTCTGTCGGCATCACGTTAGCGGCAGACCAACGACGCTCATTTACAACGCGTTCAGGCGGCATCTGTTTCGAGTTGATCAAGAAATATTCTGTTTTATCGGCGATGATGTCGCTGTTATTCCTGGACGTCCCCGGACAAGCCGTCGAGTCAGTTTCTACGCGATTTCCTTTGTCTTCTGGTCGTCGTCGGCGCACTGTAACCACTTTCGGCTTACTGTATGGGAATTCTGACGTGTGAACGTAAACTGTTTCATTTACTTGTTTTGGATAATAACAAAAGCGCTTCACGGGTGCCGGGTTGACATTAATCCGTCTATTACCAGTAGCCCGGCGTGATTCTTCGCTTTTACAATAGTCGCATCGACAGTTTGAATGATGTGGAACGTTATTCTTCTCCCTAGAAACACCACAGCCCATTTAAAATTTAGATGTTATCAGTATCGCAATGAAAATTGTTCATATACTATTGGTTAAATAATAAATTCAATATGACATGTAAAATATGGCGCGTTTCTACGACACAACGTGCACGTTAACAGGAAATGACGTCACGAAACAGTCTAGCTGACGTCAAATAGTTTAGACGTTGTATTTTAAATTGCAATCTTTCACAGTATTGGCAAGAATGGGAATAATAAGCAGTAAATCAAAGAAGAAGGAAAACGAAGATGAACAGAAATCTGCTATCGGCTATGAAAAGTTAGACAACGAAACGGATTCGAGTTGCGAACATTTAAATGTAGAAGACATAGAAAATTGCGATGGCATAGATCCAATTGCAGGCTCTACAGCAAAACAAGGTAAACTTAAGAGGGTCGGCGATGCGATTTCCATTGGCATTGATCCCAACGAAAAGGAGCAGCCATCAAATTTAGCACGTTCTAAATCACTTTCTATGACAAAACAGGCTTCGCCCAAACCTCAGTGCATTGCGGTTACAGATGGTGATACGATCAAAGTCAATGACTTTGCTAAGGTGTCTTTAAAATCAAAGAAGGCACCGCCCTTGCTGAAACGAAAGGAGGGCGAACTACCAGCATTATCCTCTGGTAAACTTGGCGACAAAGCAAAGATCCGCCAGGAACTCGAGGAAAAAGGATTGTTGCTGTATTCATATGGCACGGACATACTTGGAGAATTGCGCGGTGTTGGTATTATTAAAGAATCAAAACTCGTCAATCCTGACGCGTCTGATTCTGGTTTGCCATGGGAAATAAGGCGACGTCTGCCCCCTCGACTTGCTCACCTGCCGATTGACCACACGGCACTTCAAGAAAAGCTGCGGAAGTTACAAATCGGAGACGCCCAAGATTTTTCAGACGAAAAACGCCCGGATGTGAAAACTGTTGATGAGACCGATAAAAGTTCAGACAATAAAGGAACGGAAATGAACATAGTCTGTGACGGAAGACAAACAAGTGGACAACGTTAATGCGATTTAATTGCCCAAGGAGAGCAGGACAAGGCCAGTCAGAGACGAAACTGCGTTGATGATGAAGATAGTCAATCTAGAAACAATGTGAACCAGAATATTTGTGTAACCTGGTTGAAGTGTTGTGTGGTAATTTTTTATTGCGACAAATAATTGGTCACATAATTTAAAGTAAAATATACAATTGTTTTGATATTATATGCATTTGCTTTCAAAATGCGGTATTAAATTGTCATTATGTGCGCTCTTATTCTTTGTTTCAATGAGATGGGAAATATGTTTGATTTACCGGCTTTGCTTCTGTTTTACTAGTCATAGTAAAAAATTGCCGAAACGGGCGTGGTCATGGGACTTATAGAGCACATCTTGCAGCATAAGATATTGTGGACCTCAATATATCACGTCGTGTGGCTGAAGCCAGAAAGAAAAAAAAAGTTTTTGTCACTAGTTAGTAAGTATTGATCTGCACCATACACTGAACAGCACTTGTAACCCGCCACTTACATAAATCTCAATAAAATGGCTATTTGTCAGAAGAATTTGTTCAAATTTTGACAGCAATTGATGACAGAGACATTCACTTGTATATTTGTATTGCCTTCCTTGCAAAATTTGATATTACAATAAATACAATTAAGCTATAACCCTAAATTATACAAGTTGCAAAATATACTGACCAGCACTTCTAACACAACACTTACAAATGTCGTAATAAAAGGCTAATTTTGGGGGGAAAGTCAATCAAATTTAGACAATCAATAATGTACTGACCTTTTTATTTGTATGTAAAATTTCATTTTAATAATTGCGCATTTTAATAGATAAGCGTAAACCTTCATACCATAATAACCCTGAAAAATATTCGCCAAATACTAACATTAACAATTTGAACGTTCCAGGGAACTAGACACAGGTCTAGTTGTATCATTGTTCACGATGAAAGGTAGGGTAGAGAAAAAAAATCGATTTGTTGTTTTAATGTTTCATTTCATACGAAATCATGTAATGAAAAATAAATTGGATTAAGCATCTGTGGGACAAACTAAACCGACATATTAGAAAGCAACATAAAGCCCTTCGAAATCTGGTGCAACTGCATGGAACAGGTTCTTATCGAGAGATTGTGGAATATTTTTCAAATGAAACCGTGGTATTTCCATATGACAGGGGTAACTGTATGGCATAACAGCCATCAGTGGACACGCAATATTTGAATTATTATTTTATGGACGCCATTTGTGCATTATGGTCCTTTAATAGTGTTTATCGTTTTTACCACATGCACAGTATTTTGCGATTTTTAACTTTTAGGGTTGTAGCTAAATTGTGTTTACTGAACTATCAAATTATCACAAAGTTTGCAATAAAAATGTACGAGTGAATGTCTTTGTCATTGATTTAATCTCTATCAAAATTTGATCAAATTTGTCTGACAAATGGCCATTTTATTGCGATTTATGTTAGCGGCGAGTTAGAAGAGCTGTTCAGTGTATTCTTTTTGTAAATATCCGTATTTCTAACTATAGGTATACATCGACGAATGTTAGTGAATAATGAATTTCGCATTTCAACAATGTGATTACAGCTAAGTCTTATATAATGTATGTTAGTGAATAATGAATTTCGCATTTCAACAATAGGATTATTGCAACATGTTGTATATTGCAGCGATTATAAAAACAATATTTATAAATCCTTTTTGCTGCCAATTGCGCTCATGTAAAAAAATCCGTGCTGGACCAAATTGAAGTTTTCCAGTATTTAATTTCACATTTAAATCGGCATTGCAGTTCCGGTACAAATATTGCCGCCAGCAATTCAATGCTGTCGACCTTTGCACCATTTTTAGAAAGGTCATATTGTAGATCTACATCAACCAATCAAATCATTATCTCGACCGTGTACACGAGACTGTGGCATATTGCCGCGAAAACAAATGCGCAAAAACGGAAGTGCTCTATAAAACCAAGTATATACTATATTTTGCCAAAGGTATGCAATTGACATTGAATCAAAATGAGTAATTTAAGGCATTCTTGTTCTTAGAATTCAACTGCAGTCGGACATACATTTATACGCCATCGAGACATGTCGAACCATTATAAATTATGACGTTGTGTTACTTGAATTTTTAACTTACAAAAATGTTCAACACAATGGCATTGTCAATGAAAACAGTAAAATTCTCACTACACACCACTTATTTCTTTAGAAGGTTTGTTAGTTCCGAGAAAGGTATGGATCTACTACTGGACCCTTTCAATTTAAAGGCAGTTGCCCTGCCCGTGTAATTGTCAAAGATACAGAAGTCCAGAATGGGCATAAAAACGTGCGTTTTTTTGTAGTTATGCCTAAACGATAAACACACGGGTAAAAGCATCACTATTTGTATAGAACACAATCAAATACTGTCGGAAACAATAATAACTCAATAGGTATTGATCACTGAATTTATTGAAAAGTAGAAGTTGACTACGTTTGCACTTTCCTTGAACCCGGTGTTGCCCGCCTTCCAGATTTAAAAATACTACTACTTTCCCAAATACAAGCACCTGATTCAAGTGTGCGACTTGACAAAAACTTGTAACGTGATTATACTAAATATAAATGGCGCTATTTTTAAACTACATGATGGGTTATAGCGTCTGCAAATGCTATAAATTTTAGGTAGGGATAACCAACTTAGGAAATGATTTCATTGAAAAAGTGTAATCGATCAAACAGAACACTCATTCACAAGTTCATAACAGTGTATTTTTTCAGAATATGTTAAAAGGTGTAATTTTCATGATATTTTCTTTTAAATGACCCTGAAGAAGACAAAATGGTCATTGAACAAAAAATGTCAAAAATCGTGTTCCAAGTGTTCAACTAACAATACTTGCAAGAACTGGTGGTCTTTTATGAATTTTGAAAGTTTCTGCAAAATCACAAATTATTTAAAGTATCAGAAACACATATTTACACAGAAACAAGAAAATTAATAGCTGTTAATTTTACTACAACATGGCACATATCGGTCAATTTCCCTGTTTATATTCTATACAGTAGCGATAACCACCTATTTCTAGCTCGCCCGAGCACGAAGTGCTCGGTGAACTATTGGTAAAAGGGACCTCTCCGGCGGCGTCCGTATGCCATCAACAATTTGGACCGTTATCGCGATAAAGACTACATTTTTTATTCAATCTTGACCTAACTTGCACAGACCATAAAATCTTGGATGGGATTGTTTTTGGGTCAGATCACACTAGTAACACCAGAGTTATTGCCCCTTTTCATGCAAAAAAAGTGCAAAAATGCCCTTTTCCAATGTTTAGACTTTATTTTCCATCCAATCTTAACCAAACTTTCGCAGTTTGTGTATGACCTTCAGATCTCAGCAGACACCATAAATGGGCCAGATCGTGTTTCAAACACCAGAATTATTGCCCTTTGTTTATTAAAAAAAATATACAAAAATGGACCAGTTTTCACCAATCTTGCACAGTTTGTCTATTACAATGAGATTACACTTGAAGTCGAATATAAGCAAGATAGGACCAGAAACACCAGAGTTATTGTCCTTTGTTTGTGAAAAAAACATGCAAAAATGGACATTATTCAGGATAGAGACTTCATTTTTAGCTCGACTATTCGAAAAGTAGGTGAGCTTTCCTACTACCTTCGGCGTCCGTGTCCACGTCTGAATTTGGTTAAAGTTTTTATTCAAAAGTCTTGTTACTTCAAAACTACATAAGTTATTCACTTGAAACTTGGAATGTACCTTTTTCATCAACTCAGGTGTCATGGGCAACATTCCCCATAACTCTGTTTTGTATTTTGAAAGAGTTTTGCCCCTTTTTCACTTAGATTTTCTGGTTAAAGTTTATATTCAAAAGTTTTGTAACTTTAAAACTACATAAGTTATTCACTTGAAACTTGGAACTAACCTTTTTCATCAACTCCAGTGTCAGGGGCAACATTCCCCATAACTCTGTTTTGTATTTTAACAGATTTATGCCCCTTTTTCACTTAGATTTTCAGGTTAAAGTTTATCTCCGAAAGTTTTGTAACATCAAAACTACACAAGTTATTCACTTGAAACTTGGAACTAACCTTTGTCAACAACTCCAGTATCAAGGGCAACATTCCCCATAAGTCTGTTTTGTATTTGACAGAGTTATGCCCCTTTTTCACATAGATTTTCTGGTTAAAGTTAATATTCAAAAGTTTCGTAACTTCAATACTAAAAAAGCTATTCACTTGAAACTTGGAAAATACCTTTGCCATCAACTCCAGTATCAGGGTGAACATTCCCCATAACTCTATTTTGTATTTTGATAGAGCTATGTCCCTTTTTCACATAGATGTTCTTGTTAAAGTTTATATTCAAAAGTTTTGTAACTTCAAAACTACATAAGTTATTCACTTGAAACTTGGAACTAACCTTTATCATCAACTCTAGTACCAGGGGCAACATTACCCATAACTCTATTTTGTATTTTGACAGAGTTATGCCCCTTTTCACTTAGATTTTCTGTTTAAAGTTTATATTCAAAAGTTTGGTAACTTCAAAACTACATAAGTTATTCACTTGAAACTTGGAACTAACCTTTGTCATCAACTCTAGTATCAGGGGCAACATTACCTATAACTCTTTTTTGTATTTTGACAGAGTAAGCCCACTTTTTACATAGACTTTGTGTCAAAGTTTTTGTTCCAAAAATGTATAAAATATACAACGTCAAGGCTTCACTTAAAAAATATTTAATTTTAACAAATTTATGCCTGTTTCACTATCCAAAATATGTACCAACTGAAATACTTTGAATAGTCCAGCGCGCTGTCCTCTGACAGCTCTTGTTCATCCAATCTTCACTAATCTTGCACAGTTCGTCTATCATCATAAGATTCAAGGTAAAGCCGAATATAAGCAAGATCGGACAAGAAACACCAAATTTATTGCCTTTTGTTTGTGAAAAAAATATGCAAAAATGGACATTATTCAGATTAGATACTTCATTTTTCATCCAATCGTCACCAATCGTACAGTTTGTCTATGAACGTAAGAGTTGACTACAGGTGAAGTCGAATAAAAGCATGATTGGGCCAGAAACACCAGAGTTATTGCCCCTTGTGTTTGGAAAAAAACTTCAACAAGTTATCAGTGAGTGGCTTGCACACAGGAGTTTTTATTAAATGTTGACCAAACTTACACAGTTTGCGCATGACCATACTAATTGATTGATAAAATTTTATTTCCAACAGTTGCAAGACGTGCATGCAGTTATTTGTGCATGCAACATTGATGTCTTCAGAGCTTGCATTAACATCATTTATCATCATTGGACAGAAAATTATCCAAAAAAAAGCTAAACTTTACCTTATAGCACAGCCATCGAACTTATCGCATTGCAACTAGTTCTCCAACACTGTTTGCTAAAAAGACATCAAAATCTACTGTTTCTGCATTTTCCAGAATTGTCAATGACTTAATGAAAAAGGGTCAGGTAAGAAAATCGAGAAAAACAATTTGAGAACCATTAGCAAAAAAAACACATCCACTACCCAACTTGTACTTTAGTTAGGCGATTGCACTAACCGATGTTTTAAATCAAAATTGATTCTATCCCCCACTGCATATTGTTCAGATACCTTAATTTTCAAACTGTCACAACAGTATGGTCTTCATATGTATCAGTTCTCAGGTGAGCGCTTTGGGGCATCATGACCCTTTTGTTTTCTACATATGATAGGTAGATGAAATTGTGCACATATATGTTAGGAAATTTACAGTATAAAAGAAGTAACCTCAAAACTTTTTCTAAAAAATTGTACTGTCATGACTTTTTTTCAGACAACCATGAAAACAATGTCCAAAAATGGTTAAATAAAATGATAAATTATTCTTGGGTATTAACACTATTTTTATAGTCATGCATGTAGATTTTACTGTTTAGTCAGCCCATGACAATAAACGACAACTTTATATGCTTTTTATCAACATGGAAAATGTAGTTTTCATTTAATCTCCAATAAACATTACTTCATCACTTAAACAAAATTTCTAATGTTTGTCTCAGGAAATACACATAAATAATAAGTTATTACAGTAATGAACAATATCATCATGGGTGCCGCCATCTTGGATATACTTTTAAACTTTTTACTTCATTTAGTTATCTTTTTATCTAGTTAGCTTTTTATTGTTTTGAAACGAATTGCATCATAAAGACAAATATTTTGCCATCTAAATAATACCAAATTTGGGATGGTGCACAATATTTTGATGGGAAAAAAAGTGACATTAATTTTTCTGCTGAAAATGTCTGGGTTTTACATTCAAATTTTCTGGAAGAAAAACCTATTGCACCACAGCTTTAATGCATTACCTTTTATTATTGTTTAACAAGAATACATTGAATCAATGAAAAAGTCTCTAAAATCGCTGTAAAAAACACCCTACAAAATGACCAGTAACTGAAAACTATTCTGCCAAGCAGTAAACAGTGTCATTTGCAGTTACCTCCCTTGTGGTTATACCTATTTTAGGACGATAAAAAGGGAACATCTACATAAAGTCTTTGTTTTTCAGGTATATAAAAACACACGTGTCTAAAAAAAAAATTGTGTTCTATATGATTATGTAAGAAAATCGTGTATTTGTGGGAGTTCAGTCCCTTTAAGGTGCACAAAAAAAAGTTTTAGTAGTCTATGCATTTTCTGTAATTTGTAACTTGTAAGCTTTTGCAGTGCTTCCAACTACGGTACTTTAAGTTACCATAATCTGACAAATAAGAGTTTTCTTGCAAGGCTAGAAGTATACATATAACTGTTTGTAGGTCAGGTAACTGCACTGTCCAACAAATTTGAAAATTTGCAGGAAGTCCAGTGATGTGCCACATTTTTATCCCACCTATTGATATTGAATGCATCTTAAGGCAACCCACATCAGTATTTGTAATTTGTTGACAGTTGACTTGTGGTTGGACGTTTTTTTTTATTCAGTGTGTACCAAACCAAACGTCTACACTTTGTGTATGATCATAAGATCTCAGCAGACGCCACAAACTGGGACTGCAAACGACAGAGTTATTGCCCCTTGTTTGTTAAAAAACATGTCTGGATGCCATCAACAATTGTCTTTCACCCTAGGGACATTACTATTTTATTCAATGTCTTCCAAACTTACACAGCTTGTGTATGTGTGACATTAAATTTTGTATGAGTTTGATAATGGACCAGATTGGACCAAGAACTCTTTGAGTAAATGTGCGCTTTTCACGGGAAAATGCAGTAGTCACTTTGTGCAAGATATAGACTTAATTTTTAAGCTTGACTATTCACCATAATTATAGCCTGAGGTATTCTGCTCTCAGGTGCGTGGTCGGCATAATGCTCTCGTTAATGTTTTTGTGCAACAAGAACATACCTCTGTAACTAGTGCAGATATTCAAATGAAACTACACACACTTCATTGGGTTCGTTATGTGTGAGGTATGTGGGGTCACTGACCAAGGCGGTTAGGCCCATAACTCTGAACTGCAATTTAGCAGAATTATGACCCTTTTTGTACTTAGAAATTCAGGTTTAAAGTTTTGTGCAACACCTGCATATCTCAATATCTACTACAGATATTCAATTAAAACTTCACATGTCTTTGGGGTCATTATGTTAGGTCACTGACCAAGGCCCATAACTCTGACCTGCAATTTAGCAGAATTATTCCTCTTTTTGTACTTAGAAAATTCGGTTAAAGTATCCGTAGGTTGAAGTTTGTGTGCAACAAGTTCATATCTCTATATCTATTACAGATATTCCATTAAATATTAAAACATGATCTCAGGCTCCATGTCAGGTCACTGGCCAAGGCCCATAACTGTGACCTGCATGGTAGCAAAATTATGTCTCGTTTTAGCTGGATTTTTCAACGAAAAATCTCTGCTTACAGATTAGCATAAACCGGTCTGTCGGGCAGGTGTTGCGTTGTCGTTACATTTTGCGTTAACAGTTTTGTATTCCTGTCATATTTTCAAAAGTTCTTGGTCAATCTTCATGAAACTTTACAGAAATGTTCCTTGGATGGTCCTCTACCAAACCTATGAAAATGGTTCCGCTTCACTGCACAAGCTGGCCGCCAGAGCTAAAAATAGAAATATGTCTGAACGCCAATTTCTTCTAGACCTTTGGCTAGATTTTCAAATAATTTCACACCAATGTTTGCTTAGTGGTCCTCTACCAAACTTATTCAAATGGTTCCGCCTCACTGCAAAAAAAGGCTACTAGAGCTAAAAATAGAATTTGCGTTAAAGTTTTGTATTCCTGTCATATTTTCTGAAGTTCTTGATCAATCTTGATGAAACTTTACACAAATGTTTCTTGGATGGTCCTCTACCAAAGCTGTGAAAATGGTTCCGCTTCACTGCACAAGATGGCCCCAGAGCTTAAAATAGAAATTTGTCGAAATGCCAATTTCTTCTAAAGCTATGGCTAGATTGTTATATAATTTCACACCAATGTTCGTTTAGTGGTCCTGTACCAAACATATTCAAATGATTCTGCCTCACTGCACAAGATGGCCACCAGAGCTAAAACGGAAATATATCTAAATGCCAGTTTAGAAATATGTCTTGACGCCATTTTCCTTCTAAACCTATGGCTAGTTTTTCAAATAATTTCACAAATGTTTGTTTGATGGTCCTCTACCAAAATTATTTAAATGGTTCCACTCCATTGCACAAATGGCCGCTAGAGCTTTGTACATTTACCCCCATCGGCAAAATAAAAAGCCGGCTTTAATGCGGTTTCCGCATTTTTATCTTGTTGTATTTAGAAATACATATATGTATTCAGGTTAATGTTTGCATGCTATTGCATATCTCTTTAACTTCTACAGATATTTATCTGTTTATCTCTTTATCTGCTGCAGCTATTCAATTGAAATTTCATGTCTTCAGGGTTAATGGGTCCTTCAAGGTCACTGGCCAAGGCCCATAACTGTGACCTGCATTTTAGCAGAATTATGCCCTTTTTGTATTCAGGTTAAAGTTTGCATGCAGGTACATATCTCTGTAACTACTACAGATATTCAATTGAAACTTCACACATGTCTTCGGTTTCATTATGTAAGGTCACTGACCAAGGCCCATAACTCTGACAAATTGGTATGAATAGATGAGTGCGCTGTCCGGAGACAGCTGTTGTTTCTTCAACTTTGGTTTATTTGTTTTAGATATTGCAACACAAAATGAAGACGAGGTCAGTGTCGGCCAACAGTTCCTTGCCTTCAGTTGACACAGAAGGTGTGTGTCAAAGTGCGGAGCACAAAGTCAGCAGCACAACTAAGGTGCAGAATCAAGAGGGACAAGTGGTGGCTGCACTGGTAAAAGAAACAGATACAGATGATGTGGGCATGATTGTCAGACCTGGAAAGGAGTTGCAGCAAGAAGTTGAGAGGGTTTGGGAAACAGAGAAAATGGAGCTCAATAAAGACATCGATGAAATGGAGAACAATGTGAATGAAAAGTTGGACAATTTAGACAGGTTTGCTGGCTGTATATTCTCTTGTGACGATGGTGGAAATCCTGAGAATGAGAAAGATGAACACAATGATGAAGATTGTGATAAACAGAGTTCAGTTTCGAATAGACTTAAGCCCTCAATTACTATAATAATTGAAACTGAGACAGAAAATGATGAGGAAGACACTGTTGATGTCAGCAAGTTGAATGAGAGAGCATCTGATTATGACATGTATAATTATATTCTTGAACTTGACAGGAGTAAAGGCAGCATGCAAGACTTTACTGAAAATGAAGAATCTGTAGCTAATGATCCCGATTCTTACTCTGAACTTGATCACAGTTTGGTGGATGAGATTGAGACGGACAGTGATGCGTTTGTGGACAAAATTGTTGAAGCCTGTGGTGCAAAAGATTTAAA
Source organism: Congeria kusceri (assembly GCA_027627225.1). Taxonomy (NCBI): domain Eukaryota; kingdom Metazoa; phylum Mollusca; class Bivalvia; order Myida; family Dreissenidae; genus Congeria; species Congeria kusceri. Next base: position 25,552,038 of record CM051028.1, read on the forward strand.
GACTGATGTGTGTTTCCAGGATTTGCCTGAAGAAATGACCAAGCAGCTTGACCACAATATGCTGTATCATGATATGAATCCAAGTAGAGATAGCATAGCTGATGGTCTTGAGGGAAACAGCAACTCAAACTTGGAGAAAATTAATAATGGTCCAGATGTGTCTTGTACGGAAATTGAAGGAATTCTCAAATGGGATGGTTTAGCGAGTGTAGATACTGAAAAAGATTTGAATAACAATCAAGTTGCGGCATGCACAGATTTGCAAAGCTCTTACTTTAGTGACATTCAGACGAACAATGATTCAGCAACGCAGAATGTTCCTAATGATCACCCACATCAGGCCCTGGTTACTCCTGATACAGACTTAGAAAGAGTATCACCTGAAATGTTCCACATGACACAATTTAGCCCAACTGAGGTTTATGGTAAGGACCACGAAATCGGTTACCATGGCTACAGCCAGTGGAATTCTAAGTATCTTGCTAATGGTTCAAGGTCAAACTCTACACTAAACACTCCTGATCCTGTCGTGTTTGAAGATAGCGATTCAGTTGACGCCAGTTGGAATGCACCTAGCCAAGCCTGGCCAGATATGGTGGAAAATCCATTGCAAGCTGGTAATGCTTCAAATGTTGATCAAAATGGTAACTTGAATGTAAAGCAAGGTATGAAGAGGAGCTACAGTGAAGCCATAGAAGATAGACAAGGAGGGCATGTGAACTCTTGTTCGCAGTTTTCAATCCCACCTTCATCCGTTCTGAACAACTTGATGAATCAAGGGAGGCCTCCAGACATCTCAACATGGACTGCTGTGAGCTCAATGTGCAGTCAACAAGGCTACAGTTTAGACTTGGTGAATAAACCAACATGTAAAGTTCCACCTTACTACCAGACAATCGGAGTTCAGAATCCATTATTAAATGATGCTTCTATGGCTAGAAATCCAATGGCATATAACAGAATTCAAACAGAGGTGCTTGACACTGCCAGTGCACTCAATCCCTTCGATGATAATTACAGAAATAACAACATTGTTCAGCAAGGTTTAAATACCCAGGTTCAAGGCATTGCATCACAGTTTATTCCGCAGCAAAATGTCCTATGGCAGAGCAACCCCGTTCTGGGTCCACAGCGATTTCCATGTCAATATCTCTACAACCAGCCAAGAAACCTGCCCCATTATTTTGCCCCTCAGAATCAGCCTCAGGTCTATCGCACTTCTGCTGCTTTCAGCCTTGACTTTGCAAGTCCCGTAGGTGTCATCCAGCAGCCACTGACATTTATTTCTAATCCGCCGTACCTGAATGCCAACATAACCAGACCAACTCCAGTGCTTGCAAGTCAAAATCTGCAAGTGAACGGTCATCTTTTGAATAACTCCTACAACCAGTATCACGCATATCAGCCTAACCAGGTTAGACAGTTTCCAGATAACATTACCAATGGACACTGCCTTAACCAGCAGGGAATTCAACCGTTGCTTATGAAGGGAGGCGGAGCTGTAGAGATGAGTGCACAGCAGAGATATCCAGCCAGTGCTTATGTTACTTCCTGCTTCAGAAAGCATTCTCCACAGTACACAGCTACAAGAGTAGAAGAAGCTTTGATGAGGTCACTTACAAACGTGGACCAAACTGGTGTAGGCTTGAATAACCCAAATCTAATGACCTGTTCAAATAAAGCAAATATGGAATGGACTGGGGCCAAAAAAAACGGTTGGCAATAGTGCTGTTGCATATTCAGTTGCAAGTCATGATCAGCAATCGAAAAGTTCATTTGCAAGTAGTGAAAAACTGACGAAAGATAATTTGTCAGAAATAATTAATACAATGGATGCGAACAGAAGAGACAGCTCTGCTTTTTCATATACTTATTCAAACAAAGGTACTACCCAGAATAATGGGGTTGTAGTCTCTCAAAATGAAACACTTGCCGATGCGTCTTCTGGAGATGCAACGGACACGGTCAATGAACTTTCTTTAGAAGAATCCGATGCTGCAGTCGCAAGTGTGAGCCGTAGTGAGATCGATAGTGAATTTGGTGATGTGGGTGAATGCAGTGTGATGTCAGATGTGAATGCAAACATAATTTCAAGTTGTGAAAATAATACTCCTAACACCAATACAGAGAAAGAGGAAGCAAAAGAAGAAACACACAATAACAGTGTGAAGTTATCATCTGCACCTCTGCCAGCCCATTTCAAAATACAGAAAAAGTTGTTTTCTGAAATCTATTGCAAGAGTGGAACATTGGAATCGCAGTCCACAAACTCAGCTTTGGACTTGACCAAGAAAATGAAGGTCTCGGAGAAATCTAGTATTGGCAGTGGTGGAGGCACATCAACCTTTAGGACTATCAGACCAATAGGTGAACCAGGCCTTCCTATGTCTGCCACACTGAACACTGCATTAGTACCTGCTCTTGCTTACACTGGTGGAGTGCTGGTACCTTATATGAACTCCATATTTGCCGCAATGGCAAACTTTAAGAAGAAGATGGAAATTACTAACCCACAGCAGGCATTGTCGACATGCGCTCCAACGAATTCGCAATCTCAGTTGCCACAAGTGTCGCTGTCACACGTTTCAGCATCGCAGAGCATACCCAACACAACAGATCGGATACTGAGTATAGCAGAAGCCCTACAAAACCAGTCTGCTGCTAGACCTCCCACTCAGACTGTCCTCCAGTCTGCAGCGTTTATGAACCAGTCTCCACTGGTGAACCAGGGGCTTGGACTTCAACATGGGGTTACAAATCCTTTACTCTACAGGTATTTCGGGGCTTTTTTTGCATAGTATAGTTTTCACAAATGGGCTTTTCCCTGTTCCTAGAAACTTCATCTTTCTCATTTGGAATGCAAAAAAAGCCCAATATTGAAACAAAAATACAATGGAAGCAGGAATTTCGGAAGGGGATGTTTGCATCACATATAATGTTTGTTAATAAAAACATACATGCCATAATGTTTTGGATCATTTCCAGGACTCTGCCAGTGAATTTCCAGGATTTTTACTGATTTTCCAGGACATATACGTGCATTACTTATGTGCCCGGATAAGCATTCTTATTTTGGCAGGAAAATCGTTTTGGCGGGAAATAGGGGCATGTGTATAGGCAGTGTACTTCTTTTCATGAAAAAGTTTTATTGTTTAAAAGTACTCATAGCAATAAAAATATTCATTAAAATGCTCAAGATCGCAAAGTTATTGCACTACGAAACTTTTATGCCAGAAGTAAAATTTTAAAAGTTCTTTCACTGCGAAGTTTTTATTGCCAGTTAACTTGTCTATATTTAGCAAAGCACATGGTCGGTACAAGCACGCTTTCCATGTGTGGAACGTGACGACGTCGGTGCCAGCAGAGATTTCGCGCTGTCCTAGCAAAACACGGGTTTTTCATGGCATACACAGACTAGCAAAAAATTTGTGTTTACGACTATTTTACTTGAAACAAGGAAAGTAATTTTAAAACAATGCCTTATTTAGGTAGTACACTGTGGACATTGTACACAATGGAAACCGTTGAGTAAATTGCTTTCGTTACCAACTGTCATATGTATACACTTACTAATGCTTGTATAAATAATTATTACTCCAATTGGTCGATCGTTCATGTAACGTGGCAAACTGAAATAACTTGGCGTTTTAATCAGCTAATAACGATTTTTCTGTGGAAATGAAGCGCCGCATTCAAGGCTGAGCTACTCGGTGACTGATTGCAGGCTTAAGAACGCAGTTTATTAGAGTGGAAGTGTGACAACTGCTGTTAATTGCTCATTTATGACACATTGTCTAACCGGTTATGCATTGCCTGTCTAATTGGTTATGCATTGCCTTGGGGACAAATTAGAAGATTAGTGGTCTGTCTAAAATTCAACTAATATAGGTATGCACAGTTTTTATGTTTTCCGGGACATCTGAACGTATTCTGGGACTGGGGGATGGGCACTGAATTTCCGGGACAGTCCCAGATGATCTGGGCATATGGCATGGATGATAAAAACCACACAAATACTGACTGATGTCAATTTACAATTCAGTTTTTAGCTCACCAGAGCACGAAGTGCTCAGTGAGCTATTGGTATAGGGGACCTCTCCGGCGGCGGCCGAATACCGTCAACAAATTGGCCCGTTATCGCGATAAAGACTACTTTTTTAAAATTCAGTCTTGACCTAACTTGCACAGTTTGTGTATGAACATAAAATCTTGGTTGGTATTGATAATGGGCCAAGTTGGACCAGAAACCTTAGAGTTATGGCCCCTTGTTTGTGGGGAAAAATGCAAAAATTTCCTTTTTCGTTCATAGAGACCTCATTTTTCTCCCAATCTTGACCAAACTTCCACAGTTAGCGTGTGACCAAAAGATTTCAGCAGTAGCCAACAATGGGTAAGGTTAGACCACAGACACTGGAGTTATAGCCCCTTGTTTGTGGAAAAATATGCAAAATGGGCCTTTTTTGTTCATAGAGGCTTTATTTTTCTTCCTATCTTGACTAAACTTCCACAGTTTGTATGTGATCATACAACTGCAGCAGAACCCAACAATGGGTCAGATTGGGTAACAAACATCAGAGTTACGGCCCCTTTGTTAGTGAAAAAAAGGAGCAAAAATTGCCTTTTTCGTGCATTGAGATTTCATTTATCATTTAATCTTGATAAAACTTCCACATGTTTTGTATGGCCATAAGATCTCAACATAAGCAGCAAATGAAACAGGCCACAGCAGTTATATCCAATGGTGAAAATTAATGCAAAAATGAATTTGTTGCAAGATGGGGACTTCATTTTCAATCAGTCTGGACCAAACTTGCACAATTTGTCTATGACCATAAAATCTAAAGCAAATGTCAATATAGGACGGGTAACTGGCAAAACACTCTTTGAAACAAGCCGGCAAGCATGACATGACCTTTGTACAGCGGTTGCCATTATCTTTCAGAACTGCAGCATTAACACTATTCCTCGAAATTGCCTGTGAAAAGTAAGATACCAGGGTAGAGAAAATATATCCAGGTCCTTACTTTTTCTATGTATGAGAGTAAATCAGCTAGACAAATTATTTAAGGCGTACATTCCCACAAGCCTTTCACAATAGTTAGGCTTTCATCTTTGCCAGTACTTAGGTGAGCCCTTTGGGCCCTCTTGTTATACAATTATTGTGCATACTGGTTTGTCCAGTCCTGAACATGTCTTTTGACTTAAGATTTTAAACCATCCCAAACTTGCAATTTAATTTTAACCAATAATATGATAAAAGATTATACGTAACAAATGTTTTCATTGGTCAGTATTGTAATTTTGAGATTAAGAAGATTAGATTAAGAAATTAGATGAAGAAGATGTAGTATATTGCATGATTATTTGAATCCTCTTCCAGGTTTAATTATGGAATCCCAGTTGTGCATACAGCCCCGTTGTTCCTAAGTTCTGTATCCTTGCCTGGACCAGCCTTGAACCAAATGACTACTGGAGTTACTGTAGTCACAGAGACGTCCACTTCTGCCCAGTGTTCCACCACAAATTCTGCAGTATTGGATGAAAATAACAACCAAAGCTGTACTGCAGATACCACGAGTCCCGTGAACAAAACTGCCGTCTGCTGTGAGCCCAGTGTGGCCACCTGCCAAGCGGACTCGAAGCTTTGCCCTTCAAAATCGGGTAGGAAACGACGTGCTAATGTTCGGTGTACTGCAGCCTGCTGTAGCGAGAAGAATCTGACAGAAGCAGAATTGAAACTGATAAAGAAGATGGAACAGAAGGAGTCTGGCAAAACTAAGAAGATACGCCCAATGACTAAACAAGCAGCTGTTGGTTCGTGTATGTCGTCTAGCTATGTTTCGAGTTGTGCCATGCCTGTGCAGCCAGTGACTGTGGGAGCATGTCAGAACGAGATGGCCGTACCAAAGGTGTTCATGGAAGGAAAGGTGCCGATTCCAAGCGTACATCCCAAGCATCACTTGTCTATCAGGGGTCCTGAAATAACCAAACTAAGGCCAATAACAAACAGTAAGTCTGCATTTGTTTTTATTTGTGGCCGGTCTTAAGGCATGTGCATAAAGTGTCCGCACAGGCTAATCCAGGACGGCACTTTCCGCTTTTATGGTATTTTATCTTTAAAGGAAGTCTCTTCTAAACATAAATCCACTGTAGGCGGAAAGTGCCGTCCCATGAGGCGCCTTTTTATTTTGCTGTTGTTGCTTTTGTTGTCATCTATTACCTTTCTGCTCAAGCTTTATTGACCTTCAATACTTAATTTGTGCTTCCTGCTTACTGGTATTAATCAACTTTAATAAAAAAAAAAAAAAAAAAAAACCAGCATAGACATTTAGATTTCCCTTTATCTGATAATAAGTACCTTATAGCTGATAAGATAATTTTAATCTGTGTGTTTGTTCATAAATCTTACTGTGTTGTAAAATATTGAATTCATTGTTATCATTTGACTTCCACATTTGGAAGAATAGTGATTGCTTTCCACCTTTTGTTGATATGTGTAATTTATAGAACTGGGGGGCAGTTCTTATGCAGCAGCAGAATTGGTCATGAAAAAAAAACCCTGAAAAAATGCAATCAAAGAGATGTGTATTTGGTTTGCATATTAAAACAAGTGAGACTTCAATGAGAATCATTTTGAAATCAATATTGTCAATTATTGTTGAATGAATGATCTGTAAACACATATGCGATCTGTTGCAGATGGCATCACTACCTATACCCCGATACCCATGCTGGACCTGCAGAAGCAGCCAAAGAAGGAGTCGTTCAAGGCTCGACATTTCAACTTCTCAAAACTTGTGATTGGCCAATACCAGGTGAGATCTAGGCCTATATTCACACGGCTCCTTAGGACAAATGTAGGAAAACTTCTTGAAATCATAAAAATCCTCAAGTCCCAATCTGCTTGGCAGCAAATTAAAGTCCTCACATAATGCAGCCTTTATGACTTGAAACCTTGGACCAACAACAGTCTATGGCTGGATCATGGCTGATTAATTTGTTTTAATGGTTTTAATTTGGAAAAGAATAAACATATGTTTCGTATTTTAAATATAAAATATTGATGTTTCAAAAGAAAGTTTGATCTGAAGCAAATAAGACTGAAGATCTAAGAAGCTTTGTGGATATGGCTTTGTTGCAGTTAGTAATATCCATTGTTATATGTCTTGTGCAAAAATTATTTAATTTTTATGCCCCCACAAAGTGGGAGACATTAACCATTGCACTTGTCCGTCTGTCTGTACGTACGTACATCCGAAATTTTGTGAACTCGACTCCTCTTAAACGGCTCGGTGGATTTTGCTCAAACTTTCACAGCTGAACAACCCTCATGTGTAGGTGATTGTAAAGGAAGAAATTTTGGCTGTGACCAATTTCAGCAGAATTATGGCCCTTTGACATTTTTTTCCACTATAGAATACTTGCTGAAATTTTATGGACACAGCTCCTCTTTAACTACTTGACAGATTTCGCTCAAACTTTCACAGCTGAAGAACCTTAACGTGTAGGTGATTGTAAAGAAAGAAATTTTGGTTGCAACCAACTTGAACAGAATTGTGGCTATTTACCACTATAGAATATATATGAAAATAAATTTGTGAAGGCAAAAATTAGTGTTGGTGACATGCCCTTTGTCAGTGTCCAAACACGTGTCGTGGGGGCATCTTGTCTGTAACGCATTTAGTTTAAGTTTAAAAAATTAATCCACTCTGAAAAAAGTTGTATGTTCATAATTATTGCATCAAAGGAATGCTTATAAATATGTTTAAATTTAAAAACATGTATATACATTTTATAAATAAAGTAATGGTATTTCAGTGTTTACATTTTACTCTTAGATCTTCTGGAGCATATTTTACCTAAACATTGGCCCTATTACTACTTGGTTACAGTAAATTATCTATCAACAACCCACAGTGATGACCATCAGTGAATATTCCAATTCTTGTCTTTCAGTATTCAAGTGCTGGCCAATGGAGTAATGAGAAAACAGCCCGAGTGAAAATAATGTTTCGACGAAGGTATGAAAAGGGTGCATTTTGTTATTTACACTTTATACACAACATGCTCATGGTGATCTTATGTGTAAGATGTGTAAGAACAGTAAATTTTGTTCCAATGATATCTCAGACGAGTTCAAAACTGGGTCATGTGGTGTCAAAAACTAGGTCAGAAGATCAAATTGGAAGAAAATGCTTGTGAACACTCTAGAGGTGAACACTCTAGAGGCCACATTTTTTGCCCAATCAACATGAAACTTGCTCAGAATATCAATTTTGTTCTTATGATATCTTGGTCGAGTTTGAAAATGGTTACGCTCTGTTAAAAAACATGGCCACCAGGGGGCAGGGCAGTTTTCCTTATATGTTTATATTGAAAACTTAAAAAATCTTGTATGTAACCACTGGCTTGATCTTGAAATAATTTCATAGAAATGGTTTTTGGCTGACCATCTACCAAATTCTTCTTGTCCGAAACCGCTTTTGGATTTCAAATTTATTTCACAGAAATGGTCCTTGGGAGACACTCTTCCAAAATCATTTTGATTCATTAAAAAACATGGCCATCAGGGGGCGGGGAGTTTTGCTTATTGGGCTTTGTAGAAAACTAAAGAACTTTGACACTCTACATAATTCCTTCAGATCATTTTGATTCGTTAAAAAACATGTCCGCCAGAGAAAACTTTTAAAAACTTCTTGTCAGAAATTGCATGTTGGATTTCAAACTAATTTCACAGAAATGGTCGTTAGGGAACACTTTACTACTTGCAGCCTTTTGTCCGTCATTTATTGCCCAATCTTCATGAAATTTACCCCGAATATATGTTCCAATGATGCCTAAGACAAGTTCAAAACTGGGTAATATGGTGTCAAAACTAGGTCACCTAGTGCTGTAACTCTTGTTAGCAGTTTTTTTTTCAAGGATTTGTAGTTAAGTTGCATAATACAGCTTTTTCACTATTTTATTTTTGCACAGACCTGTTGTGGCATGGTTATTTGTTGAACTGTTGGCATTCTGCATGCATGTTTGAAAGACAAAAATCTCATTTTTATATCTGTATTTTACATACATAGTTTCTGTATCATGATGTATTGCTTGTTCACTGGGTATGCCCCAGCAGGGTTATAGATTTGCACTTGCCCAATTGCCAATGGCATGTTGATTTTTAGCTGGGCGACTAGTAATTAGACCAGCTCGCAAAACTGCATGCCCAGCAAAAACTCTAGTGGGCTAGCTCAGTTGGTAGAGCGCTGGACTACAAATCCGATCGGAAAGATAGGGAAACTAGGATCGGAAAGATAGGGAAACTAGGATCGGAAAAGGTACAGTGTGCTCCTCAAAAGTAGCAGGGGGAAAGTCTGGCCGATTCTTTGACATTTTCTAATAAGCTTTAAATAAAAAGTTTTCATCAGTTTAATGCTTAAGATTTCCAACTTAGTCTATTCAATTATCATTTGATATTTGCAAAAATATATTGAATTTCAAATGATTTTCAACTATCTGTGTTGACCAGCTCAGAGGGGCCGCTTGGGGGAACCAAAACCGAGCAGGGTGCAGCACACTGCTATTTTGCTCTGGATCTTTCTCTAAGCCTGATACACTACGTCTAGCGTGATTTCTGCCTAAAACACAGACCCACCGTGGACAATTTTTCGTCAGCGTGGAAAATCACCGCGATTGAAAGGTGGTTCCATCGCGATAGAATCGCGGTGATAGTGGGTGAGCACCGCGGACGTTATCGGGAAATCAATCTCACGGTGGACCACTGCGGTCGCGGTGGGTCGCGGTGAAATACAGGTACATGTGAATGAACAAGTACAGTTCGATATTTCAGACCGTATACTATTCGCAAAGTACAAATCGTCTTCTATTAACCGATACTTACCAATTAATATAATCACAGTTTGCAACTTTAATCTTTTTTATTTTGATCTCTTTTTTATTTTGATAATTTATTCCGAAGTTCCATGTTCGCAGTTGTGTTGTGAAATCGTAAACAAAGAGTCAAGGGCATTAATACAAGTCTCGCGAAAATTCGCAATCTGCGTGAATTGACAGTTTGACGTCTTCAAAGTAAAGCCGACAAGAAACCATAAAATAACACCTTTCTCGGCGATAAAATTGGCTTCTTTTGTTTAGAGAAGCGACATGCTTAACCAATCGCGTGTTTGTTACTCAGTGGCAATCGTCCTATTATGAAAGAGCACGTGCATAGCTCCGCCTTTCGAACTTTTACAGAGAACAAAGGTGTTGGTTATGTCAATCATTGTTATAAAATCACGTTTTTTACCGACATGTTAATCAATTGTTTTGATAGTCATATTAAAAATGAAAAGATTTGTCATAGAATCGGACAACGAATTTGATGAGGTCTTTGTGATTTGACTGACGCATATTTTCATTTTCCCGTTTTGTCATAATGTTCCGTATTTTCCGAAAACCATGTTCTTGGTCGTACCTGAAATAAAATGTAAAATATTTTTTAAAAAGCTCAATGTGAAATTATGACTCGCTAAAATCACCGCGATCCACGGCGATTTCTTATCAACATTTTTGATTGAGACTGTCACCGCGGTCACCGCGATTCGCCACGGCAACATCACAGCGTTCCACAGTGTTCCACGGTGTATCGCGGTGACTATAGTAGTGTGTCACGCTGGGCTGAATCACGGTGGTGCGTCGCAGAAGGCAGAAATCACGCTAGACGTAGTGTAGCTACCCTTACATTACTTTTATGAAATCCTGGTGGCTTTCATTATTGTAGTTGACACTTAACAAAATGAATTTTATTTAAGGCATTGCAGACAGTTGTCATCGCAGTCAGTGTATTGCAGTTAGATAACTTGTATGTTTTTGGTAAACATTTTACCATTTGACCATACAACAAGATTTGGTTGACAATGCCATTCAGAAAGCTTCGACTAAATAGTTTGACGGGATGTCTTTTAGAAACATTTGAGGCGCATCGTGGGAAAACCGGTCTTTATGCATGTGCGTAAAGTGTCGTCCCGGATTAGCCTGTGCAGTCCACACAGGCTAATCCAGGAAGGCACTTTCCGCCTACAGTGGATTTATGTTTAGAAGAGACTTTCTTGAAACAGAAAATACCATAAAAGTGGAAAGTGCTATCCCGGATTAGCCTGTGCGGACTGCACAGGCTGATCCGGGACGACACTTTACGCAGAAGCATTAAGTCCGGATTTCGCACAACGTGCCTCATTTGTATACTGCTAATGGTGTTTGTTGCAGTAGGCGCGGTTATCAAACCTATAGCGCTCCGTCAATTGTACTTCATCAAAACAATACTGTAAACTGTGTTGGTTATAGTTTGACCTAAGTAGCTGTTGTTATAAATCCTATAGTGTACCGTCAATTGTAATCGTCAAACATTTTGTTGTTTTGGAGAGTTGACGTATGTACACTACCACATTTTACCAGTTGTACATGTAATTAAGTAATTAACATGTTGTTGTAGACAGTTGACATACGAGTTCCAGCTGTGAGAGTTGACATACGTAAACTAGCACATTTTACCATTTGTACATGTATTTAACATGTTGTTGTAGACAGTTGGCATACGAGTTCCAGCTGTGAGAGTTGACGTATGTAAACTAGCACATTTTACCATTTGTACATGTATTTAACATGTAGACAGTTGACATACGAGTTCCAGCTGTGAGAGTTGACATATGTAAACTAGCACATTTTACCATTTGTACATGTATTTAACATGTAGACAGTTGACATACGAGTTCCAGCTGTGAGAGTTGACATACGTAAACTAGCACATTTTACCATTTGTACATGTATTTAACATGTTGTTGTAGACAGTTGACATACGAGTTCCAGCTGTGAGAGTTGACATATGTAAACTAGCACATTTTACCATTTGTACATGTATTTAACATGTTGTTGTAGACAGTTGGCATACGAGTTCCAGCTGTGAGAGTTGACGTATGTAAACTAGCACATTTTACCATTTGTACATGTATTTAACATGTTGTAGACAGTTGACATACGAGTTCCAGCTGTGAGAGTTGACGTATGTAAACTAGCACATTTTACCATTTGTACATGTAATTTAACTTGTTGTTGTAGACAGTTGACATACGAGTTCCAGCTGTGAGAATTGACGTATGTAAACTAGCACATTTTGCCATTTGTACATGTATTTAACACGTTGTAGACAGTTGACGTATGAGTTCCAGCTGTGAGAGTTGACGTATGTAAACTAGCACATTTTACCATTTGTACATGTATTTAACACGTTGTAGACAGTTGACGTATGAGTTCCAGCTGTGTGGTGGAGATGGGGACAGGATGCCCATTGCTGAAGTGATCGTTCCCTTCCACATCATAGCAGGCCTCTGGATGTACGACAAGGGTATGGACATGATTGTAGCTGTTGTTTTAGCCATTGAGGTTATGGTAGCGATTGGAAGGGGAAACTCAATGTTGTACAGGATAAACTTATAATATAGAAGTTACTAACGCAGCGTTTTTTGACACTACTTTGGGAATGGTACCGGCTCCAGTAAATGGGAAGACTTAGCACCGTGCTCAGCCACTGTCATAGGCCAGGGAATGTAAAACCTTGTTGGACAGTCAACAGAAGATTGACAGAATTTATAACACACCTTATTGTGAATTATATATACTAGTTTGGCTTGCTTTGAAATATTTGCTGTATTACTGAAAGTATTATCTGCATACAGCATGATTTAACTATATACACCGCATTTTATAATGTTTCTGCTGTCCATGGATCATAGACTGTGATATATATATATATGTTACTAACACCATGTCAGGTCATTCATATTCCAGTACACTAGTGTATTTTAGACCTTCTTAACTGTATGCAATTACAATAACTATGATGGCTAGGATCCATGCTTTCATTCATGTCGTTTGACCCCCTCATTTAGCACACAAGTGGTAAAACTCGGCACCAGCTCAAAAGCCCTGCGCTGTTAAATATGAGGCGCGTCGTGGGAAAACCGGTCTTAATGCATGTGCGTAAAGTGTCGTCCCCGATCAGCCTGTGCAGTCCGCACAGGCTAATCCGGGATAGCACTTTGCGCTTTTATGGTATTTTCTGTTTCAAGAAAGTCTCTTCTAAACATAAATCTACTGTAGGCGGAAAGTGCTGTCCTGGATTAGCCTGTGCGGACTGCACAGGCTAAACCGGGACGACACTTTACGCACATGCATTAAGACCGGTTTTCCCACGACGCGCCTCATGTTTGTTCGGGCTTGCTAAGATTCTCAGTTTTATATAGTCTGCCTTATGAAATTTTCTTGCTCTCAAGTAATAATACAAGAATTTGGGCTTGCTTGACAGAACTGCCAGTTTTGATGACTCCCTATGGTCTACCAAAGTAAAGTAGGCATTTGGTTTTAAAAGCTTGTTACAGTTGCTTGCTCTGAAGTAATTATGCAATAATTCAGGCTTGCTTGACCGAACTGCCATTTTCATGACTTAAGTAGAGATTTGTTAGTTAAGGTCTGTAACATTTTCTTGCTCTCAAGTAATAATACAAGAAATCAGACTTGCATGTCTAAACTGCCAATTTTGTTGATTGTCTACGATGTACCAACTTGAAGTAGGGATTTTCTATTACAGACATGCGATTGGAGGTGAACCAACCCCCTAAGATGTACGTTGGGACAAAAGGGTGCACAGGGTCCTCGAAGGGCTCCCACCATGCCGTGTACAGTCGGGGGTCAGCTGTGGACCTTACTCACGACCAGATTGCCAGCTCTCCATACCACTATGTAAGTTTTGTTCATTACTAAAAATCAGTGTTCCTAGAAATTGTAGAATGTTTATAGAACAACCAAATGTTAAATGTCTTCTACCAGGAAAAAAATGAATGCAAAATCTGGTTGTTAGTTATGTTAACTATCAAAAAATCTAGAGTGTTTATAGAAATTGTAGAATGTTTATAGAACAGCAACATTTGAATAAAAAGGTTTCCAACAAGATAAACTGAATGGAAAATTTGTTAAACTAGTGATTTTGTTGTTACTTATTGAACTTCCAAAAAACTGTTACTACTTGATATATTGTGGGCTCATTTGTGACTTCTTGTTTCACAGCCTTCCAGACAGGTTGCATTGATTCTTTAAACAAAGGCTGTTGCCTAGAAATTCTTGACCTAGACATTATCTAAATATATTTAATTATAAGTACAAATTATTTGATTTTGAGAGATGAATGAACTGTGTAATCATTTTCAGATCCAGTTCAGGGCTGTATGTGGAAACAAGATCAGGAATCTTCTGTCTCAGTTTGACCCTGCCCTGGCTGAGCTCTTCAACAGGCCGTATATAGAGGACTCGACCAAGACTCTGAGTCCGGCAACCAGGCAGCTGTTCAGCGCATTGCTGGATCCCGGCATCAGGTTGCGCGCTGATCAGAACAATAATTCAGGTATGTTGATGTGGTTTCATTTTCAGTATAATTATTCAGGTATGCTGTGGGGTTAATGAAAAAAGAAATTGACCAATTGACGAGATGTTATTGACAAGACGTTAAAGCCATTCAGATGGCTAGTAGGTAATTGCTTGACAGAGATGTGTTGTCGAAACATTTGCATACAGTAAGCGGTGTTTGTCTGAGATTGACCTAAGTAGGTGTGTTTATAAGTCCAACAGCAAACCGTCAATTACAGGGCCAGTAGTCATAAAACTTCTCGGGGAACACTTAGGTAAGTACATTTGAGGCGCGTTGTGGGTAAACCGGACTTAATGCATGTGCGTAACCGGCACTTTCCGCTTTTATGGTATTTCCAATTTCAAGGAAGTCTCTTCTAAACATAAATCCATTTTAGGAGGAAAGTGCCGTCCTGGATCAGCCTGTGCGGACTGCACAGGCTGATCCGGGACAACACTTGACGCACATACATTAAGTCCGGTTTTCCCACAACATGCCTCATTTATTTAATTCATAAAATACCATACCTTAAGTATCTTGCTGTTTGATGTATCATACTTTTTACATTAATATGTTTGAACTAGTAAATATTGATAAGATGTATTCAGTTTTACCCCATTATAAACAGAAATCATTTTATATCCTGCAGAAAATTTGATCTATAATGTTGACTTTACAACTTGTTAAGACTTTGCTTGGGAGCTTTGTGACTACTGGCCCAGGTATAAAATATATCGTTAAAGGCCCTCATTAAGAGTGGGTCCATATTCCACTGATCCATTGTTTTAAATAATCTGTGCACTTTAGGGTAGGATTATTTATTTATTTTGTTGGAATTGACAGAAAAAAAAAATCAAAAAAATGTTTATTTAGAGTCATTTTTCATGAAATATTAAAAAACAGCCACATTTTCTGTCACTTTTCACACGGGGTCTACTATTTGGTCAAAGATTCTGAAAATATACATTTGAAACCTCTAGTTAATTTTGTCTACAATGTTGACAATTGATGGATGGATAACATAAAGGTGAAGTAATGTTAAGAAACGAAGCAAAACAAGTATATTTTAAATTGTTGTATTGTGTCATCGGAATTTGGAACGAATTCAAGATGGTGGATTTATGGTACAGGCAAATGCATTTTCTATTTGTTGGTCTGTTGGTTTTCATGGTTTATGGATGATGACTCAAGAAAGGCTTAACATATTCAATTAATTTTTGGTACACATGTGTAACCCCATAGAACATGGGTCAAGTTCGAATTTGGTTACAAACCACTAAATTCCCTAAAAAAATGGTTTCCGGACGATACCTCAAGAATGGCTTGACATATTCAAATAATTCTTGGTACACATGTGTAGCATCATAAAATACAGACCAAGTTAGACTTTGGTGACAAACCACTATGGTTACAAACCACTAAATTTTGACAGAGTAATGGCCCCTTTTTTTACCAAATTCCCTAAAAACAGGGTTTTAGGACAATAACTCATGAAAGGCTCCACATATTTAAATTATTTTTGGTACATAGGTGTAACACCATAAAATACTTGTCAGGTTCAATTTTGGTTACAAGCCACTAAATGTTGATGGCTCCTATTATTGAAATTAAATTATTTAAATTACACTTTTAAACATACACAAATTAAAGCATTCTCATTGTGTCCATTTCTTTGAAATGGATTCCATAGTTTTGTGACAAGGCCATATTGTGGGAGTATATCACTCACTCATGTGACAATTCTAGTTTGCATATGTTACTGGGTAATTGGCTGTCGGGCAGTGGGTTTTCCAGTAGACCACATTTTTTTCCACTCACTAAGATTAGTAGTTTTTATCAGATCTTCACCAGATTATATATTTTTAATTGCTCTGGATCTAGAGTGGGCAGACTGCTCTTGTTTATAACAGTTTATGCTTTTTCAGCACCAGCTTATCCCAACATTTTTCATTTGATCTGCACCAAATTTGCTTATATTATGTTGTACCTAGAGTTGGCATACAAACAGCAAGCCACACTTTCAGCGCCAGCTTACGACTGCGTGACCACATTGGAAGATGCCCCGCAGTTCATCGTTAACTGCATGTGCACGAGTGGTTGCTCTGACAGCTCGTGCAACTGCTGTATCCGCGGAGTCACGTGCACAGAGGGTATTTGTGGCTGTGCGGGATGCTGCAACCCACTCAACGTTCTCCATCAGCTTGGGTTACCTGCTGTGCAGGCCAGAACTGACCCCTGTCTTATGGAGAACATATATCAGGTACGTGCGGTCACCTGGCACACCATGTTTGTAGGGAAATTCTCATGAACTCATCTTCAAACTTGAGGTCAGATTATAAACCCATATGAAACCTAGACCAATTTCTGAAATGGGGTGAAAGATAGTCACTGGGTCAAGTAACATAAAATTTCAGATTTTCATTTTCCATGAAACCTGTTTGACACAATGTCAGCTTAATTCTTAGTGTAATTTAAATTGTGAATGATTGGACATCACATCATGCTACTCAAGGAAGTGAATGATACGTCCTAAATTACGAACATTTTGTATGACCAAATAATGTGCAATAATGTGTCAGATCACTAAACCAGTAACATCAGATTTGTTTCCCTTGTTAATCTAAGATGTGTCTTGTAAATATATGCCATTCAAATATTTATATGTACTGAAAAAGTATAGTTTGCTAAGATATTATAAATTATGTTTCTTAAGAGTTTGTTTTTATTCCCCTTGAAACATTTAGGGGGAGTAGTGTCCGCTTTGTCCATCCATCCTTTCATCCAACTTAATTGTCTGGGCTTTTTCTCGTCAACTACTTGCTAGAATTCAACAAAATTTAATTTGAAGTTTCATTACCGAGAGGAAGTTTCTCAGAGTTATGGGGCTTTGAAGATTTCTGAAATTAGTTTATAGTTCACAATTCTTGTCAGGGCTATTTCGCAGCCACTACTGGCCATAGTTCAATCATTGACAAGAGAAGGTATGCATATTACCAGGATTTGCTGCTTCAGTGGTTTCAAGCTCGACTTTTCGATGAAAAAGCAAGCTATTCTACTCGCCCCAGCAACAGCGTTGGCGTCTGGTCTAGGTTAAAGTTTTACGGTAAGCTACTTTCTCAGGAATGGCTTGAGGGATTTCATTCAAACTTGAAACAGTTATTACCCATATTAAAATGAACCTATAGGCCAAGTTTGGTAATTCTAGTTTGAAATTTGTCAAAATAATGGGCCTTTTTGCACTTAGAAATTTTACATATAAGCTATTTGGATAGGTTAAAGTTTTCAGTAAGCTAGTTTCTCAGGAATGGCTTAAGGGATTTCATTCAAACTTAAAACACTTATTGCCTATATTAAAATGAACCCATAGGCGACTTTTAATAACTCTTGTTTAAAATTTTTAAATTATTGGCCTTTTTACACTGAGAAATTTTACATTCCCATGGGTGAGGTAACGGCGTCAATTTTTGATTTCCACTCTTTAACTCGAGATTGAATCTTCATACATAAACAGCCTACAGTAATATTTAACTTTTGATTGCATTTTGGGTGGGGTTGGTGGTGTCATGGTCAAGGTCACTGTTACTAAAAATAAAAAAAAAAGTTTCTGCTCAATTACTCGAGAAAAAAATGAAATATTAATGATAATGAAATAATAACTTAATTTATAGATACCGTATAGCTAGACATCGTATGAGATTGCATATGGGATGGGTGGGGTCAAGGTCACTGTTTGAAAATGAGAAAAATGCTTTCCACTCAAATATTCGAGAAAAAAATTGACTTCGTTTACTCCATACAGTTTGTTTTAGAAAAAAAAAAACAGTAACTCTGACAAGCACAAGAAAAGTCGAGCATGCTGTCTTCCGACAGCTCTTGTTCTTGGAGTTATGGGACTTTGAAGATTTCAGTTGTGTCATGTGTATCTCTGGAACTGCTGTATGAAACTCGATGATACTTGATGGAAAGTTAAATAACTAGGATGAAACAGTCATATTACAGTAATGATTCATCATTTTGAACCGTTGATTTGTTTTTAACTTTGCTTCTTCTGCATGTCCATAGGGTATTTTTGTGGCATGCTCTCATGCAGTTTTGATGTCAGATTTGGTAATGCAGTTCTAGTGATGTTTAGTCGTTAATATCGCTGCCCTTCGTTAACTTGACAAAGCCATTAGGCATCATCAATCTACTCGACTGATTTCCTCGTTTGTTATTGCCTGTTGTTCAGGTTAACAAAGCAGGATAGTACATGTATACTGTTGTCGTAATTTCAATTTAGAAAATCCATAAATCAATTTAGAAAAAAACAACACAAACAGTTACTGTACTAAATTTGGTAACTTGGTGATGATATTTTGTGCTTGCTTCATCACAGATAAGCCGTCTGGACTGCTATGTGAAGACCAAGTTGACACTGGAGTGTTGTGGTATGGAGATCCTGCTGTTCAACTGCATACCTGGGGAATTCAAGTGCCCCAACCATTCCTGCACGGCCCGATACAAGTACTCCTGGTGCTCAGGTGGGTGTACATGTAGCTCAGGTCCTTTTTGGAGACTTTGTCAGTCAAAACATTGTTTCGTATCAAACCAACACAAGTGCAAACCTCTTCATCTGTGTTCAAGTGGTATGTGGGGGTATAAATCACCTTTAGTGATAGCTCTAGTTGTGGTTTAAGTTTATAAAGATTTCAACTGACAAGTATTGCGTAAGTTAAGGTACCAGAGTGCTTCAAAATTCAAATACAATAATGGTTTTACCGTCCTTTTTCAGCCCAGTTGTGCAATGAAGATGTGATGCCACGCAACCACTGCCTCAAGTGTGCTCACTGCACTGATTATAGAAATCTGCACTGCCAGGTAACCTCGGTGTTTGGTGCTTGATACGAAATTTAGAAGTCATACAGTTAATCATTGCCATGTAACCTCGGTGTTTCGTGCTTGATACGAAATTTAGAAGTCATACAGTTAATCATTGCCAGGTAACCTCGGTGTTTGGTGCTTGGTACGAAATTTAGAAGTCATACAGTTGATCATTGCCAGGTAACCTCGGTGTTTGGTGCTTGATACGAAATTTAGAAGTCATACAGTTAATCATTGCCAGGTAACCTCAGTGTTTGGTGCTTGATATGAAATTTAGAACTCATACAGTTAATCATTGCCAGGTAACCTCAGTGTTTGGTGCTTGATACGAAATTTAGAAGTCATACAGTTAATCATTGCCAGGTAACCTCAGTGTTTGGTGCTTGATATGAAATTTAGAAGTCATACAGTTAATCATTGCCAGGTAACCTCGGTGTTTGGTGCTTGATATGAAATTTAGAAGTAATACCGTTGATCATTTCTAGGTAACCTCGGTGTTTCGTGCTTGATACGAAATTTAGAAGTCATAAAGTTGATCATTGCTAGGTAACCTCAGTGTTTGGTGCTTGATATGAAATTTAGAAGTCGTACAGTTGATCATTTCTAGGTAACCTCGGTGTTTGGTGCTTTGATACGAAATTTAGAAGTCATACAGTTAATCATTGCCAGGTAACCTCGGTGTTTGGTGCTTGATATGAAATTTAGAAGTAATACCGTTGATCATTTCTAGGTAACCTCGGTGTTTGGTGCTTGATACAAAATTTAGAAGTCATAAAGTTGATCATTGCTAGGTAACCTCGGTGTTTGGTGCTTGATATGAAATTTAGAAGTAATACCATTGATCATTTCTAGGTAACCTCGGTGTTTGGTGCTTGATATGAAATTTAGAAGTCATAAAGTTGATCATTGCTAGGTAACCTCAGTGTTTGGTGCTTGATATGAAATTTAGAAGTCATACAGTTGATCATTTCAAGGTAACCTCGGTGTTTGGTGCTTGATACGAAATTTAGAAGTCATACAGTTAATCATTGCCAGGTAACCTCGGTGTTTGGTGCTTGATATGAAATTTAGAAGTAATACCGTTGATCATTTCTAGGTAACCTCGGTGTTTGGTGCTTGATACAAAATTTAGAAGTCATACAGTTGATCATTGCCAGGTAACCTCGGTGTTTGGTGCTTGATATGAAATTTAGAAGTCATACAGTTGATCATTGCCAGGTAACCTCGGTGTTTGGTGCTTGATATGAAATTTAGAAGTCATACAGTTGATCATTGCCAGGTAACCTCGGTGTTTGGTGCTTGATATGAAATTTAGAAGTCATACAGTTGATCAATGCCAGGTAACCTCGGTGTTTGGTGCTTGATACAAAATTTAGAAGTCATACAGTTGATCATTGCCAGGTAACCTCGGTGTTTGGTGCTTGATATGAAATTTAGAAGTCATACAGTTGATCATTGCCAGGTAACCTCGGTGTTTGGTGCTTGATATGAAATTTAGAAGTCATACAGTTGATCATTGCCAGGTAACCTCGGTGTTTGGTGCTTGATATGAAATTTAGATTTCATACAGTTGATCATTGCCAGGTAACCTCGGTGTTTGGTGCTTGATATGAAATTTAGAAGTCATACAGTTGATCATTGCCAGGTAACCTCGGTGTTTGGTGCTTGATATGAAATTTAGAAGTCATACAGTTGATCATTGCCAGGTAACCTCGGTGTTTGGTGCTTGATATGAAATTTAGAAGTCATACAGTTGATCATTGCCAGGTAACCTCGGTGTTTGGTGCTTGATATGAAATTTAGAAGTCATACAGTTGATCATTGCCAGGTAACCTCGGTGTTTGGTGCTTGATATGAAATTTAGAAGTCATACAGTTGATCATTGCCAGGTAACCTCGGTGTTTGGTGCTTGATATGAAATTTAGAAGTCATACAGTTGATCATTGCCAGGTAACCTCGGTGTTTGGTGCTTGATATGAAATTTAGAAGTCATACAGTTGATCATTGCTAGGTAACCTCGGTGTTTGGTGCTTGATATGAAATTTAGAAGTCATACAGTTGATCTGTGTCGTTATGACGCTTTTGCATAATGTGATGGGTTCGGGGCAGTTGTCATATAAACAAGCTTGACAACTGTTTCCCTAAAACAAAAAAGTGTGGCGCTGATTCAGTTTATTTAATACCATTTGATATCCCCACTATTAAACTAATTAAACTATGAAGTTACTGCCATAAAGACTTACATTGGTTGCTAACCTTATTCAGGTGAAAATGCGTTTTACCGTATCCTTTGTGATTCTCCAAAATATTAGATACTTGTGTCATTTATACAGTTCAATATGGGACTGTTCTTGCCTTTTATTTTGCCCCCAGCATCTTGACGCAGGAGGCATAATGTGATTGCCCTGTCCGTGATACTGTTGTTCCATGATTCCGTCTTACAGCACCAACACTGCTTACCACAACACTTGGATACTTACACAGTTGTTGCTTATGACCATTCCCAATACTTACACAGTTGTTGCTTATGACCATTCCCAATACTTACACAGTTGTTGCTTATGACCATTCCCAATACTTACACAGTTGTTGCTTATGACCATTCCCAATACTTACACAGTTGTTGCTTATGACCATTCCCAATACTTACACAGTTGTTGCTTATGACCATTCCCAATACTTACACAGTTGTTGCTTATGATCATTCCCAATACTTACACAGTTGTTGCTTATGACCATTCTCAATACTTACACAGTTGTTGCTTATGATCATTCCCAATACTTACACAGTTGTTGCTTATGACCATTCCCAATACTTACACAGTTGTTGCTTATGACCATTCTCAATACTTACACCGTTGTTGCTTATGACCATTCCCAATACTTACACAGTTGTTGCTTATGACCATTCCCAATACTTACACAGTTGTTGCTTATGACCATTCTCAATTCACTCATATTACCAAACGTCACTTGACCTTGATCTTGACCCAATTTGGACTTGGATGGGCTGTCCAGCACCAATCTGGGGCATGTGTGTTTATCGAACACAGTGTCTTGTTTTCAGAACTGCAATGTGTGCTACTTTGCTGGGCTCTGTAGGACCTTCAAGTGCCCGATGTGCCACAACAACGAGGACCCATGTTCGAGCCCCGAGCCAGATGAGTCCGACATGGACTCGGAGTCGGAAGCTTGAGGCTTGCAGACATAGGGTCATTTGGCTTGCTTATCGTCAGTGAGGGAACTAGAGTACCTCCGTGTTGCTGTGAATTATGTTGAATTAAGGACAAGTTCAGTTACTTTTCGCTATAACAGGTCGCTAACAAACAGTAGATACACCATGTGGTTAATGCAAAAAACTGATGTATTGTTATGTACTTACAAAAAAAATAAAAATAACATCACCTTTTGAACATTTTGAATTAGGAAATGGCATTTATAATGTGCCTGTAGTTATTTGTGGGTAATCTGAGTTGTGTTTATTGTTCTAGTGTAAAGGGTGATTGCGGGTTTAGGCACTTATGTATTTGTGGTGAAATCTCAACTTTTTCTCTTAATTAAGGGGCTTGTATACAAATGAAGACTGATGTTCTGGAGCATTCTTTTTCTGTAAGAACAGCAGTACATGTTTTTTTGTGTAAACCTGTACACGAATAGTGCTCTATTATAGTGCAAAAATGTATGATTGCTTGATTTTTAGCTCACCTGAGCACAAAGTGCTCATGGTGAGCTTTTGTGATCGCCCGTTGTGCGTGTGTGCGTGCGTCGTCAACTTTTCATTCAAACCACATCTCCTAAACCGCTTGGCAGATTTTCACCAAACTTCACAGGAATGATCCTTGGATGGACCTCTTTCAAAGTTATTCAAATATTTCCAGTCCGCTGCATATGTAGGTCACCAGAGATAAAAATAGATTTAAAAAGTGAAAACTTTAAAAATCTTCTCCTATGAAACTGCAAGGCTCAGGGCTTTGATATTTGATGTGTGACATCCTCTAGTGGTCCTCTACTAAGATTGTTCAAATGATGCCCTTGGGGTCAAAAGTGGCCACGCCCCAGGGGTCACATGGTTTATATAGACTTGTATAGCAAAATGACTTTAAAAATCTTCTCCTCTGAAACCGCAAGGCCTAGAGGTTTCATATTTGGTATGTAACATTGTAAAGTGGTCCTCTACAAAGATTGTTCAAATGATGCCCCTGGGGTCAAAACTGGCCAAACCCCAGGGGTCACATGGTTTATATAGACTTAAATAGCAAAATGACTTTAAAAATCTCCTCCTCTGAAAGCGCAAGGCCCAGAGGTTTCATATTTGGTTTGTAGCATTGCATAGTGGTCCTCTACAAAGATTGTTGAAATTATGCCCCTGGGGTCAAAACTGGCCACAATCCGAGGGTCACATGGTTTATACAGACTTAAATAGCCAAATGACTTTAAAAATCTTCTTCTCTGAAACTGCAAGGCCTAGAGGTTTTATATTCGATTGGTAACATTGCATAATGGTCCTCTACAAAGATTGTTCAAATGATGCCCCTGGGTTCAAAATTGGCCACACCCCGGGGATGACATGGTTTATATAGACTTAAATAGCAAAATGACTTGTAAAATCTTCTCCTCTGAATCCGCAAGGCCCAAAGGTTTTATATTTGGTAAGTAACATTGTGTAGTGGTCCTCTACAAATATTGTTCAAATTATGCTCCTGGGGTCAAAACTGACTACACCCCGGGGGTCACATTGTTCATACTGCAGCACTATAATTTCAATAAGCCTCCAACACTCAAAAATCAATACAGCAGATGACATACCAGCCAGGTGTATACAGTGTGCTATTTTTATATCTTATAAACCAGCTAGCAAGTTACACATTGTTGTGAGGATGCTTTAGAGAATCATTGGAGATGACCATGGAAATGCATAGAAAATGTTACCCACCAGCATGGTCAATCATGTTGTTGTGTAAGTAAATTAGCTGGTTGTAATGTTTAGGCAAATTGTAAGAAATGTAGTCAATCAGTCTTAGTATATAAGAGCATCGTATATCATATATTTTCACTTTAGATCTACTACAATGAATTTGTTTACAGGCGAAGTGTAAATTTCTAATTTAATAATGAAATGCCAAATATGAAATGATAGCATTAGATCTATAAGTAGTCTAACTTAGGTGGAACTGCACAATTTTTTGTAAGACAAAATGAATCAGCAATCGAGTCTGTGGCTCTGACACTGCAGTCTGTTTCACCAGCATGTACAGAAACATGTAGCATAGAGCCTAAAGTCTAGTCATCTACTTTAAACCTTTCATTTGTAAAGTTTAATTAAATGTGTGCAGCACACAAAAAACTACACACAGATCATGTCTCTCCAACAAAGTTCTTAATGCTTTGTTGGCAGCCTCCACCCAAGGACCTCTTCTCAGAAGAACAACTTTTTAGTACCAGATATTGGACAGGGCTTTCATATTTGATATGTGACATCCTGTAGTGGTCCTCTACTAAGATTGTTCAAATGATACTCCTGGGGTCAAAACTGGCCACGCCCCAGGGGTCACATGGTTTATATAGACTTATATAGCAAAATTACTTAAAATCTTCTCCTCTGAAACCGCAAGGCCCAGAGGTTTCATATTTGGTATATAACATTGTATAGTGGTCCTTTACAAAGATTGTTCAATTGATGCCCCTGGGGTCAAAACTGCCCACACCCCAGGACTCACATGGTTAATATAAATGTAAATAGCAAAATGACTTTAAAAAGCTCCCCTCTGAAACCACAAGGCCCAGAGGTTTCATATTTGGTTGGAAACATTGTATAAATATTGTTCAAATGATGCCCCTGGGGTCAAAACTGGCCACACCCCAGGGCTCACATGGACTTAAATAGCCAGATGACTTTAAAAATCTTCTCCTCTGAAACTGCAAGGCCTAGAGGTTTCATATGTGGTATGTGACATTTTATAGTGGTCCTCTGCAAAGATTGTTCCAATGATGTCCCATTGGTCAAAACTGGCCCTGCCCTGGGGGTCACATTGTTTATATAGACTTAAATAGCCAAATGACTTAAAAATCTCCTGAAATCGCAGTTTTTTCATATGTGATATGTAACATTGTAGAGTGGTCCTCTACAAAGATTTTTCAAATTATGCCCCTTGGGTAAAAAGTGGCCATGACCCGAGGCGTCACATGATTTATATAGACTTATATGGCAAGTGGGCCTTAAAAATCTACCTTGTTGAAACCGTAAGGCCCAGAGGTTTTATATTTTGCGTAAAACATTGTGGAGTGGTCATCTACAAAGATTGTTCAAATGATGTCCCTGGGGTTAAAATTGGCCACCCCCTGGCGGTCACATGGTTTATATACATTTAAATAGCAAAATGACTTGAAAAATCTCCTCTGATACCGCAAGGCCCAGTGTAATCATAGTGGGTATGTAACATTGAAAAGTGGTCCACTACAAATATTTTTCAAATAATGCCCCTGGGGTATAAGGTGGCCATGCCCTGTGGGGCACATGGTTTATAGAGACTAAAAAAATATCTGAAATTGCAAGGCCCAGATCTTTATACTCAGGTAAGGCGTTTAGTGCCATTTTTCCCTCTTGTTATTAGCCAATATGCCTTAAACTCTGGTGAGCGACCTAGGGCCATTATGGCCCTCTTGTTTTACTTTTGTTTTGAATTTATGTAGTATATACATGTTTAGATGTACTGTTTTGTACTGTTTGTCAATTCCATAGACACTTATTTTCTGGGATACAAAGCACTTTTGTAACCATAAATTATTGGTTGAATATTGCCTGCGTGAAAGGCAACTTAAAACCGTATTTGATCAAAGGATAAACCCATTTTTGGTAATAGAAACATCAGATATTGTTAGTAAAAATTGATAAAGGTGTTTATACTTAGTTGAATCCGATGCAAACATTTCAGTTTGGATTATGTACTTCGCTATAAAGGTAGTTTTTTAACATAAAATTTGCAATCATGAACTTTGTTGAATCCATGTATTCTGTTTCAGTATTTCAGTGTAGTACTTTTGTATTGTCCTATATCATTCGCTTAATATTACGAGTTGATGTCATTTTTTTCATGCCCCCACCATCTATGATGGGGGTGCATATAGAGTTTACCCTGTCAGTGGGTTTGTACTTGTGTACGTATGTAAAGTGTGTATGTATGTTTGCATTTTTGTCTGGACAATAACTATGTCCAGCATTGGAGGAATTTCAAATAACAGTAACGTTAAGCATAATGAGACAGTGTGTCGCACGCAAGAACCAGGTCCCTAGGTCCAAGTTCAAGGTCACACTTAAAGGTCAATGGTCAAATATAATAATTTAAGCCACATAATTTTGTCCAGATGGAAGGAATTCAAATTACTTTGTACAAATGATAAGCATTATTAGGGGTGTGTCGCATGAAAGAACCAGGTGCCTTGGTTAAAGGTCAAGGTCACACTTAAAGGTCAAAGGTCAAGTATATGTATAAATGCTAAACTATTGATTGGAAATTTGTGATATCTCAATTTACTTCTTAGAATAAGAGAATACAACAGCAGAAAGTACAATATAAAAGGACAAATATTTTGTATGCATATAGAGAGTCATGTTCAACAGGCTGCATAGGTGGGGACATCTGTGTCTGTGGACACATTTCTAGTTTTGTTACTGTTAATATTATTTGAGGAAAAAAATCGAAAATGCAGCTGTGTACTGTTATTGCTAAACTTTACTTACTTTAACAGCTATGCAGCTGTACACAAATGACATTTTGGGCCTAAAATGATAAACTGTCAAAAACATTTTACCATGTCCTTGAAGAATAACTATTGGTAAATACTTGGTATTTAATTTTGTATGTTTCTGTTGCATTATATTAGAATTTTGTTTTCATATTTTTCATTTTACCTAGTCAACAGTTTATAGAACACAAGTCTCCATTTGTAACCAGTTGAGTTCAGTTTATTTTTTATCAGATATTTTGATTTCTAGTCAATTTCAATAGTGCTTTTGGTGTAGTTTTTATGCCCCCGGCATCTTGATGCTGGAGGCATATAGTGATTGTCCTGTCCGTCTGTCTTTCCGTTCGTCCGTCCGTGACAAGGTTAAGAAGATTTTACAGTTTCATCGTTACTTATGACCATTCCCAATCCATATCACCCAACCTCACTTTTGACCTTGAACTAATTTGCACTAAGAAATGGGCTATCCAGCACCAACCAGGGGCATGTGTGTTTATCAAACAGAATATTGTTTTCTGTTGTAAAATCAAATAGCTGCTGATTTGCAGCATTTGTTTATTGGTTTACAGTACATTGTTTACACCTAACTCTTTCATCTTTTTATGTGCTTGTTAATTCCCCGCCGCGAAGTGGGAGAGGGGTTATAGGAATGCCCTTTGTCCGTCCGTCCGTCTGTCCGTAACATTTTCGTGTCTGCTCCATATCTCCTATACCCTTTGAAGGATTTTCATGAAACTTGGCTCAAATGTTAAGGTCATTGAGACGATGTGCAGAAGGCATGAGTCAGTCACGCCAGCTCACGGTCAAGGTCACTCTTGAAGGTCAAATATTCAAGCCGCCATTTTGTGTCCACTCCATATCTCCTATGCCTTTTGAATGAAACTTGGCTAAAATGTTTAGGTCATTGAGACAACGTGCAGAAGGCATGGGCCTTTAACGCCAGCTCAAGGTCAAGGTCACACTTGAAGGTTAAATTTTTTAGCCTCCATTTTTCGAGTCCGTTTTTCGTGTCATTCAATATCCCCATACCCTTTGAAGGATTTTCATGAAACTTGGCTCAAATGTTTTGCTCATTGAGACCATGTGCAGAAGGCATAAGCCAGTCACGCCAACTCAAGGTCACACTTGAAGGTTGAATGCTTGTGCCTGTATTTTCATGTCAGTTCTATATCTCCTGAGCCCTTTAAAGGATTTTCATGAAACTTGCCTCAAATGTTTATCACCTTGAGGCAATGTGCAAATGGCATGAGGCAGTCACGCCGCCTCAAGGTCAAGGTCACACTTGATGGTCAAATGTTTGAGCCTCCATTTTTGTGTCTGCTCCATATCTCATGCCCTTTGAAGGATTTTCATAAAACTTGGCGCAAATGTTTATAAAATTGAGGCGATGTGCAGAATGCATGGAGCAGTCTTGCCACCTCAAGGTCAAGGTCACACTTAAATGTTTGAGCCTCCATTTTTTTGTTAGCTCCATATCTCCTATATCCTTGAAGGACTGTTCATGCAACTGATTAAGGTCAGTGTGATACTTCAACGTCACCTTTAAAATCTAATGAAGGATCACGGCGGGGGATATGGCTGTCCTTTGGACTGCATCGTTATTCAGTGTTTTAGTATTAAGGGAGGTATTCTAGTCCAGCTGCAGTTTTGCATTTGTGTAACATATTATTTTGTTATTGTTTAAATATTGATGTGCTTGTTTGTTTCCTAATGTTTAATAGCACTTTCAGGCAGAAAGTCTATTCTGTTATGTTGCTTAAATGATAATTCCAATGTGTGCATAATGTTGTACTGAGCTGGGTTTAGA
Organism: Congeria kusceri; assembly: GCA_027627225.1. NCBI lineage: Eukaryota > Metazoa > Mollusca > Bivalvia > Myida > Dreissenidae > Congeria > Congeria kusceri. The sequence goes on from CM051028.1 coordinate 25,580,888, forward strand.
CAGTTTGAACTGTGTTGTGCATTTCTGATATTCTATCCCATTATCACTCCAATATTGACAAATAAGACCCAGTGGGATAAACTTAGCTATATTTCCTTACTGCAGTCTTCACACATACATTTTATAATCAGTGGACTGTCAGTCCACTGACATAACATAATTAAAAACAGTCATGGTTTTTAGACCAGGGCATAGCCGTGAAGGCGACATGGAGAAGTCACTCCTCTGGAAAGCTAATTCATTAATGCTCTTTTGACAGTGCTTGCATTGTTCAGGTACAGTGGTATTGATTGATGCTTTTTTCACTGACCAAGTGCTAAATGTGTTACATGCTTAGTTCTTCAAACTGGTAGACAATGGCCCCATCTCTGCAGTCACATCAAAGACTTTTTGAAGTCAAATGGACACCTTTCCTCTTAGCTGTTGCTAACAGCTTGCAGATTTGAAAGCCCAATCTAATTGATTATGTCACGCTGTCACTCTACTTAGATTTAACATGTGTTATTATTAATGACTGGCATTTTTAAAGGATTTTATTGTTTGAAATTAGATGAATAATTGCAAGGTAATTTTAACTAAGTGTTTTATTTATAAAAAAAAATGATTTAATAACTAACAAAATATAATTAATATATAATTAATTTTCAATTCCAAAAAAACTATCTTTTATGATGCACTGTGAACGTTTAGATAAAAAAAATAATATTTTAATTTAAGCGTTTATTGATGTGTGTATTGCTAGAATGGAAACTTGGAAAAAAAACTTGGAAACTAGAATAATGTAATACAACTTAAACATATCTTGTTATTAATTTAGGGAGAATTTGATGATGATAATGAACTGATGATGATGATGGACTTGGTACTATGATAATGATTAACATGGTCTGATGATGGTAAAAACAAGCAAAATTATGGTAAAGCACTTTTTGGAAAACACTTCTCCTTGAAGTGGCCTCACTTCTCCCTAAACTGAACTGAGGGAGAAGTGACTACTCCCTAAAATTTGTCCCTAGGCTGAGCCCTGTAAGACTGTCAATAGGTGAAAAAGATTTGTTTTCTTTTTGAACTATGATTTTCTTAATAACCAAAGGACCTTAAATTGATGGACCGTCGATCCATGGTCCACTTGTTGATCGTGAAGACTGGATAAGTAGCATACTAGGTAAGTGTTAACTAAATATAACTTTATTTGCTCAAAAGAAAACATGAACCACTCGCCAAGGCTCATGGTTCAGGTTTTCTAAGCCTCACTAAATAAACTTATCTTTATTTAACAGTAACCTAGTATTCTCTATAAACATGATCTGGTACATGTCAGAGTAACAGTTTAGTTTAAATTGTTCTGTTTGAATTTGATGAAACTGTAATTTGCATTATCATATGACAATACTTTTTATAAAATATGCCTTCAAAACATCTGCTGTAATAAAAAAATTAATTTGATTGTAGACTGAAACGAAAAGAAATTTATTTTGAATGCAATTAGTATCATAAAATACTTTAATACACTTTCAAAAATGATGTTAGCAAATCAGTGTTCGGATCAGCTGAACATATTGATAAAATAAATATTTTTCTCATGTTTGCAAATTCATATCAACCATTGATTTGCATCATTAAATCAATAAATATATACTGTTCATATTGCATTGAAGCAAAACAAATGAAAACATTCAAGTGGGAATAAATTGTTCACCAAATGTCCACTGAATTCTTAATCATGTTAATTATTAAAGAAACCGTACTACATTCCAACTGTACCATGTTAAATTAATGGTTAATGCATAAGTTTAATAAAAAACGTAATTACTGATAGGCATTGTATTTTAGATATGTTTGCATATTAGTACTGTTGGATTTTGACATAGTTGTCTTATATTGTTTATTATGTTCAGACAACATGTTAACACTGACAATGTTCATACAATTATTGCAAGTCCTTTTTTCATGAGATAAATAATCTGTTGATTAATAAGTTCTTATTTACATAAATTCTTCAAAAAACATTATCTTGTTGGTGAGTTTTGTTATTTTTTATTGGACAAAATTTTAGTACACAAAGGCGTAATTAAAATGAGAAGTCCGTCTGTGATTGTTATTTTGTATTCAAGTACCACCAAAATTTGATGTATTCTACATTTGATGATGCTTTGTTATACCCCCGCAAACGAAGTGGGGGGGGGGGGGTATAATGGAGTGAGCTTGTTGATCTGTTGGTTTTTGGTTTCTGGATGATAACTCAAGAAAGGCTTGACATATTCAAATAATTTTTGGTACTCATGTGTCATCATAGAATACAGGTCAAGTTCGATGTGGGTTAAAAACCACTAAATTTTGAAAGAGTTATGGCCCCTTTTCGACTTACAATTCCCTAAAAACATGGTTTCTGGATGATAACTCAAGAAAAGCTTAACATATTCAAATAATATTTGGTACACATGTGTAACATCATAGAATACAGGTCAAGTTCGATATTGGTTACAAACCACTAAATTTTGACAGAGTTACTTAGTTTACAGAGTTAGTTACAGAGTTTTCAACTTAAAATTCCCTGAAAACATGATTTCCAGACAATAACTCAAGAATGGATGACATATTCAAATAATTCTTGGTATGCATGTGTAGCATCATAAAATACGAGTCAAGCTTGACTTTGGTTTCAAACTACTAAATTTTGACAGAGTTATGGCCCTTTATTTGACTTAAATTCCCTTTAAAAAATGGTTTCCTGATGATAACTCAACAATGGCTTGACGTATTTAAATAATTATTGGTACACATGTGAAGCATCATAAAATACAGGTAAAGTTTCACTTTGGTTACAAACCACTAAATTTTGACACAGTGATGGCCCCTTTCGGGCTTAAATTCCCGAAAAACGTGGACATTAACTCATAAATGGCTTCACATATTTAAATTATAATTGGTACATAGGTGTAACATCATAAAATACAGATCAACTTTGGTTACAAACCAATAAATGTTGACAGAGTTATGGCTCCTATTGAAATTTAATTTTTCCAAATACACTGTTGACCATTCACAAATTAAAGCATACTCTCTCTGGCCATTTCTTTTGAATGGATGCCATAGTTTTGTGACAAGGCCATATTGTGGGGGTATATCCGTCACTCATGTGACAATTCTGGTTTCTATTGTAATACATTATGGTACAGTATACGGTAAGATTATCATGGCACACAAGCAACGGAAATGTAAATTCACACTTCATTTTATTTTCTATCAACATGCTTTCAAATCCAGAGGCGTACTGAGACCCAATTTCAGTATTCGCACAATAAAAGAGTGCAAATATAGCCAACAACAAATTGACATTTTCTCTGAAAGTTGTAACCATATATTTACTATAACAAAATGTTGCTTTTATAGCACTAATTGATCTAGATAAAATTTACACAAAGCTATCAGTCGGAAGGGGCATATACCGTACATAACCCCATTTAGGTTTCTGTTTTAATGTGGATTTTAAGATTTAGAGCTTTCCAATTCCACGCAAGCGTTACGATTTATACGCACGGGTGTATAGCAGGATTCCTAGTTACGCCCCTGAAATATACATTTCTGGCGTGTCATGGGAAAACCATGCTTAATGCATGTACGTAAAGTGTTGTCTCAGATCAGCCTGTGCAGTCTGCACAGGCTAATCCAGGACGGCACTTTCCGCCTTCAGTGGATTTGTTTTTAGAAGAGACTTCCTTGAAACATAAAATACCATAAAAGCGGAAAGTGTCATCCCGGATTAGCCTGTGCGGATTGCACAGGCTGAGCGGGGATGACACTACGCACATGCATTAAGCCCGGTTTTCCCACGATACCGACATGCCTCATTGATATTTTGTAGGATTAGTAAAGGGTCACATGGATGGTTTAGCACATAATTTAGAGTCACTTTCTACAACAAGTTAATTTCCTATTTTTCTCGAATAAATTTTTAAAGTTTCCACAACAATTAATGGAATCGTTAGAAACAAAATAAAGTGTTTTAGGGACACACCGTTCCAATAAGATTTGAAATCACGCCTATAAAATGTGTACACTTCAGTAAAACTTCCCTTTCTAATATGCATGTAACGGTACATCATGTACATTTCATTGATAAAAAATTTAACGACAACTAATGATTTTTGTGCACCAGTGAGAGTGTCAAAGACAACCACTGTTCATACAATTAAATAATAAACATTTGTCAAGTGTTTATAAAAAAAAGGCCTTCATAATTTTGATTCTTTGAATGTTATTTGTACAAATGTTATTTGCGGTTTATCGCCAATATATCCCTCTAAAGAAAGGATAATGTCATCTGACCATGAGTTAGGTCTTATTAAACACAAATTGCACAGCTCTGAACAACTGTTTTCATTCTTCACAATCATTATCTTCATAAATACTGCAGTACAGCATCACCACCGTCACCATTATCATTATTGTCATAATCACCATTAACATCATCACAACAACTGCCACCATCACCACCAACACCATTATCATTGTTGTCATAATCACCATTAACATCATCACAACAACTGCCACCATCACCACCGTCACCATTATCATTATTGTCATAATCACCATTAACATCATCACAACAACTGCCACCATCACCACCAACACCATTATCATTATTGTCATAATCACCATTAACATCATCACAACAACTGCCACCATCACCACCAACACCATTATCATTATTGTCATAATCACCATTAACATCATCACAACAACTGCCACCATCACCACCAACACCATTATCATTATTGTCATAATCACCATTAACATCATCACAACAACTGCCACCATCACCACCAACACCATTATCATTATTGTCATAATCACCATTAACATCATCACAACAACTGCCACCATCACCACCGTCACCATTATCATTATTGTCATAATCACCATTAACATCATCACAACAACTGCCACCATCACCACCAACACCATTATCATTATTGTCATAATCACCATTAACATCATCACAACAACTGCCACCATCACCACTGTCACCATTATCATTATTGTCATAATCACCATTAACATCATCACAACAACTGCCACCATCACCACCAACACACAATTATTACCATAAAAGCTCTACGTTTTCGGACACTATGTTTTCAGACACTAAGTTTTCAGACACGCTATGTTTTCAGACACTAAGTTTTCAGACACTTAAGTTTTCAGACACTATGTTTTCAGACACTAAGTTTTCAGACACTATGTTTTTGGACTCTCTAAGTTTTCAGACTTAGCCAAAATAATTATTTTTGGCAACTCAATATTTTCGGACAGTCAGTTTAAACCCCATAATTTATTACTCTATATTTTCACACACTGGTTTAAAGGTGGATTTATTAGTCCAAAACTAATGATTTTGTTGTCGTTTGTGTTGTTCGTAATATTATATTCAATGTTCTTTCATAAAAAATGTAATTAATTTGATGTTTAAAAAATATGCACACATTATAAATTGAATTGTTTGTGAAACATGTATTAATTCAATTTCAATACATTGACATAAAAAACGCACTGGCACAACATGAACATACATATATTTTGTCTGCATAAAAAAAATCTCCCAGACTTTTTGAAACCCTTAAATTGTCCCCTTGAACACTGATTCATTAATGCTGTATTGACAGCGCTTGCGTTGCTCAGGTTCAGTAGTATCGATGTATCGATCGATGCTTTTTGACACTGACCACATGCTGGGCGTGTTACAATAAAATCTTTCATATGCAAACTGCTAGACGATAGCCGCAGTTTGGCAGTCACATCAAAGACTTTTGAAGTCAAAGCGATGCTGTTGCTATGGGTGTTACTAAGGCCTCGCAGATTTGGATGCCTGGCTAAAGGGTGATGTCACGCTGTTTCGCTCAGTAGCTTTAAGAGGTGTCATTATTAAAACATTGTGTTTTTAATGGATTGTTTTGTTTGTTAGAATTGGCGGAAAATATTCCAAGGTACTAAAACTACATTATAATGTTATTAAACAGAATTTTATGAATTAAAAGCGAACATAATATTTTAGATTAAAAACCGATTTTTTCAAAAAATAAAAACAGACATATACGGACGTCATTTTAATATTTTTCCCTGTGGCTCTAAATATTCGGACATCCACAATTTTAGAATATTTCATGTCTCTCAATTTTCGGACACGAAAAAATAATTATGTTTAAGTGAACGAAAACAGAGCTTTACGGTATTGTACTCAACAAAATGTTGTCCATCCATCAGTCGTTAGACCACTTTTGTTTCCGCTCTCTTAGTTCGATAGTTGTCACCCGATCTTCACCAAACTTCATGACAATGTTATTCAGCATAATATCTCAGCCAAGTTTGATATTCAGCCAAATCGCCCCAGAAATTGTGAAGTTATGGCCCGTTCAATTATCTAAAAGTGGCCTTTATAGCTGTTTCTGTTTTCTAAGGCTGCTAGTTTTTATCCAATCTTCACCAAACTTGATGAAAATGTTTGAGCGCATAATATCTTAGCACAGTTCAATGATCAACCAAATTAATAAGGGTCTGCTGAATTATGGCCCTTGATTTATCTAAAATTTGCCTTTTTAGCAGTTTCCGCTGTCGATGTCAAACTGTTTTCTTTCAATTTTTGCCAAACTAGATATTTTAGAGATTGCTTTTTAACCTAGAGCAGGAATAACTGTTTTACAAACAGCTCTTAAATTGTTTACATTATCATCATGCCTTGTATTCCAGCAAACTTGAGAAATGATACCAACTGTAACGAGTTTATCTCCTGTGAAATGCTGATGCAATTAACATGTTAATTGGTTTTACAGATAGTCTTGTATTCCAGATTGTTAATTAGTGTTTGATGCAAGTTAGTACAAGTTTGTACCAACTATCTGTATGGATAGTACACGCAACATTAGCTCCTTGGAAAGGGTAAGCAAATTTAATTCTGTTTAATTTTCTACAAGTATTTAATGAATATTGTTTTAAATTATAGTGCGAAATTATAAACCTGACACTCGTTAATCTTCGTGACAAACTGTGTGTTCGGTTGTTTGCGTTGTTTTGGAAGAGTTTCTGTTATAGGAATTTATCTTGATATAGATTTAAATACTGGGTATATATATATATATATATATATATATAGCTAGAGTAATATTTTACTGGTCGTGTGGTATAAGTGCTAGTGCCGCATGCCATCGAACTGAGTTCATTTCTGTCCGACTGCGACCATTTTTAATTGTTATGAGTTATTCTTAAAATGCAGATCACGAGATATTAAATTGAAAAATGTAGAATAATTTATTGTGTTACGATTATTTTTTAATTATTATATATATATTTTTATCATGCTCCCAAAAAGGCGGGAGCATATAGTAGTATCCGCTTTGTCCGTCCGTCCAAATTCTAATCTGCTGTAATTCAGTTTGTCCGGGTGTGAAACGAATTTCCCTGATTATTTTATCCATCATACTCCATGTCCGTCCGTCTATCTGTACACACATTTGGATATTTAGGTGACTAAAATAGTCACATAAGTATCCCTTTGTAAGTAAAAACCTCCTTAGGTGGCTAAATTAGTCCCTTAGGGGGCTAAAATGGCATTAGGGTTAGTCATGAAATAGTCACATAAGTATTCATTGGTTAGAACATCCGTCCTTCCGTCCGTCCGATACTTTGTTTCTGCGCGAGATCTCGGGAACTAATGACCCGAATTCAATGAAACTTTATATGCAGCATCCCTATAGGGTGGACATGCGCATATTGTCAGGTCGTTCCAGTCCGGTGATATTTCAGTGAGTTATTTCCCTTTGACTAGAAATAGGACATTTTCGTTTCTGCGCGAGATCTCAGGAATTAATAACCTGAAATCAATGAAACTTAATATGCAGCTTCCCTACTAAGGGGACATGTGCATATTTTCAGGTTGTTCTGGTCTGATGATTTTTCATGGAGTTATTGCCCTTTTTATATTAAAAATAATACATCTTAATGGAATATTTTTGTTTCCGCACGAGATCTCAGGAACTAACAACTCGAATTCAATGAAACTTTATATGCAGCGTTCCTACCAAGGGGACATGCGCATATTGTCAGGTCGTTCCGGTCTGATGATTTTTCACGGAGTAATTGCCCTTTGATTATTCATTGGCTTATTTTGCTTGTGCACACTATAACTTGGCCATGGATGGAGGGATCTTAGAATTACTTGCCACAAGTGTTTGCTGTAATGAACTGGTGTGTACCGCTCATGAATCAGGTTCATAGATCGAAGGTCAGGGTCACATCTAGAGGTCAAAAGGCAAAATTGACACTGCTTGTCTGTGCTTTAACTTGCCATGGATTTTAAAAACTACCTGGCACACATTTTAACCTCAATGAGACAACATGAAGTGCATATAAACAAGATCCATACGTCAAAGGTCATGGTCACACTTTGAGGTCAAAGGTCAAAATCAGCTCCTTGCTTGTCCTGACTATAACTTGGTCATAGATTGAGTTATTTATTTTCCAATTAAATGGCACAAATGTTAGCCTTATTGAGACATGTTACAAGCATGAATTAGATATGTAGGTTAAAGGTCAATGTCATACTTAATAGTCAAAGTCGAAATTAGCCTTTTGCTTGTCTGGACTTTTAACTTCTTCAATTGATTTTAAGGCTTTACACGAATGTTAGCCTCTACATGACAACGTGTCTCTGTATAAATCAGGTTCTTAGGTTTAAGGTCAAGGCCACATTTAGAGGTCAAAGCGGCATTGGGTAGCATTCATCGGTTCTACCGATATTCTTGTTTACCTATGTTTCAATTACATTCTCACTCTCGATGGATAAATCATGAAAACGTGAGTACTAAACGACAACAAAATGTGTAAAATAAAACGCAAGTGTGGCATCTGTTCCACTACACCAGTTGCACTTTACGATATCTATACCAATACGATATAAACTTACATTGTAATATTGATTATGCTACGCTCGAACCATGTTGTGGTATCTATAAATAAATTCCTGTTGTATACGGAATATTCATGAGTGTCAGGTTAATGATTTTGCACTATAAAACAACTGATGTTTTCTCACGATTTCTGTTTAATTTTGTTGAAAAAAAACAACAAACCAAAAAAAACCTTCAAATAAGAAAGATGTAATAATTTATGGAAGAATATAATTATGTAAATGACACTATACATTTGTGATGTAATTGTTTTCTTATTCCAGTAGAGTTTTATTATGAAATATATCTTTTGTGAGTTGTTGACATTACAGTGGATATAATATTTTCAGAAAAAAAAATTAACTACTGTATTTTTTTTCAAAATAAAGTAAAATAATTGTATTCTCAAACAAAACTTCTTTTGACAAACTCCTAGTGGTTTAGCAAAATATTTAAAAAAAACCACAAAAACACGCAATTGCTATGTTCTTGACTAAGATGTGTTGGTGTCCACAAGATTCATAACTGTCACTGGTACTGAGTACTCATTCATAACTGTAACCGGTACCCTGTTCTCGTTCATAACCGTCACCGGTACCGAGTACTCATTCATAACTATTACCATTACCCTGTACTCGTTCATAACTGTCTCTGGTACCCTGTACGCATTCATAACTGTAACCGGTACCTTGTACTGGTTCATAACCATCACCAGTACAGAGTACTAATTCATAACTGTAACCGGTGCCCTGTACTCGTTCAAAACCGTCACTGGTACCCTGTACGCATTCACAACTGTAACCGGTACCCTGTCCTGGTTCATAACCAGTACCAAGTACTCATTCATAACTGTAACCGGTGCCCTGTACTCGTTCAAATCCGTTACCGGTACCCTGTATAAATTCATACCTGTAACCTGTGCCCTGTACTCATTCATAACCGTCACTGGTACCCAGTACGCATTCATACCTGTAACCGGTACCTAGTACTCGTTCATAACCGTCACTGATACCCTGTACGCATTCATGCCTGTAACCGGTACCCTGTACTTGTTCATAACCGTCACTGGTACCCTGTACGCATTCATAACTGTAACTCATTCATAACCTGCATTGGTAAACTGTACGCATTTATAAATGTAACCGGTACCCTGTACTCATACAAAACTGTCACTGATACCCTGTACTCGTCACTGGTACCCTGTACTCATTCATAACCATTACTGGTAGCCTGTACTGGTCACTGGTACCCTGTACTGGTCACTGGTACCCTGTACTCATCACTGGTACCCTGTACTCGTCACTGGTACCCTGTACTCATTCATAATCATCACTGGTACCCTGTACACTTCACTGGTACCCTGTACTCATGCATAACTGTCACTAGTACCCTGTACTCGTCACTGGTAAACTGTACTCGTTCATAACCATCACTGGTAACCTGTACTCGTCACTGGTACCCTGTACTCGTCACTGGTACCCTGAACTCGTCACTGGTACCCTGTACTTATTCAGAACCATCACTGGTACCCTGTACTCGTTCATAACCATCACTGGTACCCTGTACTCGTTCATAACCATCACTGGTACCTAGTACTCGTTCAGAACTGTCACTGGTACCCTGTACGCATATATAACTGTAACTGGTACCCTGTACTCGTTCATAACCTACATTGGTACCCTGCACGCATTTATAACTGTCATCAGTACCCTGTAAGCATTCATAACTATCACTGGTATCTTGTACTTATTAATTCATAACAGTCACTGGTACCCTGTACTCTTTCATAACCATCACTGGTACCCTGTACTCGTCACTGGTACCCTGTGCTCATCACTGGTACCCTGTACTCTTCTCTTGTACCCTGTACTCGTCACTGGTACCCAGTACTCATTCATAACCATCACTGGTATCCTGTACCCATTCATAACCATCATTGGTACCTTGTACACATTCATAACCAACATTGGTACTCTGTACTTGTCACTGGTACCATGTACTCATTCATAACCATCATTGGTACCCTGTACTCGTCACTGGTACCCTGTACTCATTCCTAACCATCATGGGTACCCTGTACACGTCACTGGTACCCTGTACTCATCACTGTTACCCTGTACCCATCATTGGTACACTGTACTCACTGGTACCCTGTACTCATTCATAATCATCATTGGTGTCCTGTACTTGTCACTGGTACCCTGTACTCATTCATAACCATCATTGGTACCCTGTACTCGTCACTGGTATCCTGTACTCATTCATAACCATCATTGGTACCCTGTACTCGTCACTGGTACCCTGTACTAGTCACTGGTAACCTGTACTTGTCACTGGAACCCTGTACTCGTCACTGGTACCCTGTCCTCGTCACTGGTAACCTGTACTCATTCATAACCATGATTGGTATCCTGTGCTTGTCACTTGTACCCTGTACTCGTCACTGGTACCCTGTACTCGTCACTGGTACCCTGTACTCGTTCATAACCATCACCAGTACCATGTACTCGTCACTGGTACCCTGTACTCATTCATAACCATCACTGGTACCCTGTGCTCATTGATAACCATCACTGGTACCCTGTACCCATTCATAACCATCATTGGTACCCTGTACTCGTCACTGGTACCCTGTACTCATTCATAACCATCGCTGGTACCCTGTACTCATTCATAACCATCACTGGTACCCTGTACTAATTCATAACCATCACTGGTACCCTGTACTAATTCATAACTGTCACTGGTACCCTGTACTCATTCATAACCATCACTGGTACGCTATACTCGTCACTGGTACCCTTTACTCATTCATAACCATCACTGGTACCCAGTACTCGTCAATGGTACCCTGTACTCATTCATAACCATCACTAGTAGCCTGTACTCATTCATAACCATCACTGGTACCCTGTACTCGTCACTGCTACCCTGTACTTATTCATAACCATCACTGGTACCCTGTACTCTTTACTGGTACCCTGTACTTGTCACTGGTACCCTGTACTCATTCATAACCATCACTGGTACCCTGTACTCGTCACTGGTACCCTGTACTCATTCATAACCGTCACCAGTACCCTGTACTCATTCATAAACATCACTGGTACTCTGTACTCATTCATAACCGTCACCACTACCCTGTACTCATTCATAACAGTCACTGGTACCCTGTACTTGTTCATAAACATCACTGGCACCCTGTACTCATTCATAACCCTTGCTGTATCACTGGTACCCTGTACTTAGGTATTTCAAATTCGAATACAGTAAATTGTCCCACTATCGATGTCATGCCATGATAACCAAAGAAATAGTTGCCAGTGCTCTTAATGATAATGAATTAATTTAATTATACGTATAACTGACTGGCATCTTTGGGAGGCAAATGTACAACACAAAAGTAGTGCTGAAGTGTTAAATTAACTGTATTGACATCAATGGTGACTTTTGTCATTTTTTTTCAAATTTGTATGTTTCATAAATTAATTTTAGTGTCATAAGCACATGTTTCTGCATCCAAAGGATTGATGGACATGAAGAAGCTGATTGTTTGGGGCCTGTTGATTTGTAAGTATTTCTTCGTTTTAATATAATTTTATTCATTTAAATGTTACGTGCATCATCATGTTTTGAAGTGTCTCTCACTTTAGTGTTCTGTGGAATATCATCTCTGTTGGTTAGTCATCTCAGAAAAGCGCAGAATCTTATGATAAAATCAATATTTCTAACTTGAAACCATTCTTGAGAGTGCAGACCTGTGCCAGTGCAGTTTGCCCTATCTCCAAAATATAATAATAATCCAGAATCTAGATGGTGATCCAGATTACAACCAACATTATTTGTTTATTGGCCCATTTGCAATCGGCCTAGAAAATTTATCTTTTTTTTTCACGAAGTTGCTAAGGAACAAACCAACCTGCACTGGCAACCAAACCTTCGGCAAAGGTTTATAGCAAATGGACCGATAATTGTATTATAGGTCCGGTTGTCAAAAGTTGTGAAAATGATGCCCATGGATAGCAAAGATATCATCATTATCTTTTGTCTGATACAGAACCAAATGCGATGTTTATTTAGTTCAAACATGAGCTTAATTGTGTTGAAAGCCAAAAGCTTATTGAGACACTTGCGAGTCCATTTCCAGGGAAGAACCAGTACTTGGTGTCTTACAAGAAATATCCTGCAATGGCTCCCAGTGTAGGGGTCAAACTCGCGATCTTCCAATCGCAAGGAGGACACCATATCCATTGCACAACTGCCATGTCTGATTTTTATTTGTAATATGTAATAGCATGTCATGGTTTATAACTACAGTCTTGCCTGTGGAAGGACTGTTTATCCGCTGGCTGCGAAACACTGACCTGAACAATCCCCACAACTGGGACCGGGGCAACCTCCCGTGCGGGAATGACCGCATGATCATACCGGACGATGGTCCCGTGGTATTCATGCAGATCAACACCACCATACAGGAGCTGGTATGGCCATTATCATGGAGTTGTACAATGATTGTTGTGATTTTTGTAACAAAGGTTTTACTTCTCGAAATGCAAACATTGAAGTATATGGACTTGTTAAGTGCAAATTATAAAAGGATAAAAAGTATGTAACAGCATACTGGGATTCAAGTTAGGAAAAGTCTTGGTAATTTTATTAATTTGATAAATTACGACTAATCCTTGACCAAATATTAATTAAATTAACCCTTTTGTTCAGTTTAACATAGTTTTCATATATTACCTTAACTCTAACATAATGTAGATAAGTCAAATATAAGAATCAAGAGATGTAGTGTATATGGTGTCGGTCTTGTAACCTCTGTGGTCGTGAGTAACTTTACTAGATTGCTAAAACCTCCTGGCCCTATTAGGTGCTGCCGGCTACTGGAGAGCTGGTGTTCGGGAGTTATGCAGGTCTGGGCTTCACAAACGAGCCGGATCACAGTGCAGCCTGCCTCGACTCCGGATCTGGTATGTGCAGGTTTCTCTTGTACTACTAGTGTATTCTTGGTTTTGCGCATTATTTACATAGGCTTGAATGATATTTTATCCTACAATGTATTCTTCCACACATGGCTGACTCATGATTCGGTTTGTGCATTGTTGTCTTGAACTACTTTGGTGTATTCGTTGTTTCGCACATTATTAGCATAGGCTGTATGATGTTTTATTTCACAATGTATTATAAGTTTTCCACAAATGTCTATGGTACTTAAATGAAATGAACACCTGGGGTGTCAGGCCAAACAAAATGTATTCCTTGTTTTGGGAAACCCGACCCTACCTAGCGAAAAAATCCCAACCCTAAAGTTTTTAGCGACTGTTGTTTTCCATGAAATTGGTATTCGTCAGATTTTAGATATTTTTCAATGTTTTTTTTGCTGAAATGTGTCTTTAGAAAAAAGTATTAAAAAAAAATCAATCCCAACCCTACCTTTGGCCTGATTATAAACTGTTCTAGGTTTCCTCTGCCATATGTGTCAGTCCATGACAGTTTTGGCCCAAATGCGGTATCCGTGCGAAAATGAATTATTGGCAGTTTTGAATACACTGATGTGTGTAGAAACTGGAAATGGCTTCTTTATGTCGCAGTCATGCGTTTTGATTGAGAATACGCTGTTTAAATAACTCGACCATAACGACAAATTTTCACATTTCACACCGATTTTAATGTATGTCATGCACACAATACAGAACCTAGCATGATTAGGAAAAGTAATAGTAATAAATATTCACTGGACTGTCTTTCCCATTTAACAAACTTTGAATGTACAAATGTTTCAGCCAAAAATAATAATAACTAAGAGATGGTTGCTATGGCAATCAAACAAGAAATCATAGCAAATATTACAATGTTATACAAATAATCCAATAAAATAATATCTTTCGTTGACAGTTTTTAAGATTTAAACAGTTGTTTGAAATACTATAATCGTAATCCTGACTTTCTCATAAAAATTACTTGCCTCAACTATTTTGTCAGTTTTCTCGAAATGAGGCATAAAAAGCTCATTGGCTGCCACATATTGCTAACATAACTATTTTGCATAGAAAATTTTCTAACTTGAATATAGCCAAAACAAGTATTATTAGAACTGCAATAGCAACAGGAAGACGACATTATTCAAGTACCAGACATATTAAAGACACATAAAAGACTTGAATTTTCAGATATAACTTTCAATGCCAGCCATCCGGCAGACTGGTTTGACCCGGACAACTGGTGTCCGACAGATACCGAGACCGGACCGTGCAAGGATCTAGCGATGTTAGACACAGAGAGAATTCCCTGCTCCACAGACGATGTGGTGTTCCCTACAGGCAGTTCCTACTACGTGGACCTCAGATCAAACAAGGACATACACATAAATACACTGAAAGTATCCGGAAAGGTAAGCAAATGTAAATAATAATAGGATAGATATTGTGTTAACAAACTATCAAAGATCTATTTACCTTGATGGATAAGCATTCTAATACAATGATGTGTGTTTTTAATGATAAATATTAATTTGATTAAGAAATAATATTTTATGTAGAGTTGTTTATTGGTTAATAAACAACGATTTGGAGTTCTGATGCATATGAATTCAACCACAAGGGCGTTGGCCCGAGTGGATTCTAACATGACCTGACAACCTGACAAAATTTTCTGCAATTACAATGCAAACTATATTTTACAGTTTTGGAACTATTTTTTCCAGTTGTTGATCGGTAGTGAATTTTGTTCTTTGTCTATAGAAATCTCTGCGCGTCTCATGTTAGAATATTAAGTACACTTATACAAATATATTTTATTATGAAACAGATACATATGTCTGTTTCATATCTTTCATACATGGCTTACATTATCATAGTGTTATTTACTTTCTTTTATATGCATACAAGAAATTATAACTGTTTATCTACACTATGACCAGCAACATTATATGTTTCTGAATTGTTATTCGTTTCTTGACCTGACTGACAAAAACTATGTTCATATTTCAGGCTTACAGTACCAACGTATTCAGGGACTTTCTTGGAACTGAAAATGGTCGCAACATTTTTCCAGCACCTGCCAATGGGCCTCGATCTTCAGTGACCATGAACAGACAGAAATGTACAGACCAAACAGGATGTGCATGTGGAAATGATCAGGGCCAGGTATGAATAGTAAAAGTGGTAGTGGTCATGGTGGTGGTGGTAGTAGCTGTGGTGCTGGTGGCAGCAATATAAATAATTCTGGATTGGATACTAAGGTATCTAGGGGCAATACCCTTAGTTTTTTTGACCTCACATCTTCATTCTGTGCATAGCACTTCAGGGTCCCACTACTTTTTAAAAATGGGGGTTCACCAAAGCCGTTGTGCACCCCTTGCATATATAAATTATAAGTCTGATATGAATTTTAAAGGATTGATAGCTCGACTATTTGAAGATTAGGTGAGCTTTCCTACTACCGTCGGCGTCCGCGTATTAATTTGGTTTTTATTCAAAAGTCTTGTAACTTCAAAACTACTTAAGTTATTCACTTGAAACCTGGAATATACCTTTGTCATCAACTCCAGTGTCAAGGACAACATTCCCCATAACTCTGTTTTGTATTTTGACAGAGTTATGCCCCTTTTTCAATTAGATCTCCTGGTTAAAGTTTATATTCAAAAGTTTTGTAACTTCAAAACTACATAAGTTATTCACTTGAAACTTGGAACTAACCTTTGTCATCAACTCCAGTATCAAGGGCAACATTCCCCATAACTCTGTTTTGTATTTTGACAGAGTTATGCCCCTTTTTCACATAGATTTTCTGGTTAGTTTATATTCAAAAGTTTTGTAACTTCAATAATACAAAAGCTATTCACTTGAAACTTGGAATATACTTTTGTCATTAACTCCAGTATCAGGGTGAACATTCCCCATAACTCTATTTTGTATTTTGACAGAGTTATGCCCCTTTTTCACATATATTTTCTGGTTAAAGTTTATATTCGAAAGTTTGGTAACTTTAAAACTACATAACTTATTCACTTGAAACTTACCTTTGTCATCAACTCTAGTATCAGGGGCAACATTACCCATAACTATGTTTTGTATTTTGACAGAGTTATGCCCCTGTTTCACATAGATTTTCTGGTAAAAGTTTATATTCAAAAGTTTTGTAACATCAAAACTACATTAGTTATTCACTTGAAACTTGGAACTAACCTTTGTCATCAACTCTAGTATCAGGGGCAACATTACCCATAATTCTGTTTTGTATTTTGACAGAGTTAGCCCACTTTTTACATAGACTTTGTGGTTAAAGTTTTTGTTCCAAAAATTTATAAACTATACAAGGCTTCACTTAAAAGTTTTGTATTTTAACACATTTATGCCATTTCCACTATCCAAAATATGTACCAAATGAAATACTTTGAATGGTCGAGCACACTGTCCTCTGACAGCTCTTGTTAAAAAAAAGTTAGGGTTTCATTGATAAACTGTGTGAACATATCACACCTACAAATTAGGTTTTTGGGAGCACGTTTTACTGCTCAGTTTTGTGGTCTAGGCATTACAAGATGTTGTTTAAAGAAAAAACACTTAAAGGTCTTTTAAGTACATATAAGAGAAAAGAACACAACCTTTTGTAGATCTAAAAATTCAGCATTATCAACCTGAAAGTATGAAAGTCAAAGTGTAATAATTGTTTTAAGCTTTCACAAAAATTAATATTTGCTGATTATTGTCAGTTTACTTAGAAGAGATCTTTTTCGATCGAACATCCTCACCCCTAATTGCTATACATGTATTTTAGATTTTAGAAGCAGTATGCTCCGTAACAAAACCACGTTGTGCACGGCCGTGGTGTTCCGCCACGATCATACCAGCGGGGCACTGCTGTGATGTGTGCGGTAGGTTTTTGCCCAGGGGACGTATTACAGACACATCTAAACATATTTTACTTCAAGCTTTTTAAATGTTATATTTCTTAAAGCAGCTGTCCATAAAAACGTCAATAATATAAAACTTTGCAGAAATCGTATCTAAGGGACATCTTACCAATAAAAAAAACAAAAACGCATAGAAATCGGTCAAATAATAACGTTTTGGTAACCTTTTATCGTATAGTTTCTGTATGGGATAGCTGGTGATGCCTCTGGAGTAAATCGGCATGTACATTAGTTTATATTTCGTTTGTACCAAGCGTTTTTGAACATGGACATTATTAAATGCATTTCTTAAATAAGAAACAGTTTTCAGTATAATAAACGGCATTAACGTTCATGAGAACTAATGCCAATTTAAGATGACTTTAATCATATTCTATGGACTACGGCGTTAAACCACATATAAATTTGAATCCCTTAACAGTTATGTAAGCACGAGTAAATTATATAATTTAAAGAAAAACTGAGCACAATGTCATATACACGTGCAATAACATGTTAAAGAAAATTATGATTTTTTAGTTACGGAAAACATTTTACTTAAGATGTTACTATAATATGGCCCCTGACTTATTGATGAATCACACAATTTTTTGTAATTTCAGGTGTTAAAATTCATTTACATGTAGCAGTACTTAGTAACATGCATGTACTTTTCTAATGAATTGTACAGCAATTATTATGTTAAGTGACATCAACAATTGATTGCATTTATATTTTTCAAAAAAATTATCATAGCAAACTAGAGACACATAATTGAAGTTATGATTTTTTTCCAGTGTTTTATTTATGCGTCTCAAATTCTTTTCTTATTTTTAATCTTTTTTTTCTAATACTAATTCATGTCTGTCATTTTGCAGGAGGCATGTTGACTCTGACATATGGCGCTGGATTCAACTTGGACAACTTTAAAAACAGTGTCCAGCGTAACTTCCTGGACAGTGTAAGTGCACTAGTCCGCTTTGTCATTAGGTTAAAGCTACACAAACAAATTCATCAAAACAATATATAAGTTATCAAAATCAGCTCTAGTTTTTGGCCTCTGGGCTTATATTCACAATGCTCCTAATGGAAATCTTACTTTTTTTTTTTTTTCAAACCCCATTGGTTTCCAACCAGAAAAACTGAAAAACATATGATCCCTGTTTATAACAATTTGAACCCCACTTCAGGACACCTACCGCCACATTAAGTATATAGTATCAAAGAGGTCCGATGGCAAGATTCAGGTGGTACTGCTGGATGACAAGGGCATGATCAGTTCACAGCTCGCACACAACATTCTGGAGGATATCAAACGAGGTGGGACCATTCTTGTATATGGTCATGTATTGATCGTTATTTCATTGGAGACATTTCATTCTCTATTTAGCTGATTTTTTGTCTTTGGAGTTCTATGCAAAATTTCAATAGATAAAATTGTGCCTTACAGTGTTTTTTTGTATTGGGAATGTATATGCATAATGTACATTATGGCATTTAAAAGAAATGACCATTTACATGTGTTGTTTTTCATAAATGACCACAAGTTGGTTATTTTTTCTTCAGTGTGTTCATCCAATGCGAAAAGATGTCTCAGGGGCAATACTTTCATAAAAATGTGCTTGATTATAATAAATATTTATTTGATATGTTCAAAACATACTCTATGATACAAATCCATTTTGAACTTATTTAGTTGTTTTTCAATTAAATCAATTTAATTACTTATTTCAATTCTTGTAATATTTCAGACATAAAGTTGGGGGGCATGAAGTATGCCCTCACTGAGGCTACACTCCAGTCGACTTCTACAGGAGGATCAGCCTCTGTGCACCCAGGCAGCCCGAGTGCTCATACAGGCAAGTGCTTACATAATGCCCAGTTTGAGAGCTTTGAGCAATCTTATCCTTTTTGATCATATTTGATTTTTATAATGTGTATGGTATAATTAGGTAAAGATCTTGAGCAAAATAGCAGGGTGCAGCACCCTGCTCCTTTTTGTTTACCCCTGCTTCCCCTCTGGGCTGGTCAACAAAGAAATTTTAAATATCTTTTGAAATTTAATACATTATTGCAAATATTCAATGACAAAAAGAATAGGCAAAAGCCTTATCCTGAAGCATTAACCTCATGAAAACCCTGGATGAAGCAAAACATCAGAAAATGTCAACCAACTGGTCCTGCATTCCACCCTGCTCCTTTGCAGCACCCTGTACCTTTTTAGATCCTAGGTCTTTCCCTAGTATAATTATGTTACGCGTGTATAAAATATTAATGTGCAAAAGCTTAAAAATAGCAGTAATGTGAATTGTTATTACTTTAATCTGTAACCCACTCTTTGGCAATGTTAGACTTTATGTTTAGCTGAACATTTGGTAGATAACATAATCTTGATATATGCCGGGCCGGCTAGCTCAGTTGGTAGAGCGCTGGACTACAGATCTGAGGATCGCAGGTTCGATTCCCAGCCAGGCCACATAACTTGTGTGGGGATTGGTCATGAAATTATTTATACGGCCATTCTCCCCCTACCTCTGATTCAAGTAGGGCAGTTGTCAGTTACTGGCATAAGTATGTGCACTTAGTACTGGTAAACCAGCTTACCCAGGAAAAGTGTGAGTAGGTTAACTGACCGCCGTTATATGACTGAAAAATACTGTCGAATACGGCGAAAAAATCCAAATAAACAAACAAACCAACAATCTTGATCTCTCATGAATAAACCAAAACCGGTGTATTTTAAAATTAAAACAAATTAGCTATATAAGTGTGAGTTTACGTATTACACCTTACTCAGGAAACCGGTGTATTTTAAAATTAAAACAAATTAGCTATAAAAGTGTGAGTTTACGTGATACACCTTACTTAGGAAAGCCGGTGTATTTTAAAATTAAAACAAATTAGCTATATAAGTGTGAGTTTACTTGTTACACCTTACTCAGGAAAACTGGTGTATTTCAAAATTAAAACAAATTAGCTATATAAGTGTGAGTTTACGTGTTACACCTTACTCAGGAAAACCTGAGTATTTCAAAATTAAAACAAATTAGCTATATAAGTGTGAGTTTACGTGTTACACCTTACTCAGGAAAACTGGTGTATTTCAAAATTAAAACAAATTAGCTATATAAGTGTGAGTTTACGTGTTACACCTTACTCAGGAAAACCGGAGTATTTCAAAATTAAAACAAATTAGCTATAAAAGTGTGAGTTTACTTGTTACACCTTACTCAGGAAAACCGGTGTATTTCAAAATTAAAACAAATTAGCTATAAAAGTGTGAGTTTACGTGTTACACCTTACTCAGGAAAACCGGAGTATTTCAAAATTAAAACAAATTAGCTATAAAAGTGTGAGTTTACTTGTTACACCTTACTCAGGAAAACCGGTGTATTTTAAAATTAAAACAAATTAGCTATAAAAGTGTGAGTTTACGTGTTACACCTTACTCAGGAAAACCGGTGTGTTTCAAAATTAAAACAAATTAGCTATATAAGTGTGAGTTTACGTGTTACACCTTACTCAGGAAAGCGGTGTATTTCAAAATTAAAACAAATTAGCTATATAAGTGTGAGTTTACGTGTTACACCTAGCGCATGCTGCTTTTAACAGCCATCTGTGTGTTGTTTGTTAGGGGCTGGGACTGAAATGAGTCGGGGATCAGTTGCTGGGGTCACTATAGGGTGCATTGTGGGTCTGCTAGTTCTCGCTGTGGCAGCCTTCATCCTATATAAACGCACCAGCTGGTAAGTTGTGGAATAATGCAATGTCAGCGTTCACAGTAACCCAAATACAATGTAGCCAGTGGCTTCTCAAATCTGGAAAATCATTTTGCAGGGGCGTAGATTAGATAAAAAAAATGTATAGCCACAATAGGCACAACTGACTTAATAACAGGGGTGTTAAACTATGGTTACAAACAACTTATTTTGAAATTTAAAATTGGGGTTTATCTTAAATAAGTGTGTGTTTCTATTCATGAAATTTCTTTAACATTGATTTTACCAACACAACCGACAAAGAACTCCCCTCACCACCATCCCATGGCCTCTTGTTAGCTCGAGTATTCACCGAATAATTTGAGCTATACTACTCACCCGTTCGTCCGTGTCGGCGTAATGCTGTGGTTAAGGTTTGCGTGTAAGATGTCCATATCTCTGTAACTACTACAGATATTAAATTGAAACTTTACACATGTGTTCGGGGTCATTATGTGAGGTCACTGACCAAGACCCATAACTCTAACCTGCAATTTAGCAGAATTATGCCCCTTTTTGTACTTAAAAAATCAGGTTAAAGTTTGCGTGCAACTACTCCGTATCTCTATATCTACTACAGATATTCAACTGAAACTTATCACATGCCTTCAGGATGATTTTATAAGGTCACTGGCCAAGACCCATAATGGTGACCAGCATTTTAACAGAATTATGCCCCTTTTTGTACTTAAACAAAGTCCGGTTAAGGTTTGCATGCAAGAGAAAATTCAGGTTAAGGTATATGTGCAACAAGTACATATCTCTGTAACTACTACAGATATTCAATTGAAACTTCACACATGTGTTCGGGGTCATTATATGAGGTCACTGACCAAGGCCAATAACTCTGACCTGCAATTTAGCAGAATTATGCCCCTTTTTGTACTTAGAAAATCAGGTTAAAGTTTGCGTGCAACAAATCCATATCTCTATATCTACTACAGATATTTAATTTAAACTTCACACATGCCTTCAGGGTCATTATATAAGGTCACTGGCCAAGACCCATAACTGTGACCAGCATTTTAACAGAATTATGCCCCTTTTAAGCTCGACTTTTTGAAGAAAAAAAGTCAAGCTATTGTGGATGCCCTGTCGTCTGCATCAGCGTCTGCATTAGTTAAGTTTTTTGGTTAAGTTTTTTGTCAGAGTCCATTTCTCAAAAACTATCAAAGGTATCCATTTGAAACTTTCAATATTTGTTCACTATCAAAAGGGTACTCCATTACAACAAGGCAGGTAACCCTGTGATTTGTATTTCAAGATTTATCTGCCCTTGTTTAGACTTACAACTTAGCATATTTTGACAGTATTTTGGCCAATATAAATTTTCTCAGTAACTTATCAAAAGCATTATATTGAAACTCAAGGTACTTGTTTATGGTGCTGACACCATTCTGCAGGCAAGAGGAGGTAACTCTTTCAAGGATTTTGTTGGAGTTATTACCCTTTTTTCAACTTACAATTTTCCTTTTAGGTCAAATTTCTCAATACCTATATGAGGTATTGACCTGAAATTCAAAGTACTTGATCACAGTGATGAACTTATTCTGTATACAAGAGGAGGTAACTCTGATCAAGGATTTTGCTTGCCCTTTTTTCAACTTAGAAATTTTGCTTTAGGTTGAATTTCACAATATCTATAAGAGAACACAAAATACTAGATCACAGTTATGAACCCATTCTGTAGACAAGATGAGGTAACTATATCGAGGATTTTGGTGGAGCTATTGCCCTTGTTTCAACTTAGATATTTTTGCTCAAATTTCTCAATATCTATCCCAGGTATTGACTTTAAATTCAAAATACTTCATGACATTGATAAACTTATTCTATAAACAAAAGCCTAGAGAACTATCAAATATAGGATAGTCGAGCGTCCAGCACCCGTAGGCGGTGCTGTTGTTGTACTTAGAAATTCAGGTTAAAGTTTGCGTGCAACAACTCCCTATCTCTATAACTCAAGAACAGATTGAGCTATTGTAATGAAACTTCATACATAGATACCGGTACCTTATAGTGAGGCCTCAATTTGGAATGGATATGGGGTGGGTGGGGTCAAGGTCACTGTTACTAAAAATAGAACAACGGTTTCACTCAATAACTTGAGAACTCATTGAGATATTTTAATGAAACTTGCCGGGCCAGGCTAGCTCAGTTGGTAGAGCGCTTGACTGTCAATCCGGGGATCATAAGTTCGAGCCCCAGCCCAGCCACATAACTTGTGTGGGCATTGGTCATGAAATTATTTCTACTGCCATTCTCCCCCTACCTCTAATTCAAGTAGGGCAGTTGTCAGTTACTGGCATAGGTATGAGCACTGAGTACTAGTAAACCGCTTAGATTAGCTAAGCTTGCCCAGGAAGTGTGAGTACGTTAACTGACCGCTGTGATATGACTAAAATACTGTTAAAAAACAGCAAAAAAATCCAAACAAACAAAACAAAATTCAATGAAACTTAAGACATAGATACCTTATATTGAGACCTCGCTTCGGATGGCATAATTGTCAAGGTCACTGTTACTAAAAATAGGAAAATGGTTTCTGCCCAATAACTTGAGAACACATCGAGATATTTTAATGAAAATTAATACATAGATACCTTATATCGAGACCTTGCTTGGGATTCCATATGGGTGGGGTCAAGGTCACTGGTACTAAAAATAGAAAAAGGTGTCCGCTCATTAACTTGAGAAAGCATTGAGATATTTTAATGAAACTTCATGCATAGATACCTTATATTGAGACCTCGCTGTGAACTGCATATGGGGTGGGTGGGGTCAAGGTCACTATTACTAAAAATAGAAAAACGGTTTCCGCTGAATACTTTTCTTGTTTATAGTGATAAAGGCCCATAACTCTGACAAAGCGGTTGAATAGTCCAGCGTGCTGTCCTGAGACAGCCATTGTTTTTATTGTATTTTTGGCGTTTTTATATTTTTCATCTCTGGAAAAATGTATAGGCATGTAATTATTGTCTTAACATTTAAGCTTCTCAGTATACAAATTAATATTCTGTAATAAACCAAGAGATCAGTTTAATATTTCAAGTTCCATTTACACTCAAGTTAGCGTCTACAATATTTATGTTGTATACATTTATACTTATTATACATCTCAGTAAAAGATGATATCTTTAAAGATTATGTTTTTTAAATATAGTTTTTACCAAGCATGTCTATTTTTAAGGTCTGGAGTTGATACCGGGCGATTCAGTCTGAGTATTTTCAACAAGTTTAACCGGTTCAATGTGGATGAGCCTCGCAGCCCACAGATTTCTATCCCGCATCCGGAAGCCTTTGCCTGGGGCTCTCTGGACAGTGGGGTGTCCTTTGCCCCCTCTGCAGGGGTCTCCCAGGGCTTTGATAACCCTATGTATGGCGAGGCTACTTTTGATGTAAGTAGTGGGGATTTTTATACATAGACATTATACACTCTACCCAATATAAACACTTGTTGTAGGAATGATAGATTGACCTGCATAACTTGTGTAAATATTGCACAGTATACAGATACATGTATATGGAAATGAGTCAGTAAATATTGCGCAGTATACAGATATATGGAAATGAGTCAGTAAATATTGCACAGTATACAGATATATGGAAATGAGTCAGTAAATATTGCACAGTATACAGATATATGGAAATGAGTCATTAGGGCTCTATTTATGTGTTCTGCAAGTAAGGGTCATTATGGTGGGAAATAAAGAGTCTTGGCAGTCCCCTCCCAATCTTCAAATTAAGATAAACAAACAAGAAAAACATAAATTTACTCTTACTGTTGGTATAGAAGTTATTCAAATTATACTTAGCATTAGTAAATTGATTGTGACTCAGTTTTAAGCAGTTATGACCAAATAAATAAATAATGGTATACTTTTACATTGGACAATTTTATGATTAATATGCGCACGGCTCTATTCCACAAACATTGAACATTAGTTTGATACTTGCTCCACTATTTTGAATGCATGTTATTAGCATTCATACTGTCACATAGGAACAGGTGTGTTAGTAACACCAGTTGCCACGCTGTAGTTACAGAATGCTGTTCCTATGGAGATGGAGGTGAGGTCCGTGATGTCCGAGGAACAGCCCAAAACTGACATCGGCTTCGACAACCCGCTCTACGACTCGGTCCATCAGGTAGTGGACGGTATTTGATGAAATGGTTTACTACTAGGTTTAGGTTGTGTTGTCGTGTTGTTGTTTTTGCTGCTACCAGCTTAACACTAAGAGCATGACAATGATAAGTGTTAATTGTTTATTTTGCATGCTAAACTTAGCTGGTATGCCAATATCACAATGGCAGACAACAAACCATGGAACACATATATCAGGGGTGTGGAAATGCCAAAACTGTTTACTTGTCCATGGAAAAGTTCTTGCAAAAATCTACTCGTCCGCATGCAACAGTCACTTGTCCATACAAAATATTGTTTTCATTCCAGGCCTTCCTGATATGTTTTAATTAAATGATACATAAAAAACAATTTGTTCTTCAAATGCATAAGAATATAATAATATGATAATTAACTTCCAACTCTTACATAATTTTCACACCCTGAAATTTTATTTGTCCATGGACAAGTAGACAGGAAAAATTTACTTGTCTGACAATAAAATTAGCTGTCGGACAAGTCGGGCATAGGATTTCCTCACCCCTGCATATGGTTTTTGTGACCTTTTTGAAGTTGTAAAATGTATTGAGCTTGTCCATAGGCACAATTTGGTGCATGAACAGGACAGTTTCATATGTCATGTCTCGACTTACCTCAATATTTCTCAGTTATGGCACACTGCATGTATTGTAAACCAGTAAATTAAACAGATCAGGAGTTGTACAGTTCTTCCTGCATTGTGTTACCAAAACAGTTATAGAAGTATTTCTTAAACATTTCAGGAGTCATTATTCAGTGACCTAGCTGTTGTAGAAAGCCCTCAGTCATCGCTCGTGGTCACCTTGGAGGGCGCTGGGAACCAGGAACCAACCACGGATGCCTGAGATGGTTCACAGGGAACCAACAAAGGAGGACTGCAATCCGTGCATTGTCAATTTTATCGATGCACATGAATGTACACCTGTGTGGTCTATGTGACTTTAAATATGTTACTAATTACTCTCCCCCCCCCCCCCCCGGTATTGTTTTTTTATTTTTTTAGCAATGACTGCTCAGTTTGTCTTTTTTTTTAGATTTCTTTTTCTTGGTCTTGGAAATATATAGGTCACTCAGGTCCTGTCTTTCTAAATGGCCTGGCAAAGTTGTTTGTTCAATTTTCTTTAACAATCTTTAAACAAATTATGGTAATTGACAAAACCGTAATTTATCACACCTTTTTATTTAGCTCCTAAAGACAAAATTTAAGTCGATTTCTTTTAATCATAAATCCCTGAAGTCAGTGGTTGTTTCTTTGATTTTCCTTCCACTGTTTAGCTTTTTTAGTTCACCTCAGCACAACAAGCCCATGGTGTGATCGCCTGTTGTCTGTCGTCAACATTTATCTTGTGAACACTCTAGAAGCCACATTTATAGCCCAATCTTTATGAACATTTGTCCCAATGATATCTCGGACATTTTTGAAACTTAGTCATGTGGGGTCAAAAACTAGGTCACCAGGTCAGATTGAAGAAAAAGCTTGTGAAGACTGTAAAAGTAGCATTTTTTTGCCCAATCAACATGAAACTTGCTCAGAACATTTATTCTTATGATATCTTGGCAGAGTTTGAAATTGGTTCTGCTCAATTGGAAAACATGGCCGCCAGGGGGTGGGGTAGCTTTCCTTATATGGCTATATTTGAAACTTCAAAAAGCTTGTTAACACTCTAAAGGCCACATTTATTGCCCAATGAATTTATTGCAATGAATTTATACATTTATTGCCTCATGAAACTTGCCCAGAATATTAGTTCTGATATCTCGGACAAGTTCGAAACTGGGTCATGTGGGGTCAAAAACTAGGTCACTAGGTCAAATGGAATAATAAGCTTGTGAACACTCTAGAAGTCATATGTTTTACCCATTCTTCTTGAACACTCTAGAGGCAACATTGTTAGCAGAATGATGAAACTTGCTCAGAACAGCTTAGTTCCTTAGCCCCTCAGGTGAGCGACCTAGGGCCTTATGGTGACATTGCCAATTGCTTTCATATTTCAGCAACTAGAGGAATAATGATGAAGAGATTTTCATGTAAAAATATCTTGTTTATTTTAAACGTGAAGTGTGTATAAAATATAATCAATAATATATTTACATAATGTACAGAATAGTTTTGTCAAAACAAGAATGAACAAATTGTGGAATGGAACAGGCACATAGCTGGACTTGATTGTATATCTCGGACAAATTGACCCAACTATCGTGATCTTAAATTATTTTTCTAGCTTAGTTCATGCTTTCTTCAGTTTTTAAACATTCACATTAGATGTATAACCCTTCAGTGTTCAGTGATATATACCAAATGTTCGTGTTGCCCTTCGGATTAAGTTGTTATTAAATTAGGATTTTTAGCTCGCCTTGTGTCGATCGTGCATTATGCGTCATCAACATTTACCTCGTTAACACTCTAGAGGCCACATTTATTGCGGGGTCAAAAACTAGATCACAAGGTAAAATTGAAGAAAAAGCTTGTTAACACACATTTTTTGCCCAATCTTCATGAAACTTGGTCAGAACATTTGTCCCAATGATATCTCCGCCGAGTTCGAATCTGGGTCACTTGTGGTCAAGAACTAGGTCACTAGGTCAAATTGAAAAAAAAAGCTTATGCGTCGTCAATATTTACCTTGTCAACACACTAGAGGCCACATTTATTGGCCAATCTTCATGAAACTTGGTCCCAATGATATCTCAGCCGAGTTAGAATCTGGGTCACATTTAAGAAAAAGCTTGTGAACACTCTAGAAGTCACATTTTTTTCCCATTCTTCATGAAACTTGGTCAGAACATTTGTCCTAATGATATCTCGGCCGATTTCAAATCTGGGTCATGTGGGGTCAAAAACTAGGTCACTAGGTCAATTTGAAAAAGATTAACACTCTAGAAGTTACATTATTTGCCCAATCGTCATGAAACTTGGGTCAAAACATTTGTCTCAAGTTTTTCAAACCATGATGATTAAGGCCGCATTTCCATTAGTCCTTATCAGTATATCCATATATATAAAAATTGAACACATGGAAAATTGTTTGACTAATGAAACTCAGATGAGCGACCCAGGGCCATTCATAACTGCTTTCTAATAATTTCATGCAGAAAGATCAGAGTCAGGTCATTCTTTTGGAGCTTACAGTAAATTTGCCAATAACACACCAAGAAAACTGATTTAGAGATATCTGACATTAATTAAACAATTGCACTTTGTGATCAAACACAATTTAATGATTTAAATAATGTTGTTTGAAGTTTATGCCATAATATAAATGGAACATTACTGAGATCAACAAATACATGTAACTCAGGGATAACTTTTTTAATAAAATAGTGTAAAGCATTTAACTTTAAAAAGTATAAAGTCTGTGTATGTACAATTATGTTAAAGACTGGAGTCTTTGTAATGTTCACATTTCACATGGTTCACATGTGGTGACAAACATGGTTACAAGTGCGTGTCGGTAAACACCATCTGTTCCTTGCTCAAGCTGTAGCTGGGTACACCACCAACACTAGCACTGTCATACTGAAAACAACAACATAAATACATAGGAACACAAAAGCAAACACTTTGCATAACAATTGCCTGAAACGAATTGTCGAGTGAAAATTACCATACGACTTGTTGGAAAGGTCATCATATTCTTTTTAGTACATGTAGCTCAACTGAGCACGAAGTGCTCAAGTGTGAGCTGTTTCTGGCCTTCACCATCCGTTGTCGCGTCTACAATTTACTTACACAACTTCTGCTCAGAAACCGCTTTGTGGATTTTAACCAAACTTGGCAGGAATGTTCCTGGGATGGTCCTTTAACAAATTTTTTCAACTCATTTGAATATCTAGAAATGGTTGCCATGGGAATCAACGGCTTAAAAAACAAATATATTTAGACAGGGATCCAAAATCAAAAAGTCCTGGGTTAGACAAATAATTTTCTCGGCCCATTCATAAACTACTGCTATAACTGACAGAAAGCGAATACTCACGCTGCTAACCAGACCGCTATCCAGGTGTTTGTCCCAGCCAAAATTCTCGCTGTCGTCCTCCTCAAGGTCATCGTCGAAGAGTGAGTCCGATATGCGGTCAATGCTGAGCCGTTTGGTGTGACGAGGCGCGTTCACGTAGGCTGGATTGGTGACCCCTTGAGTGACCGGTCCTGGGTAGTAGCCACCCCTGTCATCCAGAACTGCATGGGGCATCTCCTGTGATAAACATTGTTGGTAAATTTGAAAGGAATTTCTCAATAAGGTACACCGACCTTGAAGCATAAAACGCTATTTGCCAACCAAGATCAGTACAAGTATCAGCTTGGATGTGAAAATTCTGATGCTTAAAGGGTAAATACAAAAAGTTTTGGACAATGATGCATCAGTAATGAAAAAATATTTGAAAATGGAACAGTTTGATTATACAGTACAACTATAAAACGTTTAAATTTGATTTGTCATTTACTTATTTGGTTACCGGTACATAAAACAACAAAAGCACAGTAAATTCAGTGGCAAACAACATCCAATCATTTTAACACGCATCGGCAATTAAATAATTACCATAGCAACAAGATTTCCATCATTGGCATCCACCATAAATGTGAAAGGTTGTTTTTGTTGGCGGTTCCGCAGTGGCAGCCTCTCTCTGATGTAGGGATGTGGTCGCCCGCATTGTCGGATACAGCACGCCAAGAGTGCCAGTAGCAGCAACACCCCGATGACAGCCATCAAAGCTATGAACCATATCTCCTTGTAGAATTCCTGATCAGTGCTGGTTGGCTGCGTTGAGACCACCAGTGAAGGTGTTGTACCTTTAATTAGAAAATAACCTATAATTGAAATATTTGGATTGCACCCATTAAGTGTAACATAACATAAATCATTAAGAATTTAAGAGCATATTATTAAAAGATGCTATTTCTGGCCTTTTTTGGCTCTTTTGAACCCTGCCTTCTGAATCTGTAGTAAGCATTACCGTGTATGGATTTCTAGTATTCACATTCCAAAAATGTAAATGGGAATGACCAGAAGTCCAGATAAGATGGGTATCTGCATAAAATATGCATGAACAATTTTCTAAATACGAATGAATTTAAAATTCAGTGAGTAAAATCGGCCATATGCATCGTGTGCTATTATCAGCGTACTTGCATTGCCTATTTCGTATAAATTTTCGATCAGCTGTTTCAAAATTGCGCTTTCATGTAACCACAACTGGTTCCCTTCTTTTGTTTGCACACTGAAGCTTTTGTTTTCACGCATTATATCATTGTCATAAACACTTTGGCAGCCCACTTTTATGTCCTTTTTGATTGGATCTTTAGGTCTTCATGGTCTGGGTTGTCAAAAACTAGGGCCGCCCTGATCTGCATTTGTCCAAAATTACAGTGTCAGTCACAGTATTCTTTTGACGAGCGTCTGCATGTTGTATCTTACAACTTTGACAGATCATGTTGAGCCAAATCAAAATGCTTTGTTTAAGTCGACAAAGAGTTCAGAAAAGATTGTCAGTCCCATTATATAAAATGTGTCCAGAAAAAGAAACATGATGGTAACAAAGTCGCTGAAACGACTGTCCAGCTGGAAAATCAGTTTTCCATGGCTTAGATTTTATATTAAACTATGATTACAATTATTTATTTCAATCACAAAAAAAAATAAAGTCTTGGACCCAAATACCTTGACCATGTAAGTGGTATGTGACACATCATCTGGTCATGGGAAAAAATAATGTGAAGTAATATTAAAATCCTTCAAGGCTTTTGGAAGTTATAGAGCAGAAAGAAAATTCCTTGACATTTGACCTTGAATTGTGACCTTGACCTTTGACAAGTTGTACACGACAAATGACCTGGTAATGGAAAATAATAATCTGAAGTAATATTAAAATCCTTCCAAACGTTTAGAAGTTATGGTGAAGAAACAGAAATCTTTGACCTTTAATTGTGACCTTGACCTTGACCAGACAAGCATGGGAGTTGTATGCGACACAATAACTGGTCATAGAGAATAATAATCTGAAGTAACATTTAAATCCCTTCAGACGTTTATAAGTTATGAAGTGGAAACAAAAATAATTGACCTTGACCTTTAACCGACCATCATTGAAGTTGTATGTGACACATTGTCTGATCATGGGGAATAATAATCTGAAGTTATATAAAAATACTTCCAGGAGTTAAGAAGTTACAGAGCAGAAAAAAAAATTCATGAACTTTGACCTTAAATTGTGACTTGACCTTTGTCTGACGAACATGGGAGTTGTACGCGACACATCATCTGGTCATGGGGAATAATAATCTGAAGTTATATTAAAATCAATATTGGCATATAGAAGTTACAGAGCGGAAACTGGACGGACGGCCCCACCCACAGACGGATGGTGCCACTATTATATGCCCTCCTTTGGGGGGCATAAAAAAAGAATATAGGTAGAACAATCGGATGCTCACCGATGCCGCTTTGACAACTAAATGTGGTCTTGACCTTAAATTTAAGAACCTGATTCATACGGAGACACGTGGTCATGGTGAGGCTAACATTTGTGTAAAGTCTTAAAATCCATTGAAGAAGCTAAAAGTCTGGACCGCCAAAAGGCCAATTTCGACTTGTAACATGTCTTATTTAGGCTTACATTTGTGCCATTTAATTTGAAAATAACTCAGGACAAACAGCTAATTTTGACCATTGACCTCCACGTGTGACCTTGACATATGGATCTGGTTTATATGCACTTCATGTTGTGCAAGGTAGTTTTTAAATCCATGGCAAGTTGAAGCACAGACAAGCAAAGTGTCAATTTTGACCTTTAGTCGTGACCTTGACCTTGGGAACTGGTTCATGAGCGGTACACACCAGCTCATTACAGTTAACATTTGTGCCAAGTAATTCTAAGATCCCTCCATCCATGGCCAAGTTATAGTGTGCACAAGCAAAATAAGCCAATTAATAATCAAAGGGCAACAACTCCCTGAAAAATCATCAGACCAGAACGACTATATACGCATGTTGCCTTTGTAGAGAAGCTTCATATAAAGTTTAATTGAAATCGGGTTATTAGTTCCCGAGATCTCGCACGGAAACAAAAATTTCCTTGGAAAATGTCTATTTCTAATCAAAGGGCAATAACTCCCTGAAAAATCATCGGACCGGAACCACCTGAAACTATGCTCATGTCCACCCTATATGGATGCTGTATATACAGTTTCATCAAATTCTGGTCATTAGTTCCTGAGATCCCGCATGGAAACCGGACGGACTGAATTTGGATGGACTGACGGACCAAGCAGTGACTATATGCCCCCCCCCCCCATAAAAAAGTTCACGATGCACCTTGTGATTTATACCCATGCCAACTCTGGTCAATCTTTGTTAACAATCTCTACAAATGTTTTTACAAGACATTTCTGTCCAACAATGATGCCCTGCTTTCTGAATGGCCTAACACATTGTCAGTAAAATCTTGTTGATAGGTCAATTGACCAGTAGATACTTATCAATCAAGGATTGAGTTGACCACTTAAGGCTTATATTTCAGTGGTAAATAATAGCACATGGGTGTATAATCCAACCCTTTTTACTTTAAACCCTTGGACAAACAACCATGGACAAACAGAAAGGCGGCGTGGTGGATGCCTGTCTAATGTTTAATTGTCACTTGGCAATGGTATCTTAAATCATTTTGATGCCAACAACAGAGGACTGTCGCTCTGATAAATAATGTATTATTAGCAAACGGAGATAACAAAAGAATCCCCTATTTTGCCAACTTACCAATATTTCCAGAAGCTTTGGGATCGAAAACGATGACTGGCGATTCCACCTCACCAGACTCAGTAATGGCACGAATTGTGAACTGCAGAGCTGAAAATATGGAATAGCATACATTTAGATCATTATGTGAACTATTATGCACCTATCAATAGTCCCCCCCCCCCAGGGGGAGGGGAGTTGGAGTGGTGGGCAATTCAAGGGAACTTTGACTAATGGTATTTTTGGGATCTAATTCCCCACCCAAGAGCCAACCATTTTTGTCTAAATCCCCTCAATGGGGATTGCTTAATTGGTGTATCAAATGGCCCGGGGGCCAATATTACCGGGATCTAAAATCCAAACAAAGTCTATTTACCGGGACCTGGAATCATTCAATGTCAAATTCCCGCCTGTCGGGAATTGCTTTCAGTCTAAAGTCCCGTATATGCCCGCCGCTCCCCCCTCCTGGGGAAAAATATTGATAGATGCATTAAAGCTGAGTGGATAGTGAACCTGAATATCTGCAATCAGTCATCTGATTGGTTATTACTATAGCTCGGGCACATTCACCTGACGAATTGTTTCCTATATTTACCTGTTCTGTTTGTGCACAAGTTTAGCGATACCTTAACTGTATTTTCAGTGAGCTACTCTTATTGATTTAACTCAATTCCAGTATGAGCACTAATATATTCATCAGAACTGATTTGTAATATATGCGCAAAGGTCAGTGTCGGGTTATTGTGTCTGAGCGATACACTGGTAACTACAGCAGCAATAATCAATTTACTTTTAAGGGTGTATTTGTGAGGACCGTTTTCATGCTTATTTTCTTATGTGTAGTACAAGAAATGAATAATGATCAAATCAGTAGATCTAAAAGCTTATAAATTATTTAATAGTTCATTCCATTATTCAACTTGAGGTTGATATTTATATAAACAAATAATAAATGAGAAACATACGTTTTTATTTACTGGTAACTGTATGTTCGACATTGACATGTTTTGCGAATAATAAATCATCAAAAAAATAGTTGAATGATATATTAATACACCTACTTTGTGTAGGGTTCACTCTGTCAATGCTATATAGACTGGTGACCCCGCTGTATACTACACTGCCCCCAAGAGTGACTGTGTACTCGAGCAGACGACTGTTCAGAACAAAAGAAGGTGACCAGTCTATCACTGCCAGAGATCCGTTCTTATTCATCGCCGGGTATTTGTGATACGCAGGTGCTTAAAATAATGGATGTTGTTAGTAGTTTGGTTGTGAACTACAAATGTAGATTTGATAAATTTAATGAAAAAGAATGTATTTGAAATTTCATTATAAACTGACAAAAGGGAAAACAGGTTAAAATCAGTTACCTGCCCTGGTATATATTTAACGATTAATTCATTAAAGACACATACCTAATGCATTTTCACATTGACTATTATTTTACCCTTTACATTGTAGTGTAAAATCTAAACTTTTGTTAGGAATTTTAACTTAAAAAGTAGAATAACTAAATATTTGTTGATGCCACACAGATGTTTTAAAACATGTCTACAGAAAATATGAAACATAAAATACCTTCTGTTGAGGTTTCTGCTCGGACCCAAACTGGGAAGTCACTGGGCCCCACATCATTGGCAGACTGAATCTGGAACTCATAGGCCGTGTAAGGGGCCAGCCCCATGATGACCTTCTCAATGTACATGCCCTCGTATACAATGGAGGGTTCACTCGTGATACAGGTCTGCTTAAAAGGCTGACTGGTAGGCGGACATGCTCGTTTCTGGTACAGGGTAAACCTGGCAGCAGACAATGACTTTGTTTAGGTGGTAGGCGGACATGCTCGTTTCTGGTACAGGGTAAACCTGGCAGCAGACAATGACTTTGTTTAGGTGGTAGGCAGACATGCTTGTTTCTGGTACAAGGTAAGCCTGGCGGCAGACAATGACTATGTTTAGGTGGTAGGCGGACATGCTTGTTTCTGGTACAGGGTAAACCTGGCAGCAGACAATTAATATGTTTTGGTGGTAGGCGGACATGCTTGTTTCTGGTACAGGGTAAACATGGCAGCAGACAATTAATATGTTTTGGTGGTAGGCGGACATGCTTGTTTCTGGTACAGGGTAAACATGGCAGCAGACAATTACTATGTTTTGGTGGTAGGCGGACATGCTTGTTTCTGGTACAGGGTAAACATGGCAGCAGACAATTACTATGTTTAGGAAAACTGAAATTTTCTGTTAGTAAAAGTTTTTTTTTTGTTTTTTTTTTAAACCATGCTATTGTAATAATAGATTCACATTCACACATATTACTTTATCACATGCTATACCTTGTATTCTGTGTAATACAGCTGTTACGAATATTATTATCTTACACATGTTAAAGATAACATTTTGAGCGTTTTCATTGGCTACATGCAGCACAGCTATGGTTAAATTTCTCACATAATGCATGATATTTGTGGAAACGAAAATTTTGACACAGTAATGGAACAGGATAGGTTTAAAAGTAACACAAACTAACTTAAGTTTATAATAAAGTTTAGAAAATAGTTTAACGAGGAAATTAAAGCAAACATTTAAAAGATTGCTGTAGTTGTGGATATATTATGGTGTCTGCACTGCGATACGGAGATTACAAGTTTTATCCGTACTTGGGGATTCTTTGTATGATCTTTCTCAAGACACAAATTATTGATTCCACCCATTAAACGGGCTCAAAAGTGTCTCAATAAACATCTGACACTGATACAATCAAACTTAAATTAATAGGAATAAACTAAAAACATTTTTTTCTTCTGTGACTATACCTTCGTAGTTCACCATTAGGGTGGAGTGGGTGGCTCCAGGCCAGTTTGACAGCAGTACTGTTCACGTCGAGCACGCGGACTGGTTCCTGTCCGGTGGGTTTAGAGGAACCAGTCCTCACCATGACGACCGGACTGGTCGTGCAGCCCCCTGCGGTGCAGGCCTGGACCGTGACTGCATAGTTCTGGAATGGCAACAGCGGCATAGTCTGGCCGACCGTCTGCTGCAGAAAAGTGCCAGTACTCGACTGGAAATAAGAGATGTTATGTTGAGGAGATGTATAAACATAATTTTCATTTGCTTTCTTTGTACAAGACATTATGGCTTAAATTGAAATTAATTTTATTACATTTAAATCTGCAGATCAATTTATATAGTAGACTAAGTGGACGTTATACAACAATTCCGGTTGAAGCTTTGTGACCTTGGAATGGAGAAAAGAAAAAATAACACACATAATTAAAATGCCGTTTTCAAACACAGAATACTTAAAAGAATTTAAGTTCATACTTAAGTTTCTACATGACTGCAGTTGAGATTAATAGTTAAAATAAGACAGCAATGAATATGCCAGGTAAAGTATAGTAACATACCACAGTTCCGTTGGCAAGCACATTGTAGTATCTGACAACACCATTCGGAATAGTGGGTGGGGTAATCAACACAGTGACCGTAGTTGGGGTGGTCTCCTGAAAATATATGTATGTCTCTAAACAGGATAAATTTATAATTGTGTTTACAGGGGCAAAATGTGTATTGACAGGAAATGTTAACCTATAAAATCCGAGCACTTCACAACTAAGTATCTGCATTGGATTTATAAGTCTCACCATTCCATCATCCTCATTAGATCAACTGTTGTTAGTTGTTAACTTTTCTTAACTTCAAACGAAATGAATATACATTTCTATCAAAATATCTTTTTATTAGTGAAAACTGAGTAAAGCCTGTCTGCTGTACATACGATGATGTTGGGTGCTAAAACACTGTCTGGTGGAGCTTCCTTAGTGACGACTCGTGACCACAAGCTGCTCACTTTCCCCACCCCGTTCGCAGCTGTGACGGAATACTCGTATGTTTTGTAAGGCAGCAGGTCAGAAGTTCTATCTGTGTAAGATCTACTGCCACCATTGTAGATGGACTTCATATTTGTGTAGGATATTCCTGGATGAAATGAAAGTAGTTAGGCATTATCACATTGTAAAAAAACTGGTTACAACTATTAACATTCTTTACTACGAGAGAATTCTTAGATACAATGTTCTAAAAACAAATTAACCCCTGCTTAATCTGCATAATGACATTGTAGTACAGTATTTAAATTATCCTACAAATATATATGTTTTAAAAGCCCACATAGGATAAAATATTTGCCAGGAATTACAAATAAGGACAAAAATTCTGTTCATGAAACTACACTTCCAAACACTGTAGTGAATTACTGGTAAATGTGTAGCCAAAGACAATTACTATCAACACTAGTATAATAATAATAAGAGACAAAACTGATTTTTATGACCATTACTTTTACTACCAGGTCCTAATCTGAGTTAAAATATAAACAATATAAATTAGTGAACCATAAAACAATATTAAAAATAAATTAAGGGACCTTATTCACAGTTCCTCATACAAACCTGTAGGGAGTTCAATAACTTCTCTCCTCGTCAATTCATAACTGGTTATAAAGCCATTTGGCTTGAGTGGCGCATCCCACTCGACCAGGACACCAGAGTGTGCTCCATTTCCATTGGCAAGCGCAAGAAGAGTGGGCGGAGTCTGTTCTTCTGGGCGGGATGGAAGGGTTCTACCCATGGCCCCTAGACTCAGTGTGCAGCCCCTGTCTGTGCAGGCTTGAACGCGGAAGGTGTACTCAGTCCAGAACTGAAGTCCTGGTACAATGTAGTTGAGCAGACTGGGGCCTCCGGAGTATACCATCTAGTGGAGCAATGTATTGGTAAATGAGGAATAAAATTAGACTTTGTACACTACAGGAAATACAATTTACAAATCAAATCAAAGATTCGTATTTTTAAGTTAGTAACTATAAATATGCAGTAAACTCCACTTGTAACTATATCGCTTATAACAATGCGAAGTCCAAGGTCCCGGCCTGACCCCTTTACATTTCAATTGATATAAAATCAGTTGTAACAATATCACATGTAACGAAGTTTCGGGTTTATCTATGTTATTGTTTTCACGGCCCATGCGCAAATATTTCCCATGTTTTACGATATTTAGAGTCTGTATGAGGTGTGAAAACATTGATACAGGTAAACTGTTATACAGAACCGCTTTATTAAATAATTACTGTTGTGGTAATCAATAAATGGTATTGGGTGTGACTGTTAGCAGCGATATTTGATATGTGATGTAATGGGTTCTCACCAAGATTATTTGAACATTGTATATGTACAAAGGCTGTGACAATTACAAAGGATTTTTGATAAGGCGTAAAAAAAAAATATGTTTGTTTCAGGTAACATGCCCAAACAAATTAGGGTAGGTAGGTCGGGATTTTTTTTTTTTTTTTTTTGGTAAATGGTCAACTTTAAGGATGTAAAACTGAATAAATATTCAAAACGTATCAGTAATATCCTTAAACATTGTTTATAAGTGGACACTATCAAAACAAAACACTTATTTATCCAAAAACACATTTAATTATTGAAAAAGGTAAATAAAACCAAAAATCAATCTCACAAACCCAATAAAATGTTCTATGGTCGGGGCATTTTTTAGTGTAGGTCGGGTTACCTGAAACATTTTTTTTTACGCCTAACTATCCTGAATGTTTATTTAATTGTCATCAATTGATTGCATTTCTTGATGTTTTTGCTTATGCATAGTCCTACTGTAACATTACATGTATGTAAAATGAATGTTGTTCCGTCTCTGTTCTTTACTTATATGTTAATCTCTTGATGGCCTATTTACTGATGTAACAATTTTCTGAAATAACGATAGAAATCCGGTGGTCTGCTCAATATCGTTACAAGCGGAGTTTGCTGTACTTAGTACAAGACCTTTGATATATGAAGGCAACAACATACAAATAAAGGAAAAGGCAAATTAATTACTCTCTGAAGTCGGCTAATATTTAAAAGCAACAACATTCAAAATAAACGTAAATTTACAGCACCATACCTCTCCATCCCTGAACACTGTATAGTTCTTGATCACTCCATTAGGATTGGCCGGAGCGTCCCAGCTGACCTGTATAGAAGTGGCTGACACGGCAGACAGCTGCGGAGGTGAGAGACCGCTGGGAGATGACGCCCACGTCCTCGCCACCGACACTGGACTCTCCACCACACCAATCCCGTTCCTGGCTACGACGACATACGCATACTCGGTGCCCGGGATTAAATTATAGTCTGTGTAGGTTGTACGCAGCATGCCGGTCACGCTCACGCTTTCAGTGTACACGAGTCGGTTATCTCTTCTCACGTCATAAGATGTGATCACACCGTTTGGAAAAGCTGGCTGTGACCATGTGACCTCGATTGCACTAGAGCTCATCACATTCAGGATAGGAGGAGACATTCCATTTGGGACATCCTCCAACGGTTTTCCTGTTACTTGCCCACTATCTGTACAGCCGCCTGACGTACAAGCTGTTAATTTGAAAGTATAGTCTCTGAACGGTATAAGACCTTTCACTGTGTACTGTAAACTCATGCCTTCGTACACCACAACATTATCCATTCTAAGTTGATAGGCACTTATCTCACCAGTTAGAATTTGAGGCCTTTGCCAGGTTACCCGAATCGAGGTAGAATTTTCAGCAAAAACTGTTGGCGGGATGACTTTCAATGGTGCCGCTTCTTTTGTCTGAATTATAGTTGGCATGCTAGTAGTACATCCACCACCGGAGCAGGCTGTTATTCGATAACTGTAGAATGTGAAAGCACTGAGTCCCATGTCTGTATATGTCTTGGTATCCAAGGCTGTGAAACTCCACGGCGTCGATGCATTTCTTTGAAGTCGGTAACTCTGAATGATGCCATTAGGTTTATCAGGGGTTGCCCACATCACCGTGATGGAATCTATCATGTTTGTCACCAGGGTAACAGCAGGAGGCTGTACACCCTCAGGAGGGGCCTGATCCGTGAAGACAGACTGCCAGGGACTGATGGTGGATCCCTGAGAGTTGCTGGCCTTAATGTTGTACTGGTACTCTGTGAATGGCTGCAGATTGGTGTCCGTGAAAGAAAATGTCTCAGCATCTGAGTTAGCAACTCTGTACACTACTACAGATTCAGAAATGGCTCTTTTCTGAATCCTGGGATTGGATTTCCGAAGCACCTCGTACAATGTAATCTTCCCATTCGACTTGGCAGGTTTAGACCATGTAATAACAGCAGAATTAGAAGTCACTGTTCCCATTATTGGTGCAGTTTGTCCTTCAGGCGACGTCTCTTGGGTGTAAAACGATTGGCTGGCACTTCTGGAACACCCTGCCGCTGTGCAGGCCTCCAACTGTACTGAGTACTCAGTGTACGGTTCCAGCCTCCGCAGTTCGAACTCTCTACTCAAGCCTTGAAACACAGCCACTGAAGATCCTTCTTCGTAAATTTTGTAAGTTGTAATAACACCATTTGGTTTCACTGGCGACCCCCAGCGCAGTATTACTGACAACCCGGTACTTATCTTCTCAACATCAAAACTGCCCAAACCCGATGGGGATGACTCGGCAGTTTTGAAATTAGTCCAACTACTGGTGACGTTTCCAGCAGAGTTGAATGCCTGTATTCTCAACTGGTAGTTTGAGAATGGTTCCAATCCGCTAACTGACGTGTCAATCATTGTGCCAGATACAGTTATTGTTCTTGAACTTTCTGGAGACGTAGGATTTTCCGTATTCAGCTTATATGTGATTGCATACTGAGAGATGATGCCATTGATTTTACTTGGAGGTAGCCAACTTAACCTTACAGAAAATGCACCGGTCACTGTCACAGTTGGGGCTGTTAGGTTAACAGGTGGGGCCGCTTTGGTACGAACTGATGACCAATTACTCGAGACATCTCCCTGAGAATTTCCCGCCACGACTTTGTAGTCGTATTCTGTAAAGGGTGATAACTCCGGGCCAGCGTGGAGGATTGTAAACACGTCCTGGTTAACTAGACTGACTCTGTTGATGAGAAGTTGTACACTGGAGCCAGCAGGTCTGTAGTAGACAAGGTACTGCTTGATTTCTCCATTGGGATTGAATGGCGGCACCCACGTTATTTGCACGACATCAGATCCAATGGCTTGGAGAATTGGTGCAGACATATTAGTCGGTGGTGCTTCAAATGTTTTCACTTTCTTGCCAGGTCCGGTACCACAGCCATTCGGGACACCGGCCAAACATGCCTGGATACTGACCTCGTATTCTTTGAAAGGCAAAAGACTAGTGATATTGACACTTGTTTCCAACCCAACACCTCTGTCCACGGCAAACTCTCTTCCAGCATTTAATAAAACCCTGTATTGATCAATGATTCCATTTTCAGGTGGAATGGGGTCCCAGGCTACATAAATCTGTGAGGAACTTATTACTGTAACATTTTTTGGCGTTGGAATATTTGCTGGGGTGTTATCAGGCATGGTGATTGAAGTGGTATCACTACTTGTGTTGCCTGCTTGTGTTCCAACAGTGACGAAGTACATGTAAGTTTTGCCCGGCACCAGGCTATAGTCTGTTGCATGGAACTCCTCACCAAGGAAAACCCGGATCTCGTTGCTACCAGTTACGCGTATCAAAGCATAAAATGTGACAATGCCATTTGGTTGGGTTGGAGGCATCCAGTAGATGTCAACAGACGTTGCACTTCGTACGATAACTCTAGGAGAATATACACCTGAAAACAACAAACTGTAGGTAAGCTTTTTGTCCATGTGATAAAATTTTCTACAGAGAAAAGGAAGTCAAATTACCATGGATATGTGCACTTTCAACCATTTTCAAGAGGACATGTACTAAGGTATATTTATTGATTTATTTAGTTTAATGCAGTTGAAGATATTGAAATACAAATGCTCAATGTAATTCTTAAATAAACGATAGATAATACTAGGATAATGGAAAATAAGTCAGAGTTCATTAAGTTATTAATGGCAAGTATTGCCAATTGGTTCCGGAAATTCTGATTATACTACACCTTACCGTCTGGTGCAGCCTCTGGCATGAGGATAGACTCCACTCTACTGCTGGTGCATGCAACCTCTGTGCAGGCAGTCACTGAGGCATTGTAGCGGGTGTATGGCAACAATTCTGGAAATAATAAATATGGCTTTTACCTGATCGCAAAAAGTCCTTTTGACATTATTTTTTGTTACAAGTTGATCTCTAATACTGTAAAATTATTTTATTTTGTGGTGTATAAATTTTGTGCATTCTTGAAAAACAGCCAATTCACATGGCTAATTCACATGATCTTTTTTCACACATTTTTATTTTTTATCTGTATGTTTTTTAATAAGCATATAAAATAAAATTACACCCATTCTTAAATTAGTGCATTGTTCTGGCTGAGACATACACGAAAAATAGACGACCGCAAAATAAAATGATTTTACAGTATTTGTACTACATCATGTGAAAAGAGGACCAAACCCTTAATAACATACTCAGTACAGGACCATGAATGCCTATCATTATTATTGTTTTAGGCATATTTAAAATTAAACCTATTTATGTAAATTCAAATCTATTTACTTTAGGTAGTTCTCTTATCTAATGTACAATGAATATCATACAATAGA
Organism: Congeria kusceri; assembly: GCA_027627225.1. Lineage (NCBI taxonomy): Eukaryota > Metazoa > Mollusca > Bivalvia > Myida > Dreissenidae > Congeria > Congeria kusceri. Next base: position 25,623,949 of record CM051028.1, read on the forward strand.
GCAATCATTTTCACATTTCATTGTTTATGATAATGAACAAATAGAAATCACTAAACACAATTTCCAGGAGTAAATATTAAATTAACATAATATCCTAGTTCACTACACCATTCCACAATGCATTTAACATTACTAACTCGCTAAAATCTAAAATATGAAATCTCACCTCCGATAATGACTGACAGTTCTCTAGTATTATACACAGCGTTATGTTTTCCGCTCACAAACTTCACTGTGTAGGTATGAATTATGCCATTTGGCACATCAGGGGGCTTCCAGACAATACGCAGTGCCGTGGAGTTGATGACCTGAAGGGCAGGGGAGTGAACTCCTTCCGGGGCCGCCTGCGCTGTGGCAACCGTCAACTGTCCAGTGAAAAAAGTCCATGTGATACAAAATGTATAATAACACGGCATAATTTCATCCCTAGTGTGATGTTTTCACCTATAAGCTTATTTCCTCCATGAAATGAACTTTTTATATACATATAATAAAATTATTCTTTTAAATTTGCTGCATTTGTTTTGGAAATGAAGAGTTTCCTCTCCTGAAGAGTTCTTGAAATCCAACCCTGCATGAACAAGTTGTGAAATCCTCTTCAAATATTTCAGCATAATGTGGCTGTTGAGAAGAACTATGTCTGCTTGATTGACAATTAATAAGCAAAATGTCTTTAACTTGGGTGCTGATAATTCCAAAACATAAAAAAGTCCCAGCAAAATTGTTATATTTTTATTGAGAATCCCCAGTTGAGCATTGACAGATTAATAATTCCAGTACACAATGTATGTGTTGATCATAAGACATTAATATAATTGAAATTTACTTTCAAAAACTTTAGGCTACATAATTCCAGCACATCTGTTGCTCTATAGGCATTAATATAATTGAAATTTACTCCCAATAAATTGTGGAAATATTTCACACATCATTGTTTCAGTAGCAGACAGTTGTAGTTTTCACACCTTTGATGGATATGGCATATGCACAGAAATGTTTATGAAATTGCTTATCATTATGGAAAATGCAGAGTGAGAAGATAATAATGAGAAATTCAATTATATTTAAGCATGTTTCTTCTAAATTTATCATCCTCATCATCATCAGCAGCAGCAACAAAATTATTGCAATTATCAACATCATCATATTCGATTATTTAATACACGTGTTAATAATATCTCTATTTTTAAGAAGATGACAGAGAGTACATTTTCATAATTGTGAAAAACCCAATTTACTCGAGACCACTTTAACTCAAAATTTGTTATAATCATTATCAGTGAGGATGGTGCAGTTTTATAAGAGCTATGTGAAAATATTTTACATTATAAATCAATGTTATCAAAAACAATATTTTGTCAGTTTCAATCCATTAATTTCAAATACACCTGAACAAATAAAGAAAGAATGAAAGTTAGGACAAATCAGCCATGATGTCCTTAAGCTAGGCAGAACAAAATAACTTGTGTCTTTCTGACAACGGTCTCAAAAGAGTTAGGTAGGATCAAGATTGAGGTGGGTTTATTTACTCTTTTTCTTTAAGACACATTTCCGTCAAAAAACATTGAAAATAATATAAAATCTGACGAATACGGATATCACAGAAAACAATCATCATAAAAAACGTTAGGGTGGGTGGTTTTCACTAGGTAGGGTCGGGTTGCCCAAAACTCAGAAATCATTTTTTTGGCCTTAGTACTATTATTTAAACTTACATTTGGACTTTTGACACAGCCAGCAACGGTACACGAAGTCAAAACGTAAGTGTAAGATCTGTACGGCAGGATGGTGGTATCGTCTGTGTACGCCAGATTCAGGCCTCGGTACAGTTCTATCCCGTCACGAACTAGTACGAACCGCAATATTTCACCTGAAAACGTAACATCATTGTTTTATAAAACCTATTTGTGTTCTTAGAGTTAAAATATAGTGTTTGTAACAAATTGTTTGAGGTCTCTTTGATTCAAAAATTCAGATATGAATTATAAGATTTTAAGCACAACACAAAACTTGATATAATTTTATTTTATAAAGTCATACTGCCAATAAACTGTATTCCAAAAAATATGTCTTCATGTTATATATCTTACAAAAGATCATGTTATCAATTTTTCTGAATTTTTATCAGAATTAATTGTTGGTTATCTAAAGTTACATGTATATGTCATCCTTTGAAAGCCAGAAGGGGCTATAAGCATTCTTTGCACATACGGTAATGACATCTTCTGGCTTTAAAAAGACCATGTACCGGTACATCAAATAAATCACAAGAAACTGACCTACCTATAGTTCTCAGAGAAAATTTGTAACAGAGAGGGTGCAATTTGGGCTATTTTAATGGAGAGGTTACCGATTCATTTTCACACGGTGTGTACACTATAGTGTTTTCAAGGCTGTTGATAATTTTTCTTCATGACCTAGTTATAAACTTCATATAAACTAGTTAGGAACTCTTTGAAGCATCGTGAGAATAAATGTAGCATCCAAGTATCCAACCATGACCCACTTTTAAAATAATCAGATACATTATTGGCACATTATGTTCTGAGCAAGTATCATGCAAATTGGGCTATAACTCTGGCCTCTCTTATGTTCAGAAGCTTTTGTTCAACTTGGCCTGATGACCTAGTTTCTGACACCACACGACCTAGTTTCAAACTTGTTCAAAATATTATTGTAACAAATGTTATGAGCAAGATTAATGAAGATTGGACTATAAATGTGACAAGCTTAATCATTAATTTGGCCTGGTGACCGAGTTTTTGACCCTAGGTGACCCAATTTCTAACTTGTCCGAGATATCATTGTAACAAATATTCTGAGAAAGTTTCATGAAGATTGGGCAATAAATGTGGCCTTTAGAGTGTTTACACCTTATTTCTTCAATTTTGCCAGGTGAACTAATTTATAACCCCATGTGACCCACTTTCAAACTCTTGAGAGATATCATAGGGACAAATCTCCTCAGCAAGTTGAATAATGATAGGGCAATAAATGTGCCCTCTAGAGTGTTCACAAACTTAGTCTTCAATTTGGTCTGGTGACCTAGTTTTTGACACCATGTGACCCAGTTTATATCATGTCCCAGATATCATTGTGACAAATGTTCTGAGTAAGTTTCATGAAGACTGGGCTATAAATGTGGCCTCTGGAGTGTTCACCAACTTCGTTTTAAATTTGGCCTGGTGACCTAGTTTTTTACACCATGTTACCCAAAAACTCGTCCCAGATAAAATTGTGACAAATGTTCTGAGCAAGTTTCACGAATATTGCACTATAAATGTGGCCTCTAGAGTGTTCACAAGCTTTTTCTTTTATTTGCCCCTGTGACCTAGTTTTTGATCCCACATCACCCCATTCGAGCTCGACCACGATATCATACGAACAAATGTTCTGAGCAAGTTTCATGTTGATTGAGCAAAAGTGTGGTCTTTCGAGTGTTCACAAACTTTTTAAAGTTTTCAATATACAAGTAGCCATAATTATAATGAAAACTGCTCCGCCCCCTGGTGGCCATTTTTTTAAACAGAGCAGAACCATTTTGAACTCCAAGATATCATACAAACAACATTTTTATGTTCTGTGTAAGTTTCATGTTGATTGGGCAAAAAATGTGGCCTCTAGAGTGTTTACAAGCTTTTTCTTCAATTTGACCTAGTGACCTACTTTCTGACCTCACATGACACAGTTTTGAACTCATCTGAGATATTATGGGAACAAATGTTCTGGGCAAGTTTCATGAAGATTGGGCAATAAATGTAGTCTATAAAGTGTTCACAAGGTAAATGGTGACGATGATTTACATACGATGGACAACGGACAAGTCGATAACAAAAGCTCACCATGAGCAGGTTGTGCTCAGGTGAGCTAAAAAAAACAAGAGCTGTCTCAGGACAGCGCGCTCGACTATTGAAACGCTTTGTCAGAGTTATGGGCATTTATCACTACAAAAAGGGGCATAATTCTGCTAAAATGCTGGTCACAGTTAAGTGCCTTGGCCAGTGATCTTACATAATGACCCTGAAGACATGTGTTAAATTTCAGTTGAATATCTTTAAGAGTTACAGAGATGTGTACTTGTTGCACGCAAACCTTAACCTGAATTTTCAAGTGTCAAAAGGGGCACAATTCTGCTAAATAGCAGGACAGAGTAATGGGCCTTGGTCCGTGACCTTATACGTATAATGACCCTGAAAACATGTGTGAAGTTTCAATTGAATATCTGTAGTAGTTATAGAGATATGGAGTTGTTGCACGCAAACTTTAACCTAAATTTCAAAGTACAAAAAGGGCCATAATTTTGCTAAATTGCAGGTCAGAGTTATGGGCCTTGGTCAGTGACCGTACATAATGACCATGAAGACATGTGTGAAGTTTCAATTGAATATCTGTAGCAGTTATAGAGTTATAGAGTTGTTGCAAGCAAACTAATCTGAATTTATAAGTACAAAAAAGGGGCATAATTCTGATAAATTGCAGGTCAGAGTTATGGGCCTTGGTCAGTGACCATACCTAATGACCGTGAAGACGTGTGAAGTTTCAATTGAATATCTGTAGCAGTTATAGAGATAAGCACTTGTTGCACGCAAACCTTAACATGAATTTTCTCTTGCTCGCAAACCTTAACCTGACTTTTCTAAGTACAAAACGGGGCATAATTCTGCTAAAATGCTGGTCACAGTTATGGGTCTCGGCCAGTGACCGTATATAATGACCCTGAAGGCATGTGTGAAGTTTCAATTGAATATCTGTAGTAGATATAGACATATGGAGTTGTTGCAAGCAAACTTTAACCTGATTTTCAAAGTATAAAAAGGGGCATAATTCTGCTAAATTGCATGTAAGAGTTATGGGCCTTGGTCAGTGACCTCACATAATGACCCCGAAGACATGTCTAAAGTTTCAATTGAATATCTGTAGTAGTTACAGAGATATGGACTCGTTGCACACAAACCTTAACCAGAGCATTACAGTGATGCCCACGCAGACAAATGGGTGAGTAGTATAGCTTGAACTATTTGGTGAATAAATAAATAAGTTATTTGCAAAGGTGGTCCAAAAATAACCAAAAATAATAAGATTGTGATAATTGCTAGGGTCAATCAAAAAATAATTTCATTGTAAAAACTGCAAAGTAACCAGTAACAAAATAACAGTTTGTAATATTTGCAAAAGTTATTAAAAAATAATCAGATTTTAAAAATTGTAAGGCCAGTCCTTTTTATTTTCTGGTTTACAAAAATGTCCACTGGCAGGTCGAAAAAAAAAAAGTGTTCAAATCTTAACACAACGAACGATTTCCCATTAGCAATTTATAATTAATAACAATATCAACATTAAAACACACTATTATGTGAAGTTAGAATAAGACGTCAAACATGGTATAAACTGTTTTATTACACCAATGTTTTATATGCAGTTTAACTTTGTATTTATGCATTTTACAGAGTAAATAAGTGTAATAGATGCATATATGTTAACGGCATCATTAAAATTGATTTTACCACAAAGTTGTATACTTGTATGGATTTACAAAATGTAAAGTGAGATGCCTTTTTAAAAGAAGACGAGTTAACCTGTGCAGGACTGGAATCCACAACTGCCCGAACACAGACCTTGCAAAACGAGCTTAATCTAACCACACAACGCAAATTTTGAAAATAATTGCTGTTAGGTCTCAAAAAACATATTAAATTTAACTATATCAAGAGAAAAGTCCAAATAATATGACGTTAATTGTCTGGATTCTTATTAAGTCTTAATTCTTATTAAAAATGAGAAACCAGTTTTAACATATATTTAAAAAAAAATATTCAACTCGGTGTAAATGCTAAATCTTCATGTATATATGAAATTTATCATATACAAACTGAACTGCTAGTGTGCGTTAAATTATTGCATTACAATTGTGACAGAAACAAAATACAAGGCAAATAAGAAATTCTCATTGTGTCGCGAAAATATATGTCATCAACAAAATGCAACCATGACTTTCTCTTTTAAGTGTATACGAGACAAAGCTGTCTGTCCCCACATCCTCGTTTCGATGTGCCCGCAAGAAGATCTTGTTACTAATGATATTATTTGTTACAAATGCCTCCTGAAAATACACATCCAGTGCCTTCCACAGGATTTTTTTTGGCGTCCCCGTCCCGAGAGGGGTAGGTTAAAGAGGGGTATCCCCTCCGTACGTCAATTTTTTTTGCGGCATGTGTCAAATGACGTTATCTGGTGCGTTTTAGCTATTAAATTTAAGGCTAAGATGTTTTAAATTTTTTGTACAAGTTTAAACGAAATGAAATAAACGAAACATCACCGTTTGAACGGCATACCTCTAGCCTTTTAAAAGCAAAAGCATCATTGTTGTTGCGAAACTGAAAGTAATGATTTTTTCCGGATGTTTATGTCCAGTGCGCATCACATTCGCACAGTGACGTCATGTCCAAACCCACTATTCTTGTCGTTCTCGAATCTTTAGGTTACACTCGATGTACTGATGGAGCCTTTTTTATTAGATTAATTATGTTCATATGGGCATGTATTTAGTGTTTTAACACTGTTTTAATCGTTACAGCTGTTGAACATAGCACTGACTGGATAATTGGTGAATTGTAAAGATCTTGATTACAATATATTTATATTATATACATGCTTTGTTCTTGCAAAAACAGCGGGAAATTTTCCTCGTGCACATCGTGCCTGCGCATCAAATGTTAAAGACAAATGTCACTCTATTGTTAAAAACAGTGTTGATTTTCTCATGTTTCATTCTTTCCATGAATAACTGTACTTCTAACGGTAATATTAACTGTCATCAAATGGACAAGTCATTTTAAGGGCCGTCTATGAAACATGTTGAACATTATTAGAAGTTTACAATATATAATAAATTCAACAATTTACGAACTAAAAATCACTTGCTAATTTTTTGTCCACTAATAAGTAAATTTGCATGGAAAAACCACGCCAATTTGTTTATAATTTACCTATTTTTTCTCCATTTGCTGTACCAATCTTTTTGTTCAATTTTGGATACTAGTACAGATTTATGAGACGACCCTCAAACTTGAAACACTTCACTGACCACAATAACGGGATTTCTCCCTGCCAAAATCATGCATAGTATTAACATTCCTTTGACGGGAAACTAGGACACCCAATGTCTTTAAAGACCTGTATTTAGTAAAGCACATGATCGGTACATGCACGCTTTCCATGCGTGGAACGTGACGTCGTGTTTCAGCAGACATTTCACACTCTTTTGTAGAAAACACGGGTTTTACATGGCATACATGTACATAAACAACGGCGGACGCCTTGGTTAAAAAAATTGTCCGTGAAATTCCGGAACAATTTGTTGATCTTGATCGGCAATCATCGTGTGATACTGTCATTAACAAAAAGCAGTTTCACGGAAGTAAACGGACTTACCGAGCAAATTATTATATTCGTACTCAAAATATTTCGAAAATTTGAACGTTTCGTCCCCCATCGGTAAAAAAAAAATCGTAATTATAATTTATTTTTTTTTCACTTTCGGAAAATTTATGTTCGCCGGTTTTGTAAACCGTAAAATCAAAAAGTCCTGGCCTAAAGGTCCCAAGAAAAAAAAATTCCTTTTAAAAACTGCAAGGTTACCAGTAAAATTACAGTTTGTAATATTTGCAAGGTGATTCAAAAATAGTTAAGACTTGTTAAATAGCAAGTCTCAAGAAAAATAATTTCCTTGCAAAAACTGCAATGTTACCAGTAAAATTACAATTTGTAATATTTGCAAAGTTGATTCAAAAATAATAAGATTTGTAAAAATTGCAATGGTCCCAAGAAATATTATTTCCTTATAAAAAAAAAGTAAGGTTGCCAGCAAAATAAGTTTGTAATATTTGCAAAGGTGATTCAAAAATAGTTAAGATTTGAAAAAATTGCAAAGGTCCCTAGAAAAATAATTTCCTTGTAAAAACTGCAACGTTACCAGTAACAAAATATCAGTTCTTGGTTGTTCACAGAACAACTACATGTACCGCTTCTAAAAGTTGAAATTCACTATGATGTTAACTCGGTTATTATTACGAGACAGTAAGAAGTGCCGTTTGAATACCACAAACCTTTCCCAAATGCATTCATCGTTTTGATGAAGAATGTGATTATAACAAAATATGTCTACAACAAAATAAAAACCGTTGGGTAATTCACAGCTTTCAGTGTAGGATCAAATTTTGATAATAAATATCGTGGAAGAAAGTATGAAGCGTTCAAACTCATTGATAAATGGTTTAATTGGTTAACGAGCCAAGTAGAATCATGGACATATTATAATCCTAAAATATTCATCGCGCTTATAGTCGATGCAAGTTAAGGTGTTTATGTGTGGTGTTTAAAAACGTGTAACTTTTAATTTTACCCTGAATTATGTTATTACTTATTGTATTCTTCACTCGTAATACAAATAATAAAGAACGAAATGGAATTCATAGTTTATCGGTAATGAAGCAGTACAGGCACTAGCAATAGCGGTCGGTTACACTCTATTAAGCTTATCAGAAAATTACAGTAAAATGGGAACAGACTCTGTGGTAGAGTGGTTAACACGTTAAACTCACACGCCGGCGGCCGGGGTTCAATCCCCAAGAGGGGTAGGATTTTTTTCTCATTTTTATTAATTTTATTTTTGTTTCACAGAATATAAGCATTTGCTACTCAAGATGCTTTATGAATTGAAAAAAAGAAGACATTTATATTCTGTGAGTAACTTCCTTTAAGCATTTTAAAACATAACCAAACATTATCGTGCAACAACTTTGCTAATACGGTTGAAAAGCTAAACACTGTCGTTGCATTCATAATAATGTTAATTATTTTTAATATTTAGCATAGTGTTTGTTTTTAAGGTTTAAATTGAGTTTTGCTTCATGCCATGGTTATTTCTATTCGACACATTAATCTTCTGCCTTCCACGGAGATTTCCCGGTAATAAAACTGATAACCATCATTTTTCACTATATACCCCGTAGGTACATTCGCAGAATGTGTTCGTTATGAAAATGTAATGACAGAATGTCGGAATGCCATTAAAAGTAAGATCAATATGTTTGTAGCCCAAAGAAAGACCATGATATTGTACACCGGACAAAGAATTTGGCTCATCAGGTTTCTTGCACGACAATATTTTTCATTTTCAATTGAAAGTTGTTTTGACAGGCCTTATATATTTAATTTGTACATAGTATTGATAGCTGCTGTAAGCGGCTGTCTAGTTTTCACACCTGTTAACGTTTTAATTAGTGGCATACATTTTACAATGGACCTCAATTCATCAGCTGCACATTTGACAACAGATACAATTCAAATCGGCATTATTGACAAAAACTAACCTAACTACAAAATGGCGATATATATTTTAAAATCTGATTTTATTACGTGGCAATATCTATTTTAACGTCGCAATATGTATTTCAACGTCGCAATTTGAAGATTATAAATCGCCAAGCAATGTCTCTGTTCAAGTTATATTAATAATGTTGACACAAATATTATAGTAAAACACGGAATGTAGGATTTAACTAGTAAATGAAATTTTACGAATATTTTCGTTCGATGTTGGACTTTTTGGAATGAACATATTATCATGTATAAACACGTCGTGTTTGCTGGTTTTTTCTTCTTAACCAGAATTTACATTCAGTGATTTTAATTTTCTTCACATAAGAACACTGAACGAGCTATTAGCGCAACTATAATATTTTACCAAAAAAACGTTTATAAATTTATAACCACTGTATTTAAGGTGACATATGATATGGCATACCTCTCTAATTGCCCAGATTGTCTATGATAACGCGTCGAGGTTTTCATTTCAAGCTATTATATGGTCATTTAGGTGACTTCATGCAATTTGATTCTATTTACTGGTTGTAATATACAATTTTAATATTATTGTATTTTCAATATATGTGCAAAACATTCTACAAAACACACCATAATGGGTCTTAAGTGCCTATTGTCCTTATTTATTTGGACGAGTTGAAAAGATCCATAGGACGACTGAACAGTGCACTAACATTTTCAATCACTACTAGTTCAAACAAATGTTGTAACATTGAATTTTATTCTTGCTTTTTAATATTCAAAACTGTAGACAGATTTTCATTTAGAAACGATCTCAATAACTCTTTTGAATATTTTCTGTTTAATTTATACTTGCTATTAACACTTGAATAAAGTGAGTTGCGCCCAATGTTACGCAACAGCGAACAACTGCAGTGCCTTCAGCGCTTTGATTAATATTTGCAAAGGTTATTAAAAAATAACAAGATTTGTAAAAATTGCAAAGGTCCCTAAAAAAATTAATTTCCTTGTTAAAACTGCAAAGTAGTAAATTACAGTTTAAATAATATTTATAAAAATTGCAAAGGCCCACACAAAAAATTTCTTTGTAAAAAAAAAAATTATAAATAAAAAAATGCAAGGTTACCAGTAAAGCTTTGAAAACATTGCAAAGGTCCCAAGAAACATAACTTCCTTATATAAAAAAAAATGCAGTGCCCACAATCTGCAAATGCAGTAACTTGAGTATCTGTTGTATTCAGTTTGTTTGGAATTAAACAAATGTTGGTGATTATTTGGATCCCCTTCTGGATCCAGGGATTCTTTCGATAAATTTTTATTAAGATGCGAATCCAGTTGTTGAACAGATGTTTGTGCTGTCCTCAAATCTTTTTATAACTTTTTATAACTATATTGTCGAGAGCAAGACAAACTGGTAAATAAATCAATAACAAAAACATAACCTCCTTGGCGGAGGTAACAAATCCTGTTTATTCTCAATACAGTTGGAGTCTACAGACTGACCAAAGATTGACTACAGACTGACCATTAGGTTGTGATGGGGCCTCCCAAGTCAGGAAGATCATGTACAGCTGTTTGGGGTCAAGGGTCGCGTTAGGGGCCTTCAATCCCATGGGAGCTGCCTGAAGGGACCGCACACGGGTGAAGTCGCTGTGGGTAGAACCCACACTGTTCACCACGGCAACCGAGTATTCATAGAGGGAGTATGGCTGGAGACCATCATCTAAAAGAAATAGTGTTAATACATATCAGTACCTTAAGTTTAACTACTTTCTTTTCGACCAAGGAACTTCACATTTTACTTAGTGTCCTCAATGAAACAGATCAATGAGACTTTTCCAAATCGATCAATCCTCTATGACCCTTTATAAAAGGCCTTCTTGATTTTGTTAAAAAGCAGCGTAGATATTTGTTAATTATGAATGAAATAACCAGACATATTTTTGAATAAAAACAGCTCTTCATTTAAAATTTTACATATATAAGTACCAGCTATACTTTAAATCAGAAAGATACAAAGCATACAGAAACAAAAGATATTTGTAAAACATGTATGCCGCCTGACTTGCAGCCAAGTTGTGAATATATGCAATTGTTTAGAATTTTTTTTAATATGCAATCCCAAGCGAGGTCTCAATATATGGTATCTATGTATGAAGATTCATTAAAATATCTAGATGCGTTCTAAAGTTACTGAGCGGAAACCGTTTTCTATTTTTAGTAATGGTGACCCTGACCTTGATCCCACCCACCCCATAATTAATCCTATTAGAGGTCTCAATATAAGGTATCTATGTATGAAGTTTCATTAAAATATCTCAATGCGTTCTCAAGTTATTGAGCGGAAACCGTTTTTTCTATTTTTAGCAATGGTGACCTTGACCCCAACCATCCGATATGCAATCCCAAGCGAGGTCTCGATATAAGGTATCCATGTATCAAGTTTCATTAAAAAAATCTGTCAAGTTATTGAGCTAAAAGCTTTTTTCTATTTTTAGTAATGGTGACCTTGACCTTGACCCCACCCACCACATATGCAATCCCAAGAGAGGTCTCAATATAAGATATCTATGTATGAAGTTTCATTAAAATATCTTGATGCCTTTTCAAGTCATTAAGCGGAAACCATTTTCTATTTATAGTAAATGTCACCTTGACCTTGACCACACCCACCCCATATGCAATCTCAAGCAAGGCTTCAATATAAGGTATATATGTATAAAGTTTCATTAAAATATCTCGATGCGTTCTCAAGTTATTGAGCAGAAACTGACCCCACCCACCCCATATGCAATCCCAAGCTAGGTCTTGACATATGGTATCTACGTATGAAGTTTCATTAAAATATCTCGATGTGTTATTGAGCGGAGACCGTTTTTTCTATTTTTAGTAATGGTGACCTTGACCTTGACCCCACCCATCCTATATGCAATCCCAAGCGAGGTCTCAATATATGGTATCTATGTATGAAGTTTCATTAAAATATCTCAATGCGTTCTCAAGTTATTGAGCGGAGACCGTTTTTCTATTTATAGTAACGGTGACCTTGAGCTTGACCCCACTCACCCCATATGCAATTCCAAGCAAGGTCTCAATATAAGGTGTCTATGTATGAAGTTTCATTAAAATATCAAGATGCGTTCTCAAGTTATTGAGTGGAAACCGTTTTCTATTTTTAGTAACGATGACCTTGACCTTCACCCCACTGCCCCATATCCAATCCCAAGCGAGGTCTCAATATAAGGTATCTATGTATAAAGTTTCATTAAAATATCTCGATGCATTCTCAAGTTATTGAGCGGAAACTGTTTTTTTATTTTTAGCAACGGTGACCTTGAACTTTGACCTGTTGACCTCAAAATGTATAGGCGTCTTCCTTTCCTCCCAAGTAACCAGCATACCAACTTTCATAATAGTAGATCAAAGCGTTCTCTAGATATCGTGCGGAAACGAAATTATCTACGGACAGACAGACCAACCGACCAACCGACCGACGGCCAGGTGCAAAGCAAGATACCCTCACTTCTTTGAAGGGGGGCATAATAATTGTAGGTGAACATTCTCTTCTCAGATGTTTATAAGTATTGGTAGGTTAGAAAACAATAAATCCTATTTCTTAATTTACCTAAATATGATACATCCCAGCCAACAGTTCCCACCATACCTAGATGATCCATTCGCAGTCCAGAATAGATTTTCTTCTCACTCACAACGCAGTCAGCCGAGGGCAAGGGCGGAGCTTCAGTCGGCTGGTTGCTATGGTAACCTGGAACTGAGCCGCAAGTCTGTGTGCTCGGATTGAAGTCACAGGTGTCACAGAAGGCTCGGTCTTTCAGGGAGACAGGACAGACGGTGCCCATGCCACATCCTGAAGGTTTTGCATGAAAACACGTATCACAGGGGTATCTAAGCTGATTTTAGTATACACACAATAACAATAGGCAAATTTAGTTGATGTTATATTGGCATCTTCTCTTAAAGCCACAACATTAAGAAAGTAACCCAAAGTACAACTATAATTAAAAGATTTAATAGCACATTACAATACGCACTACTTTCAAAGGATTGTGAACCCACTAAACGTCTCGGTTTATAATGTATTTTTGCTGTATTAAGCACTTTCTTCGACCACATAAATGTTTCGATTCTATGCACTGGTGTATAGGAGTTATAATGTCTAGTTACGCCCAAGTACATTTTGTGACAACCTTTCTGTGTTGTCTACATGAATGCTGAGTATCTATACACAGTATAACAATCCACCATGAGTTTATAAATTAAGAAATAATTTTTAATTTATCGTTGTTTATCGGCCAATAAACAATAATTTGGAGTTCTGATGTGTAGGAATTAAACCATGAGGGCTAAGCCCAAGTTGTTTAATAGCCACGCATCAGAATGACTAATAGTTGTTAATTGGCCGATAAACAACAATAATGCGAAAATTAGTTAGATTCTAACCTGATTTGACATATATTTTTGCAATAAATTGAATTGTAATGTGAACTACTTTTTACTATGCTCCGCTCAGAACCAGAACTTCTTTTTTGCGTTGTTTATAGGTATTTAAACAACGATAATTTTGTTCTTTGTCTACAGAAAAATTAGCGAGTATCATGTTAGAATAAGTGATTAACAACTCAAGGTCAATTAAAACACTTAACAGCATAAAAAACTATAGCATTAATGACTTGCAGGTTTAGTTTCTTTGATTCTAAATAATGATTTATAAATTCCCTGCTTTGATACATGTAACCCATAGATCTGTAACCTTTTTCTTAATAATTAATACCCTTGTTTGTTTTTTCTAATTGATTCATGCTTCACAGATTAATTGTACAGGAGCCAGTTAAAAGAGGACAGCGCGCTAGACTTTTCTTGTGCTTGTCAGAGTTACTGGCTTTTTTTTTCCTAAAACAAAATGTATGGATAGTAGGGGCAAATTAAACAAAGTTTATTTCGTTCTTGAGTTACTGTGTGAAAAACATTTTTCTAATTTCCAACAAAGACCTTGACCCCACCCATCGCATACCCATCTCATGCGATGTCTAGCTACACGGTATTTATAAATTAAGTTATTATTATTTATTATTAATATTCCAATTTGTTCTGGAGTACTAGAGCAGAAACTGTTTTTTCTATTTTTAGTCACAGTGACCTTGAACCCACCCACCCCACCCAAATGTAATCCCCAGTAAAGTATTACTGTAGGCTATCTATGTATGAAGATTCATTCTTGAGTTAGGGAGTGGAAATCAAATGTTGACGCAGCCACCCCTACCGCGGGAATGTTTGTTTGTATTTTTCGCTGTTTTTAACAGTATTTCAGTCATATCACGGCGGTCAGTTAACCTACTCACACTTTTCCTGGGCAAGCTTAGCTGATCTAAGCGGTTTACCAGTACACTGCAGATCCGTTATATCTTGATCCGTTATATCGCAAATCGACCGTGGATCCCGATTTTTTTCATGTACTTCAATATTTTACTATTACACGACGTTCATAAATTAATCCAGTTTGGTCCGTTTTTTTTGCGCCTACATCGCTACTCTTTCATTCACACTCTTGTAGTGCGACAAATAATAACCCGATCCGCTCAACATCAAAGTGTAACAGTTTGATGTCATCAGCTTACATCGCGCGTGCCACCCATGACAACGTCCTTTCACTGCTGTCAAATTACACGCCCTCAACGTGGAGGGTGTAAACAGTAACTGTATGTCATAGATCAATACTGACCTATCTGAACGACAATAACGTTATCAATACGGCGTAAATGTTTCTGTTTTGTTTAAGAGGAAATGCTAACTGCACATCGTTTGCGATATAGATACCCAATTTTGTTGTTATGCGCTACGAAACTGTTATACAAAAGTAAAGATCTCAATGTTCTCTGCGCTACGAAGTTTTTATATGACAATCAATACACCAAGCTTTCCATGCGAATGACGTGACGTTGTACATGTCAACATAATTTTCGCGCAGAACAAAGGATTTACACGAAATACGTGTGCAGTTTGATTGTAAATAGAAATCGGGTTTACGTCATGTGAACAGTAAAATTCAGATAGGCGTTTGGGATTTACATAATTTGAAATTAATTATAAGGAATAATATAATATTTTTATATACAAATGGAATATTTTACATATGGTTATAACACATTGTAGATATGAACAACCATGAAAAAGGTGCATTAATTACGTTTAAATGTTTCGAGATCGTGAAAATATGCCAGAGTATACATGTATATGTACATGAATGACCTGACAAGTTATATCGTGATCCGGCTATATCGCGCTCGCGATCCATGGACCCCGCGAATAGCTATATAATGGATCTGCAGTGTACTTAGTGCACATACTTATGCCAGTAACTGACAACTGCCCTACTTGCATCAGAGGTAGGGGGAGAATGGCCGTAGAAATAATTTCATGACCAATCCCCACACAAGCTATGTGGCCGGGCTGGGGTTCGAACTCACGATCCTGGGATTGACAGTCCAGCGCTCTACCAAATGAGCTAGCCTTGCAAGGCTCCCACCGGACTGTAAAATTTCTAAGTATAAAAAGGCCCATAATTTTCACAACTTTCAAACAAGAGTTATCAAAATTGGCCTATGGGTTCATTTTAATATAGGGAATAAGAGTTTTAAGTTTGAATGAAATCTCTCAAGCCATTCCTGAGAAACTAGCTTACCCAAAAACGTTAACCTATCTCAATAGCTTATTTGTAAAATTTCTAAGTGTAAAAAGGCCCATAATTTTGACAAATTTCAAACTAGAGTTATCCAAATTGGCCCATGAGTTCATTTTTATATAGGGAATAAGTGTTTTAAGTTTGAATGAAATCTCTGAAGGCATTCCTGAGAAAACGTGTAAACGAGCCCATAATTTTCACAAATTTCAAACTAGAGTTACCAAACTTGGCCTATAGGTTCATTTTAATATGGGGAATAAATGCTTCAAATCTGAATGAAATCTCTCTAGCCAGCCCTGAGAAACTAGCTTACCATAAAACTTTAACCTAGACCAGACGCTGACGCCAGGGGGAGTAGAATAGCTTGACTTTTCTTCGTAGAATAGCTGGCCTTTTCTTCAAAAAGTCGAGCTAAAAATAAGCGAGCAATCTCACCAGATTGTTTGCTTGATACATCGGCACAGTACTGTGTAGCGGGATTGTAACCAACAAAGTTGCAGCAGCCAAGACCATTGGATATCACTTCTATGCCACAACACTTCTCATTGGCTGCAATCTTGGCAGCAGGGCTTGAATATTCATGAACCTGAAATGCATCAATTTCTATCAATATGAATGAAGATAGTTAAGACTCATCAAAGTAAATCATTGGTACAACGGGTCAGTGCTCTAGATTAGTTTTGATGTAGAGGGTAAATGTACACTTGAACCACAATTTATGAGGGTAAATGTACACTTGATCCACAATTTATGGGGGTAAATGTACACTTGATCCACAATTTATGGGGGTAAATGTACACTTGATCCACAATTTATGGGGGTAATTTTACACTCTGTCCAAAATATATAGGTGTACAATTAATTTGTGTCAGTCGGAAATTCAATGGTCAGTGCAAAATAATGCAATAGTGTAAACTCAAATAATGTAGTACTTAAGACGTTTCAAGAAGGTAATACAAATATATAAGATAATGAATGTCTGCATAATCACACATTCAACGGTTGTGTATCATGATCAGGATTGTTTCTTTTCCATGTGAACGCATATATCTGAAACTGTGTGCATAAATGTACACCCTAGTATTGTTTTCTGTGTGTATCTGTGCGTAACTGGTCATCTTAACCGGGTAATAGTATTTCATTATTGATAGTAAGATGAAACTTGAAATGCTATTGTGTGTTAAAAAGGCACTGAACTTAATGAACGCTACTGGATGATATTTAAGATTAGGCTAAGATTTTGGTTTACACCTTTTGTACTTGAGAAACTTGTATCTGGTCATATTGAACATATACATATAAATGTCTGGTTATGTTGATAGTTCTTAGGGCAGATTTTTATGAAGATAATTTAAATGTTGATTTCAAGTGACTGTTTGTATTACAAATTTAAGTGATGCTTGACATGTCTAGCTATACTGATGCTGAAAAGGGCTAGATCTAAAGGGCTAGATTTAAAATCTATTGATACCTCAGAGTGGCTAGTTAAAAGATTGTCTTAAAGTGCTTATTATAGAAACCATTTCAGTCTAACCAGTCCCAGAAACTATTAAAAGAAACCAAAACACACACACAATGTAAGCTACCTTTACATGACCAGTATCACTGGTACAACACAAGCTCGAGTCCGCTGGAAGGTATTGGCGGCCGCAGCACGTGTATATGTTGACCTGAGCGTACGACTCGCCAGCAGTTGCGTCTCCGCAGCACTCCATCGAGTCAGCAACCATCTCCCCTCCGCAGCACGTTTTATTCAGACGCTCGTGTAACTGGCCTGTTTAACAAATTGTTAACATTTGAAACCTGACAATAAGAATAAATTAAACAACAGCTGTTTGTAAAACAGTTATGCCCTTTCTCGGTTAAAATAGCTAAAAAGGCTGATTATCAAACTTGACCTAGATATTATTATTACAAAGACCGACATTAGCAAACCAATATACCCTGCCATCTTTAATGGAGGGCACAACAATTAAATTTGATACAGAATTTTAATTGATGTAAGTATAGAATCATATGTAACTTTTCATATAATGCCTTTGTTGCAAAGTGCTTTATATATTGCATAGAGCATAAAACAATTTCACAAATCTAAGGATAATATTTACTACCAATCACTATATTCAGATTCTGAATATATCACATGCATATCTTTGGAATATTATATATTATAAAGATTATTTTCAAAAAGAAATGTGCAAATCTGCTTAATTCTATTATAACAGGTTGTGAACTAGAGCTATCCTATCACTAAAGGTGATTAATACCCCCCACATACCGCTTTGGCACAGATGTAGAGCTTTGACACAGATGTAGAACTTTGACAGAGAACAATGTATTGACTGACAAAATGACCTGCATACAAGAAAAAATCAGCTTGAAATGCAAAAAGAAGAGAACAAGCGGAAATTATTCGTACATATTTGACCTTGAATTGTGACCTTGACCTTTGACTGATAAGCATGAGACATGTGCAGGACATATTCTCTAGTAATGTGGAGTAACAATTTGAAGCAATATTAAAATCCTTCCTGGCATTTCGAAGTTATGGAGAGGACCAAAATGCTAATATTAAAAATTTGACCTTAAATTGTGATCTTGACCTTTGACCCTCAAACATGGGTCATGTACGCGACACATCATCTGGTCATGAGAAATAATAATTTGAAGTTATATTAAAATCCTACTAGGCATTATGAAGTTATGGAGCGGAAATAAAATACCAGTATTTGACTCTTGACCTTGAATTGTGACCTTGACCTTTGATGGACAAGCATGGGTCATGTACGCGAAGCATTGTCTGGTCATGGTCATAATCTGAAGTCATATTAAAATCCTTCCAATCATGACAAAGTCATGAAGTGGAAATGAAATACAAGTATTTAACCTGCATTTGACCTTTGACCTTGAATTGTGACCTTGACCTTTGAAGGACAAGCATGGGTCATATGCGACACATCGTCTGGTCATGGGGAATAATTATCTGAAGTTATTAAAATCCTTCCAGGCATTAAAAAATATGCAGCGGAAACAAAATACAAGTATTTGACTTTTGACCTTGAATTGTGACGTTGACCTTTGACAGACACGCATGGGTCATGTATGCGACACATCGTCTGGTCATGAATAATAATAATCTGAAGTTACATTAAAATCTTTCCAGGCATTATGAAGTTATAGAGCAGAAACAAAATATGGGACATAGCAACGTACCGACGGACACGCGTGATTCCTATATAGCACTCACTTTTTAAAAAAGTGGGGGTATAATGACAGTGAAACAATGGAATATACAACACACATGTTGAATGTCACCTACCATTACAGCAGACCTGGGAGCCACTGGTTAGGTAGGGTGTAGTACCACAGCATGCATCACCAGTTCCTATGGCAACCCGGTCCTCAAGTTTGTCAGGGCAACAGACCTCGCCTGGCAACACGTGCTCATACCTGGAAACACACAAGGAAAAGTTTTGTAATATGAAGAGGCAACTGAGAGATGAATGCTGATGTAGGGGCAAATTGAAATCGTGGGAAAAAGTGACACTGTGAGAAGAGCAATGTGCAGAAAAGTTTACTCTTTTGGGAAAAAGTGACCTTGTGGAAAAAAATGAAAATCTGAATAAAAGTTGGTAGCATTAAAGGTGTATCACATTTTCCATAACTATTGCATCAAATAAATTAGTAACACGTGGAAGAAATGTCCAAGAACAAATTAAAGTTATAGGTAAAATATTACATGACAGAATAAAAGCCTGCAAGTCTCACCTGTTACTACAGCAGACGTGGTCTGGTTTAAAGGGTTGGAACACGCCTCCGCAGCAGACGTCACTCTTGTCAGCCATGGGCGCGTACTCCTTACCACAGCAGTGGTAGCCATCTTTACTGTTGTGTAGCACGCCATCACAACACACCTAAGATGGAGCAGTTCCAGAAAGTTATAACCATGATAGTAAGTTCTAGAAACAAGAAACTCGAGAATGCATTTTTTAACTGTTAAAAGAATAATATTAAAAGCATAGCATAGAGAATCATCAAAAGAGAGGCATATGTTAATAAGATTTCTTTTCCACTTGAGAAATTCACTTAAAACTAGACATCAACAAAGAAGTAACGTTAAATAGTTTCAATTTATGTTCATTAAAGCTATAAAAATAATTTCACTAACAATTAAAATGATATTGAATCAAATTAACAAAATCTGATGGATATTGACTACAATTTGAAAAGGTTTGAATATATTTTTCACAAAACACCATGAAGTAAGAATATATAAATAGCACAGACTTACACAACCATTGCGAGGGTTGAGAGTGAAGCTGTTGTTTCTGCTTAACATTTCTATCTCAGATACAATAGAGAATATTATGTGACTGTTGGATAAAGACAAAGTTTATCATGCAAGGCTGAGAAACATGGTAGTGTGAGGCTTGACATGGTAGTGTGAGGCTTGACATGGTAGTGTGAGGCTTGATGAAAAGTTGGTCTTTCTATAGTTTATATTATTAAACACACTATTATGTGAAGTTAGAATAAGACATCAAACACAGAATCAATTATTGTATTATACCAATGTTTAATAAACAGTTAAACATTTGCAATTTAAAAGATTTGCTGAGTTATTAGTGTAATATACACCTCCATAGATAATTTAAGTTATTAGTGTAATATACACCTCCATAGATAATTTAATCAGTAATATCGATTTGACTACAAAACAGTTTACTTGTATGCATTTACAACATTTTCACAAAAACAGAATTGTGTCCATAAATATAATAAAAACAATCAAAGACACAATCAGATTTACTGAGTGTTATGGATAATGCAAAAATACCATAGTTATTGACAGAATATAACAAACATACTCTGACACCACCAAATACACAGTTTTATGTGAAAACAGAAATATTTAATGTCCATTCTGTGTTTGATGTATTATTCTCACTTCACATACAGTCTTCACGAATAAGTTTTAAAAGCAGTGGACTGTCGGTCCACCAAACCAGCTAAATCAACTGGACCGTACAACAATTTAGTGGACAACAATTTGTTTGTAGATTTTCATTCACTCTTACAATAAAATGATTTTATTAAGAAAAATAATTTGAAAGCAATTATGGTTTTCAGACTTTTATTCTAACATGAATCATGTATTTATTACATTCACTCTCAATAAAAATATGGCAAAATATTAATACAAGATCGCCAGTTAAATCAAATACCAGGTGTATATTTCGTTTTAGCCTATTTGAGTTCAGTACTGGCCCAAATGGCCCAGCTGGTACCTGGGCCAAAATTTACTCAAATGGAAACTGCTCCTCTCGCTAGGATTGCAGAACATGGACTCCCTACTCCTGAAGAGTTGGGGTCCCCACCCCACCCACTCCTTTAATAATAAATGCTTTGAGTCCAAAAATTATTTTTAAAAATGCCACTGTTGAGTAATACAACATTTTTACTTTCACTGAATTTAACTTACGATAACTTTCGTGAAAATGTGGCAGCACAAGTTTTTGGGTGTAATCAGTGTATAGTTATACTTTTGTATAGCTCGTTTATTAGAAAACACACGTAGTCATAGCAATATTTTCTTTTAAAACAAATGTAGACGTACCTTTGACATTACACACTGAAATTCCATGCGATCGGCAAACACAATTTGTCAACATCCCATTTCGTATTTTAAGTAAACATTTTTCAAACAATAATATACTGACTTCTTGTAGTATGTAGTATTTTATTTATTATGTGGGTGTTATAAACACGCAGGTAACAACATGCACGAAAATGTGTTACAAATTTCTTCACCTTTACCAACAATGAGGGCGTGATAAACATTTAATGCGTTCTCATTGGCTGACTGGGTCACTGTAGTAAATCTAGCTCCTCCTGCTTACAGATTTTATCGATAATTGACACGCTGATGCAGAAGGAGAGTGCGTTTATTGCCGAGTAGGCGTTCTTTGTGTTAGAAAAACAAGCGTACGCAAGCGGAAATGATTGCGAATCAGACACAGAATTTTATGGCGTCTTTTTGTAAAAGTATGCATCCAAATAAGCCGATTTTTGCTTTACCGAAAATTATTAGCTGAACATTTTTAGGGATTTCTGGTATCAAAATTATCAAGGGAAATTTCTTTGCTGGACCGCCGGTCCAGTTTACTGCAACTTTTGCTGGACCGAGCAAAAATTTGGTGGTCTCGGTTCACCGCTTACATCGAAGACATATTAGAGTGTTATTACTATTTAAAGACAATACATTATTTAAGAAACTGGACTTTATCGTTCCGTAGGCACCTCAACTAGAAGAAATATTCCATGATGCTATCTAGATTTATTGATCAAACAACCTTTTTGTTTTTACAGGATAAAATAGTGTCAAGCTCTACCCTCGAATTTGTAAACATTTCTATGCTCAGTCCCAACAATCCTTAGACAACGCTTTGCCTTACCTTAGTCCCAGAGTAGCACGTAGACCCACAGAGATTCTGGAGGATGCCACACTTGATGTACGTACACTTACCTTAGTCCCAGAGTAGCACGTAGACCCACAGAGATGGAGGATGCCACACTTGATGTACGTACACTTACCTTAGTCCCAGAGTAGCACGTAGACCCACAGAGAGTCTGGAGGATGCCACACTTGATGTACGTACACTTACCTTAGTCCCAGAGTAGCACGTAGACCCACAGAGATTCTGGAGGATGCCACACTTGATGTACGTACACTTACCTTAGTCCCAGAATAGCACGTAGACCCACAGAGAGTCTGGAGGATGCCACACTAGATGTACGTACACTGACCTTAGTCCCAAAGTAGCAAGTAGACCCACAGAGATTCTAGAGGATGCCACACTTGATGTACGTACACTGACCTTAGTCCCAGAGTAGCACGTAGACCCACAGAGATTCTAGAGGAAGCCACACTTGATGTACGTACACTTACCTTAGTCCCAGAGTAGCACGTAGTCCCACAGAGATGGAGGATGCCACACTTGATGTACGTACACTTACCTTAGTCCCAGAGTAGCACGTAGACCCACAGAGATGGAGGATGCCACACTTGATGTACGTACACTTACCTTAGTCCCAGAGTAGCACGTAGACCCACAGAGAGTCTGGAGGATGCCACACTTGATGTACGTACACTTACCTTAGTCCCAGAGTAGCACGTAGACCCACAGAGATTCTGGAGGATGCCACACTTGATGTACGTACACTTACCTTAGTCCCAGAATAGCACGTAGACCCACAGAGAGTCTGGAGGATGCCACACCTGATGTACGTACACTTACCTTAGTCCCAGAGTAGCAAGTAGACCCACAGAGATTCTAGAGGATGCCACACTGGATGTACGTACACTTACCTTAGTCCCAGAGTAGCACGTAGACCCACAGAGATTCTAGAGGAAGCCACACTTGATGTACGTATACTTACCTTAGTCCCAGAGTAGCACGTAGACCCACAGAGATGGAGGATGCCACACTTGATGTACGTACACTTACCTTAGTCCCAGAGTAGCACGTAGACCCACAGAGATGGAGGATGCCACACTTGATGTACGTACACTTACCTTAGTCCCAGAGTAGCACGTAGACCCACAGAGATTCTGGAGGATGCCACACTTGATGTACGTACACTTGGTAAGTTCAGGACTGAGTGTTGTCTGGGGTCTGAAAATGGGTAAACGTATGGCGTGATACAGCTCAGGCATGTAATACACACAATAGAACAAAATAAAACAGACTGAAAATGGTTAGACTTCCAGCACGAGGTCAAAGGTATGTTTAATTAATAAACCTTAATGTTATGCTTATCTTTTAAGGTAGATTAAACAATAACATTTAGTTAAACCATATATTATTTCTTGAAAACATGAATATACAATACATAAATTATAAAGTTACAAATAATTTGCATGTTCAGAAAATGGATCAGAACGAAAGATAATATCTTTAATGTGTATTGGTTTTTCAAAGAAAAAAGTTGCAATCGGTATCTGAAACATTTATATTTTATACAAAATTACCATACATGAAAATGTCAGTTTTTGTTTTCTTTTTATTTATAAACATGACCCAACAGTATGCTACTATCATGCTATTTTTGTTGTTCTATTTTCAAAAACGGTAAGTAACATATTTTAAGATTCTGCATGAGATTTCAATGAACATTCCGAGACAAGACACTTACATTTCTGAGCACTGCTTGATAGTGCGTCTCCAGACGTCATAGCGCAGTATGATGCCATTGGGTTTCAGGGGGGCCTGCCAGGTGACGGCTATCTGGTGGGGGTCAAGGGGCAGCAATCGAGGGGCCGCAAGGGTCTTTGGCAGGGCTTCAAGTGTAGAGCCCAGTACGACCTCGCTCTTCACACAGTCAAAGACCGTGCACACCTCCAACTGTAGACATTGTAAACATAGATTTCAGGTAAAAAATAGCTCAGACTAGCATTATACTCATGAACCCTACTAGCATAATAATTATGCACTTCTATTATGTCCTATATTTATTCTCAGTTGTGTTCATGCAATGTTTTATTTAGTGTGTTCATTAATATCACCATATTTTCAGTGAAATACTCTGGTTTTGATTCCTCTATGGAAACTAATATAGTCATCTTAACAAATTTGTAATACAAAGGTCAGTGTCAGGTTAACGTGTATGAGCAAGTCATGCACATTATATAATTGCGTTCTTAACTTTCCTCCAACTTCTTTATCTATATATACCACTATTTCACTTGTCTTCAACTTCTTCAGCTATATAAACCACTATTTATTTTTTATCCAACTTCTTTATCTATTTATACCACTATTTATGTTGTACTGTTGTATATCTTAAAATATATTCACAGAAAATTAAAACTGCAGAAATCATCCGTCGGTATGACTTTGACCGTTAGAAGTCATTTGTGAAATGCTTTAATAGACAGAAGCACAGATGAAGATTCATAACAAGTTGATTAGCATCATACCTTCATGACAACCATAGTCATAATGGACCCATTCCCAGCCCAATAACTGTATACAAAATAAAACCCGGACCTGTATCTCATACACAGTGTACGGCTGCAAGCCTGTGAGCACATAGGAGCCCGGAATGGTCAGTCCTGTGTTGATTGTCTCCCCATTCATGTAGATATGGTAGCCAGTGATGTCACCATTCGGGACTTTTGGGGCCATCCATGACACGCGGATTGCTGTCTCACTGACAATGCTAAGGGTAGGCGTGTCTATCCCTTCAGGGGCTATATAAAGCAATCCAACAAAAGGTTAAAATTATAATACAAAATGCAGTGTCTTGGGTACATGCACATACTGTTTGAATGTTAAAATTACAATTCTGATGATATAAGTATCTGCTGCGTGTTAGTATTGTTTTCATATTCCAACAACCACACCATCATAATCATCGTCATCATCAACAACAACAACAACATTAAAACATAAAAATAATAACAGAACAGGTAACCATCCTCCTACTCATCATCATCATCATCAGCATCGATTTCATAACAATACCACTTACATCAACAACATCAACATTATCATCTTCAAATCTAATACATTAATACATTTCAAATAAACACTTTAACATTTATATATGTGTAACAAGAGTCAAGGCATGAACTAATACAAGCATCACAAACTCACCACCATCCAAAGTTGTAACAAACACAGGATCACTGGTTATGTAAGCTCCACCATTGATCGTTAGGGTAACCAATGCTCGGTACTGCGTGTTTGGCCTCAGATCACCGAAGGAAGTCACGTTGACACCCGAACCCAGAGATTTTGTGTAGTTTTTAATGCTGCTTTGAAGGTGAACCGTGTAGTTTGTCACACTACCTTGAAGGTCAACAACACCTGGAAACAATTATGGATAGTGTATGCCCTTAACCTTCCCTTGTACAACAGACCATACTTGACTGGTGTGTGATAATCTTAAGTAAAAGATAAGGAGTTTAACCAAGAAGATGAAGTGCTTCAAAAATGCTATCAATACTTAAAATAATATTTTAAACAATCACCAAATGGGAATAGAACTATGAGAGTTAAAAATTTTGACAAAAATTTCCCGTTTTAAATCAGGGCAGTGATT
Organism: Congeria kusceri; assembly: GCA_027627225.1. Classification (NCBI taxonomy): domain Eukaryota; kingdom Metazoa; phylum Mollusca; class Bivalvia; order Myida; family Dreissenidae; genus Congeria; species Congeria kusceri. Next base: position 25,650,101 of record CM051028.1, read on the forward strand.
GCTTGACCTACTATAATCTTGTTTCAACACTGCAAAAAGGGAAATTACTCGAACGAAATCCTTGATAGTTACCTCCTCTTGTTCTACAGAATAAATTCATCACTGTAATCAAGTACTTTGAGTTTTAAGTCAATACCTCATACAGGTATCGAGAAATTAGACCTGAAGCGAAAATTGTAAGTTGAAAAAAAGGGTAATAACTGCTACAAAATCCTTGAAAGAGTTACCTCCTCATGTCTGCAGAATGGGGTCAGCACCATAAACAAGTATTTTAAGTTTCAATTTAAAGTCTTTGATAGTTATTGAGAAATTTTATAACACTGGAAATACAAATCACAGGGCTACCTGCCTTGTTGTCCTGAATTACCCTTTTGATAGTGAAAAAGTATTGAAAGTTTCAAATGGATTCCTTTGATAGTATTTGAGAAATGAACTCTGACAAAAAACTTAACCAAAAAACTTAACAAACCCAGACACTGAGGTCGACGCAGACGACAGAGCAACGACAATAACTTGACTTTTTCTTCAAAAAGTCGAGCTAAAAAAAAATTCTAAAAAATCTATGCAAGACTTCTGTTTACTTAATTTGCATTATGTAACGGTAAAAAATGAAATTTATTTTAACAGTTAGTAACAAGACCTACCAGGTGTCTCCCATGTGACTGCCACTACTCTGTGACTAATGGCAGTGGCATTGACCTTGGCAGCTCGCCGTGGAAACCCACCAAAGGTCATGACTTCTGGGGTGGGGTCACTGGTGAGTTGACCCACATCGTTGATCACGGTGATGCGATATCGGTACGTGGCAAACATGGGTAGGCCACGATCTTGGAAGAAGTATTCTGTGCCAGAGTAGATCCTCTGCCAAACTGCCCCAGTTGTGTTCACATTTGCTAAACAAAGACATGTAAAAAGTTTACTACACTCATATTTGTTGGCAGTGAAATGATAAGAGATACTTGAAAAAGTAATAGCAAATTTTTATCAAGCATGTTTTAAATAAAATAGATCACACATAGTAACATTCACATTTGCAAAACAAATGTAAAATGTTTAATTCATACATATTTGTTGGAAGTGAAAAATGAACTATTGAGAGAATTCCAATCATGCTCTTTTAAAATAAATCTGATCATAAATGTCAGCTACTATGATAAACACAAATTAAATATTAACTCATAAAAACAAGCGCTGTTGTAAAACTTGTTTGCCCCCTTTAAGATAAAAGCAATCTTTAAAATATTAAGTTTGGTAAAGATCAGAGGAAAACTGTTGGACATAGACAGTGGAAACAGCTAACAAGGCCATTTTTTACAAATCAAGGGCCACAAATCTGCAGTTCCTTAATTTGATCAACAAACTTTAAGATTTCATGCCCTCAAACATTTTCATCAAGTTTAGTGAAGATTGGATGAAAACTGTTGGACTTAGAGAGCGGAAACGACCAAAAAGGCCAATTTAGATAATTCACCATAACTATATACAGTTCCTGGGGCATTTTGATGTATCAAACTTGCCTGAGATATTATGCCTACAAATATTTTCATAAAGTTTGGTGAAGATTTGATAATAACTGTTGGACTCGGCTAAATAGGCCTATTTTACAAAGTTTAATGACCATTACTCCACAATTCCAGGGGTGATTTGGCTGATTATCAAACTTAGCCAAGATATTATGCTCATAAACATTTTTATCAAGTTTGGTGAAGATCAGATAAAACTGTTTGACTTTGAGAGTGGAAACAGCTAAAATGGCTACTTTTAGCTAATTCTAGGACCGTTACTCCACAGTTCCTAGGGCCATTTGATTATCAAACTGGGAAGAGATAATGTGCTAACAAACATTTTCATAAAGTTTTATGAAGGTCGGATGAAAATTGTTGGGCTTAGAGAGCGGAAATGAAAGTAATCTACTGAACAACAGACAGACAGACCGACATTAGCAAAGCAATATACCCTGCAATCTACGATGGGGGGCATACGCGGTAAATAAAACATCCATGTTTTGTTTATCTTTTCATGTATTTTTTGTGTGTATTGCTTGAAATAAGGAACATAGTCCACTAATACATATATGACACACTAAACAAGAGGGCCAAATGGCCCTGGGTCGCTCACCTGAGTTTCATTAGTCAAACAATTTTCCATTTGTAAGATTTTTATACGGATATGGATATACTGATACGGACTGATGGAAATGCGGCCTTAATCATCATTGTTTAAAAAACTTAAGTGACAACAGACATTCAAAATTTTCAAGTAGATATTGAAATTCAAGCTTTTTCTTCAATTTGACCTAGTGACCTAGTTTTTGACCCCATATGACCCAGATTCGAACTCGGCCGAGATACCATTTGGAAAAATGTTCTGACCAAGTTTCATGACGATTGGGCAAAAAAATGTGACTTACAGAGTGTTAACAAGCTTTTTCTTCAATTTGACCTAGTGACCTAGTTTTTGACCCCACATGGTCCAGATTCGAACTCGGTCGAGATATCATTGGGACAAATGTTCTAACAAAGTTTCATGAAAATTGGGCAAAACATGTGATTTCGAGAGTGTTAACAAGCTTTTTCTTCAATTTGACCTAGTTTTTTACCCCACATGACCCAGATTTGAACTCGGCCGAGATAACATTGGGACGAATGTTCTGACAAGGTTTCATGAAGATTGGCAAAAAATGCAACTTCGAGATTGTTAACAAGCTTTTTCTTCAATTTGACCTAGTGACCTAGTTTTTGACCCCACATGACCCAGATTCGAACTCAGCCGTGATAGCATTGGGACAAATGTTCTGACCAAGTTTTATGAAGATTGGGCAAAAAATGTGACTTCTTGAGTGTTAACAAGCTTTTTCTTCAATTTGACCTAGTGACCTAGTTTTTCAGCGCACATGACCCAGATTCAAACTCGGCCGAGATATCATTAAGACAAATGTTTTGACCAAGTTTCATGAAGATTTGACAAAAAATGTGACTTCTAGAGTGTTAACAAGCTTTTTCTTCAATTTGACCTAGTGACCTAGTTTTTGACCCCACATTACCCAGATTCGAACTCTGCTAAGATATCATTGGGACAAATGTTCTGACCAAGTTTCATGAAGATTGGCCAATAAATGTGGCCTCAAGAGTGTTCACAAGCTAAATGTTGACGACGAATGACTAATGACGAACGACTAACGACGGACAAGAGGCGATCACAAAAGCTCACCATAAGCACATTGTGCTCAGGTGAGCTAAAAAACGAGAACAATAAAACACAATATCTAAGCCATTGAAAGCAGGAGTTAAAACAATAGCAAGTTCTTACGATCAAGTGGCTGTCGGATCAGCAGTTTTGTCAGCTCAAATTTAATGTTGGGTCCATTGGGCTTGCCCGGGCCCTCCCACACGAGGGTGATCATTGTCTGGGAGACGGGCGTGGCCTCAGGAGGCTGCTGACTCTCGGGTACCATGGCGTGGGTACGGACATTAACCGGGTAACTCTGGGTACAGCCCCCACCTGGGAATAACAACACAGACAATAGATAAATTAAATGAATGGTCCTCATACAAGTGATGTATTTGATATCTATGTCAGTAAGTTAACATTTATAACTCTTTCAGTAGAATTTTTAAAAAAAGGTAAAATAACTATGGTGTTGATAAAACTAAGATAGAATTTTAAAAAAATCAAGTAATTATGTAGATAAATTAAATGCGTGGTACATTGATACCTTTTATGCTACAAGTTGTAACTTGTTCAATACAATTTAAAGAAAAAAATAATCAAGTATTAGTCTATTGAAGAGAAATAAAATACAACTACATAAAGACAGAATACTATAATAAGGAAGCTAACTTATAACCAAAATGATTTCACAAACTGTCAAAACCTGTACATAAAATTTGCCAAATATTTGTTGAGTCAATGTCTCACTTTTTTATTAAACTGATTTTCGTGCCATTTTTTTTCGAACAAAAATCAATTCTCCTAAACAAATAAGCATTTCAGTTTTTACTTGTACAAAACATGACAGTCACAGCATATTCCGTGTAAGCCACAAGATCCTTAAATAAGAGCTGCAAGACTGAAATGTTATTAAATCAACAAGAGCTGTCAGAGGACAGCGCGCTCGACTATTCGAAGTATTTCAGTTGGTACATATTTTGGATAGTGGAAGGGGCATAAATTTGTTAAAATACAAAACTTTTAAGTGAAGCCTTGTATAGTTTAATCATTTTTGGAACAAAAACTCAAAAAGTAACCACAAAATCTATGAAAAAAGTGTGCATAACTCTGTCAAAATACAAAACAGAGTTATGGATAATGTTGCCCCTGATACCAGAGTTGATGACAAAGGTTAGTTCCAAGTTTCAGGTGAATAACTCACGTAGTTTTGAAGTTACCAAACTTTTGAATATAAACTTTAAACAGAAAATCTAGTGAAAAGGGGGCATAACTCGGTCAAAATACAAAAAGAGTTATGGGGAATGTTGCCCCTAATACTGGAGTTGATAACAAAGGTTAGTTCCAAGTTTCAAGTGAATAACCTATGTAGTTTTAAAGTTACAAAACTTTTTAATATAAACTTTAACCAGAAAATCTAAGTGAATATGGGGCCTAACTCAGTCAAAATACAAAACAGAGTTATGGGGAATGTTGCCCCTGATACTGGAGTTGATGAAAAGGGTATATTCCAAGTTTCAAGTGAATAACTTATGTAGTTTTGAAGTTACAAGACTTTTGAATAAAAACTTTAACCAATCACCTATTCTTCGAATAGTCGAGCTAATAAAGACTTTCAGTTCTTACTTGTACAAGCTGTGACAGTCACAGCATATTCCGTGTAAGCCATGAGCCCCTCAAACAAAAGCCACAAGACGGATATGTTCCTCTGCTCCTTGCTGGGCTCAGGCAGACGTACGGTGTAGAACTCGATAAGCCCGTTAGGCTGCAGCGGAGGGTCCCAGGAAACATTCATGACCGTGGGCCCGATGATCTGAATCCTTGGGGGCATCACACCGGCAGGTCCTGAAGGGCAGAGTATGAATATAATTGTGATATTCATGTAAACAAAAGATATAGCTAAAAATATTAAGCTCACATTGACCTTGATGCACGAATGTACACGTATTAAAATTTGAATAAGACGAATGTTTTAGTTCTGTGACAAGTCAACTAAACGATTATTAAAACAGAAAGTCAAAATATGCTAACAGACTTCATGGGTGTCAGTATCATCAAATACCCAATGTGTATTGCGTGTATGGGGCGAGGTCAATTTAGTCCAGCTATACACAATACTGCATGCGTCTTGAAAACATATGGCCAAAACAATTTATTGCTTTCTAGTACCACTGGGTATAGATCAATCTTAAAGCTCTATGTTCACGTACACTGTCAAATGTCCAATAATGAAAAATAAAAAGAAAACAACTAGAAATGTGTCCACAGACACGGATGCCCCCACCTTTGCAGCCTGTTCTACATGGCCCCGCTTTGCTATATGCATACAAAATATTTTGTAACAAGAATCCGAACATACATACACACTTTCATACGTACCCAAAGACTGGGCGAACTTTATATGCCCCCCCCAAATGATGGTTGGGGCTCACACGAATTATTCTAAACAAAGTGGTTTGAACCAGACCATTTTCACCATTATGAATTTGTAGAGAAAATTTTTGAAAAAAAAACAACAACAAACAAACACAAAAAACACCTACTTGAAGACATAGTTGTCACTGCTATCCAAGGACTGGTTCCATCTCCAGCACCATTGCTGACAACCAGTCTGTACTCGTACTCTTCAAAAGGAGATAGGGAACTGTCCTCATCAACATATTTCAATGCCGCGTCTGCCTTCACAGATACCACAGTGACAATTGCCACAGTTCCGGCCCTGCGCCTCTCCAGCTTGTAGAGGGAAATAACTCCGTTCGGCAGGCCCGGTGGCGACCAGGTCAACTCCACGGAGGCAGGGGTCAGGGATACAGCGGTAGGGGGTACAACTTTTTCTGGATCTACCGAAGTACCAAAGACGATGACATGTTAAAATGATTATTTAAAGGATAATGTAAATTATCTAGCCAGAATAAACAATATTTTTTATGTAATGTTGACCAAAATGTTAAAACTGTATCAGGAAATGGATTTCCTGCACTGTACTGGATTTTGATTCTTATTTATTGGGACATAAATCAGCAAATAAATGACAAGGACATGTGTACCAGTATATATGATAAGGCAAAACTAGCATCAGGGTTACTGATTCTTGACTGACTACATCTTGCCTTAGCACAGCATAGTCATTATTCATACAAACATAGGAGGTGTGTCGTGGGAAACCCGGGTTTAATGCAGTTCGCACAGGCTAATCCGAAATGGCTATTTCCGCCTTCAGTGGATTTATGTTTATAAGACACTTCCTTGAAACAGAAAATATAATAAAAGCGGAAAGGGTCGTCCCGGATCAGCCTGTGCAGACTGCATTAAGCCCTGTTTTCCCACAACATGCCTCACAGAAATATATAAAGCTATGAAAGATAGTCTTAAGTACACACAATCTTCGAGTGTCCTGGTGGCCGTAGAGGGCTGACTTCTGGTACATCCCCCCAGTGTACACACCTCCACCACAAACGTGTAGTACATGTACGGTTGCAATACGTCTGCTCGCAGCTGGGTCACGTTGCTCGACTCCTGTAGACAGAAATTTTAACACATGTAAGTACTGTGGAATCAGTTAAATTCGCGGGGTACAAATTTCGCACACTTGCGTTCACGGATATTTTCGCGCTGTCTTAAATTCGCTCAAATCCGATTTTGAAAAACACTTAAAAACGTAAAAAAAAAAATATGTGCCAATTTTGGCAGTACGCCAATGAAGGGTCCTATTGTGTGTGTTGGTTGCAATAAACGTGTACCAGTATAATATTAGACTGTTAATTGATAACAGTGATTCACTTCTGAAAAATACGAGCCTCATATTTAGGTGAGACAATAGACAGTTTATATCTTTATACTTAAAGAAAATTACAGTTTAGCTTTTATCCATAAAAATATTAACAACATGTGACAATCACATATAACTGCGTATATTTATGAATGATTACCCTCGAATATTTGAACAAACATGGAAACTCCCGTTGCGTTGCTAAATTATTAATTATTATTCACAGTGGTCCTAAATTTGCGCAATGACGGGAGCGCAAAAGGCCCGAAAATTAGACCCCCACAAAAATTAGTGATTCCACAGTAATACATTTATACTGATAATGATGATGATGATACCAATGATGATAATGATAATGATGATGGTAATTATGTTGATGTAAATAATGATAATGGCAACAATAATGATATAATGATGTTACCAATGATGGTGACAATAATGATAATGATGCAAATAATAATGATGGTAATAATTATTGATGGCAATAATGATGATAATGCAGATCATAATAATGATGATATTGATGACGATATTAACAATCATGATAATGATGATGATAATTATGTTGATGATACTAATGATAACGACAACAATAATGATGATAACAATGATGATTACAATATTGACAATGAAAATAATGATGATGATGATAACAATCATGATAATAAAATTGGTAATGATGATGATTTCCAAACTTACAGACTCCCTGAACTGCCCATTCTGGTAGATCTGGTACTCAGCGATCACTCCATTAGGGGTCAAGGGAGGGCTCCAGACAATATCAATATACCTGGGGCCCGAGCCCACGACTACCGGGGTGTTGAAACCTGCTGGTCCTGTCACAAACACAGACAAAATAGACGAGTTAGTATTGAATGTAATTATTTTCACGTTTTATAGAAAACACTTGTATTTCTTTTCTAAATAGTAACATGCACTTAAATGGTAAGGAAAAGGTACAGGGTATAATGTTCAAAAACGGTTTGCACTGCTATGTGCCATTGTTAATTTTTTTCTTCAGATTATGACTTGTGGACTTTATTGTTCATGCATGGATAAGTATACAGATAGCTGTAGACCAGTGATCCAGATAAATATTTGTACTGGGTGTAAATGTACAGATACATCTGTAAATTTGGGAGTAAATATACACACTTCAGAATTTGTAGGGGTAAATGTACACTCTATGTAGGATTAGTGACTATGGGGTAAAGTTACATCCAACAATACATTACAATATAAGCAGAAAACAGAAGTTTTACAATAATTATCGTTTATAATGCATTCAGTGAAATAAAATACACATGTAACTAGTAAGAATTCTGAACATTTAAGACTTGTGTTCCTAACTACTGAACATTTGTCTGTCTTCAAGTCACTAATGTACGCGAACAGCGGAAAAATTGTGCGTTAATTTAGACCCAAATGTTTATGTTCTCTGCGCATCTTCCAATTATTTGTGCATAATTTATGCATGTACGCGCCTTATCTGGGCCTCTGCTGTAGATTTCTTCCAAAGAAATTACAGATCCATAAGCAGAACACAACAATTTAACATGGTTAAAGAGACTAGTTTAGGGGTGGTACCATGAGAAGCAACCTCATTAAAATCAAATCCTAACATTGTTAGGATCTGAAGACATCGTATTAAAGGTCACCATCAAATGACCTTCCGAACAATAAAATATCAGCCCTGCTGCGCCCAATGAAATCGCCTTTTGCTTAGCAATGTTTGGCCACGCTTTTTGAAAAGTGAAGCATTTCCAGCTGATCCTCGGGAATAAATCATTTGCAGTTTATTTTCAAGAGGATAACAATGGATTTTGTGGTACCTTAGGCGAATAAACATCCAAAGTTCACGGTAATTTCGTGCATAGTATTTGTGCTTTATATATGATGGTATACCACAACATTTTGAAGGCAACAATTTGATTGGCTCTTAAAAAGGTCATCTGAACGTGACCCCTAATGCGTAGTCATCAGATCCAGTCAGCAGATAATATAGTATCGTCAGACTGGAGATGATTTCAATGAGATTGCATGAGAAGAAGCTCATAAAACTTACGATCCTGTCTTGTCGCTGCAGTGACCCAGTCTGACCTCGTTATTCCATTTGAATTTTCCGCAACCAGTCTGAAGTCATACTGAGTGTATGCCACCAAGTTCTCTTTTGTGTAGGTGAATGAAGTAGTTGGACCAAATATGCTGCAAATAAAACCGTCACAATCTTAGTGAGGTCGAGGTTATGAAACCCTACAGGAAAATTGTTTTGTTTTAAAACAAGAGCTGTCGGAGGACAGTGCGCTAGACTTTTCTTGTGCTTGTCAGAGTTACTGGCATTTTTTTCTAAAACAAACTGTATGGATAGTGGATAGTAGGGGCAAATTAAACTAAGCTAATTTTGTTCTCGAGTAATTCAGCAGAAACTGTTTTTTCTATTTTTATTAACAGTGACCTTGATACCACCCACCTCTTCTCAAATGCAATCCCAAGTAAAGTATTACTGTAGGGTATTTATGTATGAAGATTCATTCTCGAGTTAAAGAGTGGAAATAAAAAGTTGACGCCGCCACCCTACCCAGGTATTGTCAAATTTCTAAGTGTAAAAAGTTTTTTCATTATTATTAATGTTTTCGATTTGTTCTCTTGTAATTCAGCAGAAACTGTTTTTTTCTATTTTTAGTAAGGATGCAACGGATACCCGAAAATACCCGCATTCTCGGCACAATAAAAATTAACTTGAGTTCGGTTCCTCATTGGAAAATTTGGGTCGAGTATTAAAATAATAGTGCAATTCAACCTTTTTAATCATTGTCATCTTGCTTAAAATTCTTCTTTATCTAAAACCATATTCAACAAATTAATAAAACCAAGACCCAATAAGCATAGGTGTTTCTATTTGTCAGTTTTTTTTTACAAATAAAAGCAAATATTCTGCTGGAGCTCTTGGGTATTGGAGTGCATCGCTGAACGAACGCCACTGAACAGCTGTACGGACGTCTTAAGCCAAGGAGTTTCAAACCGTCAAGTTGAGGAAATAGGTGTTGCAGAGTGCATTGGCTTTTAATGGGCCTGATTTTAAACTCAGAGCATTGTTATTTATATGACCAAACCTAAGTAAATGTCAAATTTATCGTTAATAAAAAGATGTGATCAAATTTTTACAGTGAGCGAAACTGTTGACGGTTGGGAGTGTGGCTATTCAATAATCATCCTTTTCCTGCGCCATATATTTTCCCAATCAAATTCACGCCTTAAATGACGAATCAATACCTTTATAACGTATATATATGCATACACAAGAAGCATGTGCATTATTTCCTGCTGAATTATTACCGTAAACTCTCTGCAAAAAACCCATACAAATAACTTATCGAACAAATATGTATTTATCGAAACGAGAATACTTTTGAATACTTTTTTTGAAAACAAAGATTTTATCAAGGTTTATTTCTTAAAACTTAAATATCCTGTAATACAAATAATCTGTTTACATGTATCTTTTCCCTTCAGTTTTAACTTGATAATTGTGTTGGTTTCCTTATCATTAAAATTATGTCATTTATAGGAAAAAATGAGAGTTTGGAGTAAAATACGTGTATATACTCTAGAGCTGGAGGAATTAGGTCCTATTCGGCCCAGAATTCTCGTTAACAAACAACAATGTTGATCACAAAAGTCCAGTGAAAAATATCTATTAAGGAAACAGGTACAGTTCAAACTTCATAGTTCCTTTCTAACAGTATTACAGAAGTAATGTCCAACGACAACATATTTGTAGCTCGAATCCTGCTGCAAATTAGCTTAATTCTGATCTAGTTTAGATGTTAACAGTGTTACAATTCTGTTAAAAACAAGAATATCAGTGAAACCGATGGATGCTGCCCAATGCGCTTTGTCAAGCAATATAAATGCAATGAGAAGAGCAGATATATTTAAATGATTAAAACTCACTAGGCAGGACCAAATCTGACACCAAAACTGTATGTGAACATGTCACAAACGAGAATAATTTCATTAATTGTCTAATCTTCAAAGTAGAAACAATGTTTACTCATCGAAACATTCCTCTATAGGTACAAAGTTGATGTGTACTTTTACTTACATGTATATAAATATCCGACCCGACCCGCAAATACCTGACCCAAAGAAAGATACCCGACCCGACCCGAAAAAATTTGCTACCCGCTGCATCCCTAATTTTTAGTAACAGCGACCTTGACCTTGACTCCACTGACCCCACCCCAAATGCAATCCCAAGTAAAGTATTACTGTAGGGTATCTATGTTTGAATATTTATTCTCCAGTTAGAGAGTGGAAATAAAAAGCTGAGAAACTAGCTTACCAAAAAACTTTAACCTATCCAAATAGCTTATATGTAAAATTTATAAGTGTAAAAATGCCCATAAATTTGACAAATTTCAAACTAGAGTTATCAAAATTGGCCTATGGGTTCATTTTAATATAATGAACAAGTGCTTTAAGTTTTAAAGAAATCCCTCAAGTCATTCCTGATAAACTAGCTTACCAAAAAACTTTAACCTATCCAAATAGCTTATATGTAAAATTTCAAAGTGTAAAAAGGCCCATGATTTTGAAAAATTTCAAACAAAACTTGGCCAATAGGTTCATTTTAATATGGGAGATATATGTTTTAAGTTTGCAAAATGAAATCCCTCAAGCCATTCCTGAGAAACTAGCTTAACAAAAAACTTAAACCTAGACAGGACGCCGACGCTAACGCCAATGCGGGGGCGAGTAGAATAGCCAAAAAATCGAGCCAAAAAATCACTCACTCCTGTATAATGGTGTTTCCTGTTTTCTCTCTAAACTGCAGTGTATACAGGGCCGCGTCCATGGAGTTTTCCCGCCCGACGGGTCGCCATGTTGCCGTAAGGGTCGTGGGGGTCTGTGACAACATGTCTGGTGGCTTCACACCATCAGGGGCTGACAAGGGTATAACAAAAATAGTCATATTTATGTAATTTTAATAAAATTTCTATTATTCTCTAATTTTTCATGTGCATCTTTAGCTTCACACCATAAATGACTAACAGTCCTTGTCGTAGTATTATTACATTGTAAACATGTTCTCTGTGTAAATAGGTTTAGTTGAAGAAGTAAACTACATCAACACTTTTCAGTAATCTATTTTCAAACTTGATACATTTTGAAACTTGCAAGTCATTACAATTTCTCTTTAATAACAGAGCTAAAGCTCTCAGGCCAAAATTGCTATGCTGTGCCGATATTAACTGCCAGCCCTGCTTCCCTGGTGTAAAATCTCTAATTATATGTCCCAACACCAAGTCCTTAGTTTCAAGATCTTCTGTTATTTGTCCAGCAAAAACAGCAGCACATCTCTACACCATAGACATGTACCTAATGACTTAGTCACTATTTATCCTTTTGGTTTCTAATTACCGTTAAGTAAATCAATAAAAATCCACTTGTTAAAAAGTTTTATGTTAAAAAATGGCAAATCCGTAAGTTATAAACACAGTTGTTTAAATAATTCACATTATAATAACATAAGAGGTACATAGCTTGGGTAAAACAATGTTTAGACACAAAAGGCATAGTTGACCAAATGTCACCACGAGCGATGATTGGGCTATTATGGGAAAAACTGCATACACAGGCAAGAAAATTACATAACCAACCTGTTTATCATCATTTATACATAACCACTAACAACAGTAAACTTCAAATACCGGTACGGAAATGGGCCATGTTGCTACACAATAACAGACTTAACAAAAACTCAAGCTTTTTACACCTTTCTGGATGCAAATGCATCAATATCATGCTCAATGTCCACGCTCACACACACCCACTCATGTTTTTCTTGCAGTTTTGCCGTTTGGAAAAAAGGTACAGGCACATGCCTTTAGTGCCAAAGAAAGCTACACAACTGAATGTACAGTTAAATTACATATTCATAATTCATCGGTACATAATACTTACGTCCAGGAGGCATGTCTGCAGTAAGGGTGTTCCCGAGAATAAAACCGACCGAGTTGGAGGCGTTAACCTGGACAGCGTATGAGGACATCGGAATCAGTGGACCAATCATCACCCAGTCTCCGACGGTTTTCGAGCGGTGCAGACTTCTATGACCTAACACGGTGCTGTAGTCCCAGATGGCTGAAAAATTAGGGAAATATTGTGAAACTTGTTTACCACATTGACACGGATTTCATCTCCCTGATCTACAAAACAAATGAATGATGCAGCAATTATCAAAATATACTGATTTAGTAACTTCGTTTATTATAAAATCCATAGACGCTTGCTTGTTAAAAAAAAAAAAAATCCTTCTTCTATATATATATAAATACACAAGGTAGCTCACTCGCCAAATTCTGTCGCAACGAGAGTCGATTGGCAATGATTGGCTGGTTTCAATGTATAAAATTATGTTTGGTTCCCGAAATCTACGTAGCCCATGCATTTAGGACCGGGTACTTCTTAAAAATTAAAACCAGACAATCAACTTCCGTTACGAAAGAAAATGGCGAGTGAGCTACCTTGTGTATATTTATAATATAGGGAATAGGATTATTTTTTATTTGTTAAACGACCAAGCGCGTATGATAAAATCATGCATGTAGGAGCGAACCTATAGTTTACAGCCAACCTAATAGTAATACAGAAGTTTTTTAATATGCTTATTTCTAAGAACAACATATAACTGATTCTAGAAACAAGAGAAAATTATTTGCCTATTTCTAAGAACAATATCAAGTATGACATAAATGAATCTAGAAACAAGAGAAAAAAATTGAAGTAATTGTATAAATGAAGAAAAAGACAACTAAATATATAGTAAATTGTATAATAAGTTTCTTTTCAGACATATATATTTTTACATACGATGTAATTAATGATTAGTTATAGGTTGAAACAGTTAAAAAACAATGCTACGACCAATCTTTTATTCCCAATTCGACAATTTCAAAACATACTTTTATTTTTGTAGAAGAGGCCCTCAAAGTACACATCAAAGTACATGTCTCCATTGGCCTTCTCCGGCGCAGTCCATTTGACCTGGACTGTCCGGGCGTCCACCACCTTCATCTCCATGGTAACATAGCCCACAGGCGTGGCCTCCATAGTTCTGGCTTTCACCTGGCAACATTTAAAATACAGTAACTGCTTATAGAAAACATTCTGTGGAACAGATCTGTGTTAGAAAAGACTGCAAAAATAAAATGCTCGATACCAATAAATAAGCATCATATGATAAAACCTCAGTCACCCTCGAGAATTGCATGTTCCATTTTTTTTCATGATATACTGTAAGATATGAACACCAAACTTTCTATATAAACCATGCTCTCAACATTAACTAACATTTAAGTATTAATATAATGGGCATAATAACATAATGGCCATATTCAAATACAATTACTTGATTATACAATAATATGAAAATAGAAATGTTTCAAGCCATGCTAGCAATGAACTTGGAGGAAATATTGCCACATCAGTAGCTGGTGAACTCTTTTAGTGGCGTATTTAGGATGTATATTTGATAAATTCGCCAAAAACAAATGCTGAAGACTGACTTAAAATTTTAGCAGCCAACAGAAAATGTTATGACATAACTTTTAGCGTCAAGAATGTCTACAGTTATATACCTTAGTGCTTAAATGGGAGCAAATTAGCTGTAATCCAAATGGAAAACAAATTGGGAATACATTTGTCACAAATTACCTGTGTGCTGGAGCTACACCCCTGCCTTGTGCAGGAGACGATTCTGAATGCGTGCAGACTGTAGGGCAGAAGTCCCCCCACATCATAGTACATACGAGTCCCTGAGTAGACCGGCAGCTCGTTGTGAAACAGATTATACCGGATTATCTCTCCTGTAAAAAATATAATAGATAACATACGAACATGTCTTTTGCTTATAATAAAGGAATGTTCATGGAAATTAATTGTAAATCTTTTATTTGTTTTCACCTTCCATAATATATCATTTAGTTTTAATTACATTTTTATATTGTTTCTTTTAGTTTTTCTCCATATAAACATTATAATGAATGGACTTTAAGACTTATTTCCCCTTATACTTTAAAATGACGCACTCCATCTTGTCCAAATTTGCTAAATAGACATGATTTTATGGCTTTAATATGACTTGGTAGTATATGGAATATAAGTGTATCCACCAAATACAAAAAATAAGTACTTATATATTTACCGTTTGGTAGACCAGGTTTCTGCCACTCGACGTGAAGCTGAGAGGGGCTAGGGGAGGTAATTGTAGGCGGGTGGACGAGGCCAGGTGCACTCTCTGCTGTGCGGATAACTGACGCGTTGCTAACAGTACATCCTCCTCCTGTACAGGCCTGGAAAATCAAGAGAAAAATCAAGCATTAAAATGTACAATGTGCTCATAAAAACAAAATAATTATTAAAAAACAAGATTCTGTGTTTGATAAACACACATGCCCCCGGTTGGTGCTGGGTAGCCCATTTTTTAGTCCAAATTAGGTCAAGGTCAAGGTGAGGTTGGGTGATATGGACGGACTGGGAACGGTCATAAGTAAATATCCAAGTGTTGTAGTAAGCGGTGTTGGTGCTAGATGAAGCGGTAAAATCTAGTTAAGCAAAAAACAGCCCATTTGAATTATTCTAAGTGCAAATTAGGTCAAGGTCAAGGTCAAAGTGAGGTTGGGTGATATGGGTGGATTGGGAATGGTCATAAGTAACAAATGTATAAATATCCAAGTGTTATAGTAAGCGGTGTTGGTGGTAGACAAAACTATAAAATCTAGTTAACCAAGAAATGGCACTTTTGATTTATTTTTTTTAATTATTTTAAGTCCAAATTAGGTCAAGGTCAAAGTGAGGTTGGGTGATATGGGTGGATAGGGAATGGTCATAAGCAACAACTGTGTAGTATCCAAATGTTGTAGTAAGTGGTAATGGTGCTAGACGAAGCGGTGAAATCTACTTAACCTTGTCACGAACAAGGGGGGACGGACAGTACGATCACTATATGCCTCCCGCATCAAGATGCCGGGGGCATAAAAAAATTATTAATGTAGAAAGATTGGCTCAGTGTTTCTTTTTCTTGAATTTAAGCAGAATTTGATATATGTTAGATTAAGTGATCAAAATTTAAATTAACTGTTTAGTTTATGTTTTTTGTTGAAGCTGTGGTATTCAAGCATAAATGCTTCATTTACAATCTATTTCAGTATTAGATTAAATTAATTTTGAAAATTGTGTTGTACTATAACCATCAAAGGTAAAAGTTAATAAAGAAACAGTGTATAGTTTATCCAATTATGGGCACCAAACAATGGCAGACACAGTGACTTTAAAAATCCTTAGAATTAATCCTAGACAATGTTTGCCAAATGAAATAGATCTGAAAACATTGGCAAAAACCTCACAGTTTGACGAAGTTCAAGTATTAAGTCATTTGTAGTAGGGATGGCAACAAATACCAAAAATGATATTCGATTGATGAAGTATTCTAATATTTGAATATTCGATCATCGGAGGCAATACCAGTGAAGTGATGGAAATGTATTACTAAAATGACTTAATTGAGTGGTGTATATAGACGCCACCAACGCATGATGAGAAAAATACAGCAAATACACGGCCTTTAATCTACATATTAGAACTATATTGCGATTTTTCAATGTCATTTAATGTGAAAGACTAAACCATTTATTTAACACATGCAAATCTTGGCTGACAACTTCGAGATGTCTGTTTCCACGACATAACTTGTAGGTGGCATGTTGTTTCAGAGCACATGTGCACATGTATGCAATAACACCAATTACTAGTAGCACATCGAACACGCTTTAACCTCCTACTTCCCATACAAGTGACTTGTGAACTGATAAGCGACCGTGGTCGTTATAATGGGACTAGCAATAACAAAAAACTGTCATCTACATAACAGTAGGTTGATGGTAGATTTTGACACATATCCTGTGTACTAGAGAAGCAAAGGTGACACGAAAACGCTATATCTTTAGGGACTGACCTTGACAAATACTGTATTTGATATGCTTATTAAAATTAAATTAATAAAAGGGGAAGCATTCGAATACCTAAATATTATTTGAATAGTTTTCATCATTCGAATATTCATTGCCATCCCTAGTTTTTAATAGACTGATGTGAATTCAAATGTTAAATGTTTTATGGTCAAAGGATGACATTATGACTTACTGCCACTGAGATATAATAGATCATTCCTGCCGACAGATCAGGGATGACGTAGTCCAGGAAGAAGTCTGAGTTGTTGTACACCACAATGCCAAGGTCATCCTTGATCGTGGATACGTACAGTATGTAGCGCTCAAGGACGCCGTTTGATTGTTCTGGAGTTTCCCATCTGACCTCCACACTCGATGTGCCTTTAAAGACATTTGCTGTTCTAGTTACCCGTATAAGGAATGAAGTTCCCATGCATGATTTTTTAGAAACCCCATTATTGTGGTCAGTTAAGTATTTTCATTTCGAGGGTCGTCTCATAAAAATATCTCTATGCGTTCTCAAGTTATTGAGCGGAAACCGTTTCTCTATTTTTAGTAATGGTGACCCTGACCCCACCCACCCTATATGAAATCCCAAGAGAGGTCTCAATATAAGGTATCTATGTATGAAGTTTCATTAAAATATCTCAATGTGTTCTCAAATTATTTAGTGGAAACCGTTTTTCTATTTTTAGCAACGATGAC
The DNA here is from genome assembly GCA_027627225.1 of Congeria kusceri. Taxonomy (NCBI): domain Eukaryota; kingdom Metazoa; phylum Mollusca; class Bivalvia; order Myida; family Dreissenidae; genus Congeria; species Congeria kusceri. The sequence goes on from CM051028.1 coordinate 25,667,756, forward strand.
CTTGACCCCACCCAACCCATATGCAATCCCAAGCGAGGTCTCAATATAAGGTATCTACGTATGAAGTTTCATTAAAATATCTCAATGCTTGTTAAGTTATTGAGCGAAAAGCATTTTTCTATTTTTAGTAACGGTGACCTTGACCTTGACCCCACCCACCACATATGCAATCCCAAGAGTGGTCTTAATATAAGATATCTATGTATGAAGTTTCATTAAAATATCTTGATGCGTTCTCAAGTTATTAAGCGGAAACCATTTTCTATTTTTAGTAACTGTCACATTGACCTTGACCACACCCACCCCATATGCAATCTCAAGCAAGGCTTCGATATAAGGTATATATGTATGAAGTTTCATTAAAATATCTTGATGCGTTCTCAAGTTATTGAGCAGAAACTGTTTCTCTATTTTTAGTTATGGTGACATTGATCTTGACCCCACCCACCCCATATGCAATCCCAAGCGAGGTCTCGATATATGGTATCTACGTATGAAGTTTCATTAAAATATCTTTATGGATTCTAAAGTTATTGAGCGGAAACCGTTTTTCTATTTTTAGTAATGGTGACCTTGACCCACCCAACCCATATGCAATCCCAAGCAAGGTCTCAATATAAGGTATATATGTATGAAGTTTCATTCAAATATCTGGATGCGTTCACAAGTTATTGAGCGGAAACCGTTTTTTCTATTTTTAGTAACGGTGACCTTGACCTTGACCCCACCCACCCTATATGCAATCCCAAGCGAGGTATCTATGTATGAAGTTTCATTAAAATATCTCGATGCGTTCTCAAGTTATTGAGCAGAGACCGTTTTTCAAATTTTAGTAACGGTGACCTTGACCACACCCACCCCATATGCAATCCAAAGCAAGGTCTCAATATAAGGTATCTATGTATGAAGTTTCATCAAAATATCTCTATGCATTCGCAAGTTATTGAGCGGAAACCGTTTTCTATTTTTAGTAACGGTGACCTTGACCTTGACCCCACCCTGCCCATATGCAATTCCAAGCGAGGTCTCAATATAAGGTATCTATGTATAAAGTTTCATTAAAATATCTCTATGCATTCTCAAGTTATTGAGCGGAAACCAATTTTGCTATTTTTAGCAACTGTGACCTTGACCTTTGACCTGTTGACCTCAAAATGTGTAAGCGTCTTCCTTTCCTCCCAAGTAACCAGCATACCAACTTTCATGATCGTAGGTCAAAGCGTTCTCTAGATATCGTGCGGAAACGAAATGGTCTATGGACAGACCGACCATCCGACCGACCGACCGACAAACCGACCGACCGACCGACGGACAGGTGCGAAGGGGGGCATAATTATAAACAAAGCAACATGGTTTTACGCGCAAATTTACCAATTAGTGGTTTGGGGTTTGTAAATTGTTGTATGTATTATACATTTCAAACTTCAAATACTGTACAACATGTTTCATAGACCACCCTCAAAATGACATGTCCAGTTTATGACAATTGATATAACTGTTAGTACAGTGATTCATGCAAACATGGAAATTGTGTAAATTACCACTGTTTTTTTTATAAATAGACTGACATTTTTCTTTAAATATCAATGTGTTCATTTAATTATGAAACTTAAATAACATGATTATAAACCAGAACTTCCGAGAACATAAATTTATATCGTCATTTTATTTTTTGTAAGAAGTGACAAATATTTTGGGAAAATAATAACAAAATGGTAACTAGTAGAAGTATGATAGTTTACCAGTAATAAAATGCCTAAGGTTAATAGATTTAAAACCATGTATACAATGTATATAGAAATACCACTTTGTACGAACACAGCAGAAAGTATTGTTCAAGCAAAAATTCTAATACGCATAATTATCAGGCTATGTAGGATGGGGATTAGACACAATAAATCATATAAATAAAGCCATAATGAATGTCTGTGAAAGCAGAAAAACAACGAGTCTAAGCGTGGAAGGATATTGATATGCGTTTGAATACTTCAACATACAATGACAATTTCTATCAGGAGGTCTGTCCAAGCTATTGAGGGTAATACGCGGTCACACATTCCCCATTTTTGCTCCCGACAACATCCCGGTTGTATTCCAACTATACTAATTTGCCTGTGACACTGAATGTTACAGGATGAACATTACTTTCATTTGGCTGACCATGCCGGACATGTCCCAATATTCCTAATACGCCTGGCAGTGTCTCAATAGCGTCCAACAGTCTTGACAATGCTACAAATCGTATGAAGAGTGGATTGACAACGAGATATAAATGGCTGGAAACGGCTGAATTGGGATGCTTCCGGAACAATGTCAAGAGGATCAGGAATGATAGGGACACATTATCCCCGAATCACAGGATCTTGCCTTGACTTTTGACATATTTAATTCGGGACGCTGTCGGCTCAAGGACGGCACTAAAAATCGAGAATGTGTGACTAAGGCTTAATAAGAAATAAGCGACGGCTACTGGCACAGCAAACCCACAGCAAAGTAATACCTTTTGGACCAACCCCTTTATAACAAAATAATAATCTAAATCGTTAAACAATCTAATGGATAAACATAAATACAGACCAAAGTTTGTTTTACTTTCCAAAAAAAGTAACATTATATTGATGAGAGAATATGGATGATTAGCTCAATAATGAAAATAACATATATCGTTGTTATCATTACAGCAACATGCCCTCTTAACCTACACATTATGTAAAACCTTTTTTTTCATCCCTTACCATAAAAACATACATGTCATTTATCTAGACATTCAAAAGATGAGGCCTTTTTTTTCTTGGCAATGCAAATGTCAATGCACATTAACAAATATCATCTGATGTAGTCAATACGCATTTCCTTAAGTAACAACAGTGTTTTTACAGTTTAATAATGTCTATATCATACAGAGGAATACAGTTTTGATATCTTACCGAGGGCTGTAAGGACTGGAGGCTTCATGGAGGAGGGAGGTAACTGTGCCGTGCTCAATGTGGCGGGAGGTCCACTGGTACAGCCCACCTTGGTGCACGCCTTCAGGTAAAACACGTAGGAGGTGTACTCCTGGAATACAAAACACGTAGGATCCAGACTCCTGGAATACAAAACATATAGGTGGTGTACTCTTGAAATACAAAACAAGTAGGATCCATACTCCTGGAATAGAAAACACACAGGATATGTTTTTCTGGAATACAAAACACGTAGGATGTGTACTCCTGGAATACAAACAGGATGTGTACTCCTGAAATAGAAAACATGTAGGTGGTGTATTCCTGAAATACAAAACATGTAGGATCCATACGCCTGGAATACAAAACATATAGGTGGTGTACTCTTGAAATACAAAACAAGTAGGATCCATACTCCTGGAATAGAAAACACACAGGATATGTTTTTCTGGAATACAAAACACGTAGGATGTGTACTCCTGGAATACAAACAGGATGTGTACTCCTGAAATAGAAAACATGTAGGTTGTGTATTCCTAAAATACAAAACACATAGGATCCATACTCCTGGAATACAAAACATATAGGTGGTGTTCTCTTGAAACACAAAACACGTAGGCTGTGTACTTCTGGAATACAAAACACGTAGGATGTGTACTCCTGGAATACAAAACATGTAGGCTGTGTACTTCTGGAATACAAAACATGTAGGATGTTACTCCAGGAATACAAAACACATAGGATGTGTACTCCTGGAATACAAAACATGTAGGATGTATACTTCTGGAATACAAAACACATAGGTGTACTCCTGAAATACCAAGCACAAATTACATGATGGTGTACCAGGAATGCACTATGTATATGCCCAGTTAGGCCCAAGTATTTAAAGTTTTTTTTTTTTTTCTTAAATAAGAAAAGATCCTTTTTATTAGCAATGATTTTACTTGTTTCTAATTATATTTTGTATTTCATGTCCCAGCATTGCACGGCATACCTATGGCCAATGACTGCTACTCCTGCAAAAAATACCAGTAATACGTATACCAGTGAGTATCTAAATAGAACTAACCCGTAATTCATTGGTAACATTGTGATACCGCCCACCGCCCTGGTATACGAGGGTGTTATCCATGTACAGGAAGTAGCCAGTGAGGGCCCCGTTGGGAGCGAGAGGAGGGTTCCACGTGACATAGATGTAGTTCGTACCAGATCGACCTGTTGGGGCAGGCACTTGCTCAGGCACTGAAACGATTATAAACAAGAATATCAGTAAAAAACTCCTGGATGCTCCACAAAAATATGCTTTATTGGCTGATGGGAATAAAATTAAACGGGCAGTGATATTTTAAAACAATCACAAGATGCATGTCCTCTTGGAAGGGATGCCGCACATGAAGTTTTATTAAAATCAAGTCATTAGTTCCTTTATTTCTTTATATGTATATATATTGTATGTAAGCCTTAAGAAAGAAACTAATCATTTAATAATAATAAATGATAATCGCAAGATCAGGGCCCAGTTGCTCAAAACTTTAGCGGCCCGTTAAGCTAACAGCCTGTTAACTTTAGATGAAAATAAAACTAATATTACAAGCAACTCACGTATAAAGCATTTGACAATTATTTGAGCATATCAGTTTATTTAAAATAAATGCAAATTTTAAAATTTTAACATTTAATTTACATCAAAAACTTCATCCAAAAGTTAACGGCTGTTAGCTTAATTGGCCGTTAAAGTTTTGAGCAACTGGGCCCAGATGGCTTAATATTCCTCACCTTCTTCATTGGTGTGAATGATCAGCCCGTCTGGACTTTCGGAGCATCCACCTGATGTACACGCCACCATTCGTACATTGTATGTTGTATACGGGATCGTGCCAGTCATGTTACCTGGTAAACAACATATATATACATTGCTAAGAATATACAAAAGCTTAGGAATATGATATCATGGCAACTAAAATGTTGTCTGCGTATATTACTTAACGTAATAAAACATAAGACATTATAAACAGACTCCATAAAAACTATTTCATATTAGAATTGCTGAAACCAAACTAATACATGAATCTAAAGAAACACTGAAATATTATGTCTTCATTTACATCGATGAATAAACAGTTTTGAGATAACTAGATGTATCACAGACAGGGAAGCCCCCACGACACATGTTTGGACACAGACAAAGGGGCCATGTCGCCAGCACTAATATTTGCCTCCGCAAATTTATTTTCATACAAGTAATATTCTACAGTGGAAAAAATGACAAAGGGACATAATTCCGCTAAAATTGGTCACAGCCAGACTCCCTTCCTTTACGATCACCTACTCATTAAGGTTCTTCAGCTGTGAAAGTGTGAGCGAAATCTGCTAAATGTTCAAAGACGGGTTGAGTTCACAAAATATTTGGAAGTATAATTATATTTTTAAGTGGAAATGACAAAAGGCCATAATTTTGCCAAAATTGGTCGCAGTCACACTTCCTTCCTTTACAATCACCTACATGCTAAGGTTTTTCAGCTGTGAAAGTACAAGCGAATTGTGCCAAGCAGTTAAAGACGAATCCACAAAATTTTGGGACGTCTCAAACCCAAATCGTTCCAACTATAATGTGCCTACCTTCACGTTTGGACGTGTTTGTAAACATAGCCTCCACTGGGGCTAGCGTCGTATTGTCCAAGTTATACGCCTTAAGCACAAACTTGGTCATCAGTCCGGACGTACTGACCGGGGCGAGCCAGTGAAACTCCACGAGGTACCCGGAGTAGTGCTTGGCCTCATAGGGCGGGGTAACTCCAACAGGGGCTGGGAAAAAATAATTTCAAATAAATAAACATATTTGTCCACTTTTGCATCAATTATGTGCGCTGTGTAACCTAAAAGAACTGTTAAATCATACATGCATTGGAGTTTTCAGCTGCACAGACACAATGCATTTTACCACATGGGTTCAACTAAACTTTTATTCCATTTTAAATATAAATATTTGGTAAATAATTTTATTTGGTTATTTTTTATGTCACTATGTTTGTTGTAAGATAATATATACACACTTTATTCATAATGCAAATAAGAATGATCTATTACAATGATTTGTAATACCTCATTAAACATCGTAAATGTGATGCATGATTAATCACTGCATGTGCAGTTCAACTATTGGTATATAAATATTTTTTGACAACTCAAATCCTTGGTGCTAAAATACAGATGTGAATAAGTAAGCCCCAAATCTATCAAGCATACAGCAAATTTGTCAATCTACATACTAACGTAAATATGCAGATTTTACCAGGGTTGCCACTTAGTTGAGAAAATGAAATTCCCTGACTTTTCACTGACTTTTCCCTGACTTAATTATACTTTTCACTGACCAATACCACAATATTTTTTCAGCCTTTTCCTCCCAAACAGCCATCCAAAACAGTTTTATATTTATTTTGTTTCAGATATAGCAAACTTTCATTAACAAATACCAAAAATATATCAGTGTAAATATTATAATGATATTAATCAGCGACGAAAATTGACTAGACTTGACTTGGCCATAAACACATATATACATATATGTATGCTTAAACATATAGACATGCTTATTACCAGAATTACATAAAACTAAATAATGTGCACGTGACAAAAAATGAGTAACTCTGCTTCATAGGTCCAACTATGGTTTATAACCTTTACAAAGGCAGTAACAACTGTCTCCACTGTATTCACATTTGAAACTAGTTCAAACTTATCTTTGTGCTTCTTTCCTTTGGCATGGCTTCTGAGAGCCTGCTTCCCCACATTTCCAAGCAAAACTCCTCGACCACATACAAGACAACATGTTTTTTTTGACATTTGTTGAGTTCTTTCTTACCCATGATGAAAACTCGGTCAACCAAGTCAGTCAACCAAGCATCATCAAATATTGGTTGTTTACTCATGTTTAAAACTACAATTTACTCATATCTATAGATCTATTTTTATTCATCTATTAGTAAGTGTAACTTTTGTGTTTTTATTGCATAATACCTGTTAAACGTAATGTTTGTTTGTCAATCTTCAAAGAGTAGACAATATTGTTAAAAATCTAAATAATAATTTAATTAAATTGATAAATAAAGTACATGATGTATATTATATACGAATGTTGATATTTGTAAATTTATTTTTACGACATCAACACAATTTTAAGATTGAAAATCAAATACATTGTTTTTCGGTTAATATCAATACGCTTATCCCGCCTTATAATCAATAAAGGTGGCACTTTACAGTTTCAGCCAAAAATTCGAATTGGCAGGGGAGAAAATTCTAATAAATCGGGATACCGTGAAACTGAGCAGCCTTTTGAGTGTTTTGGAAGTTGTAAGTATCAGATTTAAGGGCTGGAGTTTTGAACTGCATGATTAGTGATTTCGAAAATATGCACTATGTAAAGCCAGTGTAATGTGTTGAGCCACCTTGCACATAAAATTCGTAAATGAGGATTCCTAGCTCTGAACGCCATTTTGGCAGGATATTTCAAAGGGCGTACATGCATTGGCATTTATTGGAAAATCTGAAAGGTTGACCCCCAGTTTGCTCAGTTGCAATCAAGTACCTGATAAGTTAGGCAGACAGGCATGCAGTGTTTCAGGTGCTCGCATTTGCAGGAAAGTTTGCAAATTGATGTTGAAAATCACTGAAATGGTCGCGAAAACTGGTGACATTTGAACCCCAAAATTGGCTGACAATGCATGTTAAAATTATAGTGGAACTGTGCGCGTAATTATTTTCCCTACAATTTTGTGAAGCCACAGCCACAACAATATGGAAATGATGTTTGGTTTGTTTTCAGGTGTTGACATTATCAGTGTGTGCAAGACGGCTCGAACCTAGACCCCACCAGGCCGAGCCCGAAGCCCGAGAAACTGTATAGTGCCCCCAAAAGTCGCCAGAAGGGAACAGGGGACATCACTCGTGATTACGCAAGTAACCTAGTTTTGGGTAAGGCCTATTGAAAACTATTTAAAAATATCAAATCAATTATAACAACTATAAAAATACCTTAATTAATTGTGAAAATATCAACATGTATATCTATTATTAAAAGTGTTGATGATTATTAGAAATCAGTGTCTGTGATATTTTTTGTTTTAAACAAAATAAATATTTTTTTACATTTTAACATTAACAACTACAATTATTTTTAAAACACTTCAAATCTCATAAATTATAGATCAAGCCTTTCTAAAAATTACCTCAACAAATTTAATCTTGCCTGAAGCCATTAGCAGGGAACACAGGTCTGAGATACAATTAATCAAATTTGATATGCCTGGCTGCAGCCTACCCTTTACATGATTCCATTAGCAGGAAATGTGTTCTTTTTCATAGTGAGAAACTTACATAATTTTCAGTTAAACTGTTCATTTTTATTTGTTTTATGGTATGATGAATGTCTAAGTAACAGTAGCTGTATTGTTTTGATGCAATATTTCAACATTTGACAAACGTCTATTTTCACATTCATATTTTGTAACTTTCACTTTCAGTTTCAATTTATTCACAAAGTTACTTCCACAATTCAGCATCAGAGAAATTAAATATTTCTTGGACATTTATTAAGAATTAATCAAACAAAACAACAGTCTGATCTGCAATTGGATTGTCCATTAGCAATGGAGCTGGGAGTAATTAATTACAGTCCATTAGATTTTCATAGTAAACAAGGAAGTTCAACATCTGGGGATTTCATGGACATTAACAGTTAATTTGATTGGTTCATTTGTTAACCACCTTGTTTATCATTAGGCATTCAGAGCTACACTATTGTGCTGATATTTATGGCTCCCAGAAATCAAATTGAGATGAATTGGAATTCATCTGACACATTTTCACATTTTCACTGCTCTCAGGTGGAATGGCTTTAGCAAACTGAGCAAGTCCCATGGGCTTGTAATTCTACATAATGAACAAGCCCATGGCTAATTTTACCAGTCTCAGGCATACAGGCTTGTGCTAATTTGGATCACTGGTCATAATTTTAGTAACAACTGTGTAAATATCCAAGTGTTGTAGACAGAGGTGTTGGTGCTAGACCAAACAGCAAAATCTAGTTAACAAAGAAATGGCACTTTTGAATTATTATAAGCCCAAATTAGGACAAGGTCAACGTCAAAGTAAGGATGGGTGATATGGGTGGATTGGGGATGGTCATAAGCAACAACTGTGTAAGTATCCAAGTGTTGTAGCAAGCAGTGTTGGTGCTAGATGAAACGGTAAAATCTAGTTAACCAAGAAACAGCCCATTCGAATTATTCTAAGTGCAAATTAGGTCAAGGTCAAAATGAGATTGGGTGATATGGGTTGATAGCGAATGGTCATTAGTAATAACCGTGTAAGTATCCAAGTGTTGTAGTAAGCGGTGTTGGTGCAAGACAAAACGGTAACATCTACTTAACCTTGTCACAGACGGACAGAAGGTCAGACAAAAGGACAGATGGACAGAAAGGACAATCACTATATGCCTCCCACAATCTAACTTACATCCCTCTTTGGTGCGCCCATAACCCCAGGGGCTCTTCCCAGAGCCAGCATCATTGGTAGCGAGTACTCTGTAGAGGTAATCTGAAAATGTGAACATCATGGAGTAATAATTGGATTTTTTGTAGATTTTTGTTAAGTAACTTTATGTGTATCATGTTATTTAGTGATTTTCTTTTTAAATGGTTGGATAAATAGAAAACCAGGTAAGTGTTGATTAAATATAGATTTATATGCTTGGCACAAAAAACGTAAACCAATCATCAAGGCTCGTGGTTCAGGTTTTCTAAGCCTCGCTAAACAAACTTAGATTTATTCAACACTAACCTAGTATTCTCTATATAACATAATTTAACCTCAGCAATGGCTCGATAGAGCAACAATTTGAAATATGTACGTTTAGGAGGAGTCCCTTAATTTAACAGAATATAAACGAGGTAAGCACTGATACCAGTATACAAATGCAGTCCAGTATCCAAAACCATCAAGGAGGAAAGTCTACTTAACTTCACAGACAAGTGTTTATTCTCGCTATATCTAGCATGAAACATTTCAGCAATTATGTTAGTATTATTGGTAGCATAAGATTTTAAACATACTTTTACATCTACAATGAGTATCACACAATTTCAGACAATTAATTAGAAATCATGTTAAATCTACACATTAATATGTACAGCAACTGAAGTTATAACAAGCGTAATTTTTTTTTTAGGTTATACACAAAGATCAAAACCTGAGGCTAAATCTAGCATGAAACTTTGCAGCAATGACACAAGTATTGATAACCGTACACAAATGAACTCCCAACTGATCCTATATCTAGCATAAAACGTTTTGATCGATACTAGTAATAACACAGATAAAGTTACCGGTATACGAGTGCAGTCCTGTATCCAAGGTGATCATGGCGGTTCCGTTGTACACCTCCGTGATCAGGTCGTCCTTGCACTGGTCCTGGTGGACATGGTACGGCGCACACCCATCCATGTTCACATTGACCACCTCGATCGACTGCACCAGGAAGTCCAGTTCCCGTCCTGGGTCGAACTCCACATCACGCAAACAGCCTCCAAAAGCTAGAAACATACATATTAATTTGGGCTGTAACGAATCCAAATTAGGTTTTTACTTCATTTTCGAATACGGATCCTCATCAATTAAGAAAAGTTGCATTAGTTAAGACATATTGAAGAAAACTTGATCTAAACACATCACAGTTAATTATAAAAATGTCTGATACACCAGGTGCTTCAGAAGTAATTGTTCAAAAAGCACATGTAATATGTTAAATCTGCAGAAAATATCCAATGCAGACATTATTGAAGCCTGTTTTTGTCCAGTTGTTTGCTTTTCTGTTGCCAGTTGACATGTTGATGACGAGTTTCCAGATGTAAATTTAGGTTAGAGGTCGTGCATGTTCTGTTGTCATAGGGGATCTTGCAGATTCTACATATTGCACTCGTTTTGTCAAGCAGCTCCTTACCGTTTTTGATTGTCATATAAAGCCACCGAAATGATCCCAAACAGCTGTTCACTTTTCTGGAGCGTTATATATTTTTCTACCAGCCATATAGAATCACGAAATAAACAATAAAACAATCATAATATAGTAAAAAGACTGTCCAACATGCAACAATATTGCTAAATAAGCGTATTTGTATCACAGAACCAAAACCAGTCATCAACTGTCAAAAGTAAATGTGCTGAAACTGACAGTGAAACTGAATACACAAAAATTTGCAAGTTAAAAAGGTTACAGACAACAAGATTAGATCCTGATCCGAAATTTTGAAAGATGGATCCGTACCTGCGAATCTTAAAATGGTTCCGATTTTTCGGATATTTCGGGTACCCGTTACAACCCTTATATTAATTACATTACACTTAGAATAGCATGTTTGTTTGTTTGGATTTAACAGTATTTCAGTCATATAACGGCGGTCAGTTAACCTACGCACACTTTTCCTGGGCAAGCTTAGCCGATCTAAGCGGTTTACCAGTACTAAGTGCACATGCTTATGCCAGTAACTGACAACTGCTCTACTTGAATCAGAGGCAGGGGGAGAATGGCCCTATAAATAATTAAATGACCAATCCCCACACAAGTTATGTGGCCAGGCTAGGGCTCAAACTCACGAACCCCGGATTGAGAGTCCAGCGCTCTACCAACTGAGCTAGCCGAGACTGGCTAATACTTAAAATTGTGACACAATTAAAGTTTCATGTCTGAACACATACTGATAACAACAATTTAAAAGCATGTCCTTGATCAAAATTCATGCCACGTTAAGAGCCCCCAAATGCTAGACATGCTGGTATTTCTGAAAATGATGTATAACAAAAAATTTAAGGTCGAATTCAATGACACTTAAACATCTTCCCAAAACTACAAGATATACAGTCAAAATAGAACATGAAGGTATTTCTGCCTATCAAATTTGCATTTTTGAACACAGACTGATAACATAAATTATTATTTAGTGGCAAAATATCCATTAGTAATAATCATAAGAAATTGTAAATGATATTACATTCATAACTTATAACATTATGAGGCCAAAGAAAAAAATAGTCTTGTTTCTGGTCTCCCGACCGACCCTTTACTTTTGCCGCCGACCCTATATCTTTTTGGTCTAAAAATAATTTATTTATTTCCGCCGATAAATATTCTTATTCATTTTACCAAACAAGATTTTAATTGGCTATCACGTTTCATAAACCTGATAATGATTCACTGTTGCACAAGGCACTATTTTCCCAAAAAATTATGCAGTTACACGATCTCCATGTTAGTTCCAATACATGTATATTTTGTCACTCCCATTTAAATCTACAATATATCCAATGCAACAAAACACTTATCTAATTTTTTCACACCCTTGACATTTCCTCTTTAATGCTAATTCATTAACGCTATATCGACACTGATTGCATTGTTCAGGTACAATAGTATTGATTTATGCTTTTTTTCACTGACCATGTGCTAATCCTGTTATATGCTTTTTGGTGCTAAAAACTGCTAGACAATTGCCCCAGCTCAGAAGTCACATCAAAGACCTTGAAGTCAAATGGACACCATTGCTATAGCTGTTGCTAGCGGCTTGCAGATTTTAGAGGACTGGCTAATTGATGACGTCGCGCTTTCACTCTTCTCAGTTGTAACTGGTGATATTATTAATGTCTGTGTTTTTTACCGATTTTATTGTGTGTTCGAATTGGCAATATGACTGCAAGGTAATTAGGATGAAATGTTTCGTTCATAAACAAATTATAAATTAAATATAAAATGACATATAACTAAAATGAAAAAAAAACATGGCTGAAAACGACTGTTACTGTGTACAACGAGCAACCAAATTTTCATAGCCAAATTTTAAGGTAACAATATGCGCGTAATACATGCAGTACCGTTATACACCGTAATCATATGAATAAAAAAATATATGGAATACACACCATTCTCCCATCATTAAAAAAATAATAATAATAAAAAAAATCCCTACCTACCGACCCTTCTTGTTTTGGGCTGGAGACCAGAAACGGAACTTTTTTTTTGGCCTGAGCTACAGTTGTCTGTGTGAAAATAATGTTGTTACCTTGTTTAAGCCAGGGAGAAATTTATTGAATATTTACAGTGTTTGTTTTAGGGCCAATTTGGGGCCGAAATTGGGCCCCATTCTCCTGTTTAAAAAGCATATATTTTTCCCCTATATTTACCTTAAATTTCCCCTCAGAATGTAAGCTTTATTCTGAAAAAAACTTGACCAAAATCTGACAAAAATTGACTAAGATAGAGGAATTTTCGTAAACAATCCCAGCATTTTTTTTTTCAAACCCAGTTTGTGCATGATCTAAGTTATCATTTGTAGCAAAACAATTGATTAATGTTTTATAACAAAGTACAATATAAAAATTTTATAATGCTTTTCTACAAAAACAATTCCCCTTTTGACATAAAATTCCCCGTCAGAAGGCCAAGCCACCTTTCCCCCAAAGGTGAAAAAAAAACACTGATTCAACAGTTGACCAGTTAAATATTTTGACCATACCTGCCAATGGTATGGATAACCTGTTGTTCACAATGAAGGCCAGTGCTTCGGAGTTTGGCGGAATTCCTCCAAGCAAAAACTCAGAAGAGGTCAAAACGTTCAGCTCCTTATTTGGATCTCCCGATGTCTCCAACCCATAATTCTTCACAGAAATGGTTGCCTGTTGGTTATTTTTCACAAGCGTAATGTAATACCACCGACTGTCACAAAAGTTCACATCAGGTCGATTATATGTCACTGATCCAACCAACAGGCCATTGGCAAACTCAAAATGCAGCGCGCCCTTTATCAAAGCGCAGTATATGTAGATTCCCGTTCCGCCATGCATGAAGAAGATTATCCCAGTATGCATCTGGGTCCTGAAGCCAAAGGTTATCGTCTTCCTTGTTCCAATTATGGATGTTGTGAATGGAAACCTTGCATATCCTAAAATTAAAAGCAGCACATACATCATGAAGAAGAGTTCACATTTCGAGCACTATTTTTAATATTGCAGAAAATTAAATACTTTAGAAAACTGGATTACTAGCGAAACACATTTCTTATAAATACTAGTGGAAAAGTAATATAGATCCGATATTCCTATTCATAAATGTTTATTCATTTTGAAATTACCAAGTTCTATAGTAATACTAGTTATTTGTTTAAAATAATTCATGCAAACACTAAAAGCCATATAATGTAGGCACTTAAAAAAAGCTAAAAGGTTATTATAAAATTTGGAGCCATACTTACAGATTAATGGCAAAGAAAACATGACAAGAACTGAAGCCCACCTTGACCCATAAAGTGGATTATGGGACAGCCCTCCCATGAGGAAGGTGTGAAACCATACTTATTGCTAAAATGGCAAAAAAAAGAGAAAAGAACTGAAGCCCACCTTTACCCATAAAGTGGGTTCCTTTATCAAGGTTTATTGGACACCCCTTCCAGTTAAGGAAGGCCTGGTACCATACTAATTGCTAAACTGGCAAAGAAAATTATGAAATGATAGCCCACCTTGCCCCATGAAGTGGCTTCCCTTATCGAGGTTTATGGGACATCCCTCCCAGTTGAGGAAGGCAAGTTCATTATGAATGGCGTTGTTCCAGTCGAGGGTCGTCCACACTTCCACCGGGTACTTCTGCTGCATCACCTGGATGTCCCGAATGCAGCCTTGGAAACCGTAGTCAAGGATCTGAAATTAATAGGTAAATAGGTACTTTACAACACAGTGTCCTTGATGTCACAATTGCAACTTTGGAAGCCTTTGAAAGCCGTAGTCAAAGATCTGCAATTAAAAAGGTAAATTGCCATTTAACAGCATTATTGGGACGTGGATTTCATGAATGCAGCCTTGGAAACTGTAGTCGGTGATCTGAAATAAATAGGCAAATTTGCATATGACAATGTTTTATGACTTGGATGTCAGGTATGCACTTTGGAAAACATATTTGAAATAATAATATTAATATTGGCATAGTTTATTTTTATTTTTGTTTACAACTATACGATCTGCACTGGCAATGTGTAAACTGACGCAAAAATTAAAACATTGTTAAAATACATGACATTTGAATGGATAAGTACCTGCAGTCTCTGATCTTTGCTCGTTCTGCGAATTTCAAAGTCTGCTGGCAACCCGCCAACATAGACCCCTGTGTTTGGACCGATGATGGTACCCTTGGAGCAGGTGGCCTCTTTGGACCCTAATAATGCCAAAGCATAAGCAGCTGTGCCCGTATTCACCAACTCATTCTTAGATTTAAGGCATACAAAAAGAATATTCCTGAAACTGTTCAATCTGTTTTTTTAGAACGCTGTTAATTGGAATCTAACTTGGTATTGACTTACTCCAAATATAGCATTCTTTATTGAGAATGATATGTTATTGACATAAATGTCACAGGGTGAGAAAATTGTGCCACCAGTCAGGGACTCGAACCCGGGACCCCTCGCTTACAGGGCGAGTGCTCTCCCAACTGAGCTAACCGGGCCACCACACAACTTCTCCCCTTTAGGGACGAGCTCATGCCATGATATACACCCTCTCTTGAATATGAATTCTTCGTCAAATTCCGGGTAACATCACATAACAAGGGTGTATGTCACGGCATGAACTTGGTCACTTACGGGGAGAAGTTGTGTGGAGTATGAAGTTTCATTAAAATACAGTAGATTCCGCTTAATTGAATAGCCCATTTGTCACGTCCGAATATTCAAATAACCGGACTATTCATATATGCGGAATCAGTCATATTTCAATTATTTCAATGTTTATCAGATATGTTATGATCTTATTTAATCCATTTTGATGATATAATGTCAAACCTGTTACGTAACAAAATGTTTCATACTTCAGAATGCCAATAAATATGCAGAAAAGCGTTCATAGATGTTTGTTATCCATTATACGGTGCATTTGAAAAATAATTCACTTGTAATAATCACTAACAGGCTACACCGCTTTCTAGATGTGTATACGCTGCATTCATGTGTTGTGTGAAATGATAACAAAGGCGGTCATAGAAGCGTGACTGTCAAAACTTGCGATATGATACGTATCCTCGGAGATTATGAGATTATCGAGCGGACTATACGCCTACAACTGATAATTGGCTATTCAATTAACCGGAGGACACCATATTTTCTATCAGATTAGGCGGTGTTTTTACAATGGGAATGAATGCAAACGGTTTGGTGTTTTCAATCTTTATTCAATTAAGCGAAATATTCAATTATCCGATATTCAATTAAGTGGAATCTACTGTATCTCGATGCGATCTCAAGTTATTGAGCGGAAACTGCTTTTCTATTTTTAGTAAAAGTGACCTTGACCCCACCCACCTCATATGCAATCCCAAGCAAGTTCTCGATATAAGGTATCTATGTATGAAGTTTCATTAAAATATCTCGATGCGTTCTCAAGTTATAGAGCAAAACCAATTTTTTTCTTTTTTTAGTAACAGTGACCTTGGCCTTGACCCCACCCACCCCATATGCAACCTCAAGCAAGGCTTTGAAATAAGGTATATATGTATAAAGTTTCATTAAAATATCTCGATGCGTTCTCAAGTTATTGAGCAGAAACCGTTTTTCTATATCCCAAGCGAGGTCTCGATATATATGGTGTCTATCTATGAAGTTTCATTAAAATATCTTTATGGATTGTAAAGTTATTGAGCAGAAACCATTTTTCGATTTTTAGTAACGGTTACCTTGACCTTGGCCCCACCCATCCCATATGCAATCCCAAGCAAGGTCATAATATAAGGTATCTATGTATGAAGTTTTATACAAATATCTTGATGTGTTCTCAAGTTATTGAGCAGAAACCGTTTCTCTATTTTTGGTAACGGTGACCTTGACTCCACCTACCCCATATGCAATCCCAAGCGAGGTCTCGATATAAGGTATCTGTGTATGAAGTTTCATTAAAATAACTCTATGCCTTCTCAAGTTATTGAGCGGAAACCGTTTTTCTATTTTTAGTAACAGTAAACTTGACCTTGACCCCACCCACCCCATATGCAATCCCAAGAGAGGTCTTGATATAAGGTATCTATGTATGAAGTTTCATTAAAATATCTCGATGCATTCTCAAGTTATTGAGCGGAAACCATTTTTCTATTTTTAGCAACATCAACCTTGACCCCACCCACCCCATATGCGATCCCAAGCGAGGTCTTAATATAAGGTATCTATGTATGAAGTTTCATAAAAATATCTCAATCTGTTCTCGAGTTAGAGAGCGGAAACGAAAAGTTGACGCTGCCACCCATCCCGCCTGCCCGACACACCCCAATCTCATAACCAAAATTTTAGTTTGAAAAATTTAGTTAATAAAAACATCTTAATTGTTATATACTTCATTTTAAAATACATGTAAAATGAGACTGAAAACTGTACATTATCAATTTACAAATACCCTTAATAAATCATGCAAACATTCAGCTAAAACATACTATGACAAGTCTATGAAAACAAAACATACTATCACACTTCTATGAAAACCAAGAAACACATCAGAAAAAAACAACCTTAAAGTTCACAAATGTATACTTACACCATAATGGAAGATATAAATAATTTATATATCATTTATAGCAGATTAATATAATGCCTCTTATTTAGTAAAATAACTAGTAGCTAGGCTATAGAAGTGAATTAGTCTGCACATGTTAACTGTTGAAAAGTACTTGCTATGTATCGGTAGACATTTTTTTAGTTAATAATGTTGCAGGCCCTGAAATCTAGCATTGGAGTTACATACCATTTTGCCTTTAAAAACATTTGTCTAAATTTGTTTCATAATGAGGGTTAAGTGCTATTTTTTGCACCGACATATTTGAAAACTGCTTAAATTTTCAAACCTGTCCAGATGTTGTCGATGGCAATGTACGCCACGTTCTCATCACGCCAGGCTATCAGCTGGTGCCAGACGTTGTCGCTGTACCTCATTCCCTCGTCGTTTGTCGTGTACACAAACGAAGGGCACCCTATGCATGATATTTATATTAAAACTACAAACAACCACATACCATGCAACATGGCTGGTTCCCACGTAACATTTTCAAGATGCCAGAAATTACTGAGAACCAGAACAAACATGCATAGCATTTCAGCGTGCTTCCTCACTACTTTGGGAATAGTACCGGTACCAGTCAAATTGGGAAAATAAGCGTTCTTTTCAACGAAATTGGGACTTTGTTACCTTTCATCAAAAACTGCCAAAACCGATGTAAAAAAACAATAAATAAACTGTAATTCAACTTGTTTCATTGATTCTTTCAGTTGTATTTATTATTTGAAGGTGTTGACAGTTAAATTTTGACAGAAACACCATCAATCTTTCCTGGATGTTTTCATTTTGAGATTTGTGAATTTTTAACTTCAAATTGGGAAAATTGGAGTGTAAATCTGATTGGAAATAGTACCGTTTTCTGGTACCAAATTTACGTACAGGAAAATCGCTGCAATTAAATGCACATTGCCTTTCAACCTAGCAATGCCTGCATAGACCTGAAATTGTCTTTAAATACACATTTCACTTCTACAAGAAGGCAAACACATCTATATAAATATGCCAAATCAAACAAAAATGGATGCACCATTTGCGCTACCACTATTAAAGCCACTCAGTTTAAGAAAACATTACAACATGAGTAAACATGATGATCCCTATGTTATGTTATGTATCAGTCCGCACAGGCTAATCCGGGACAGCACTTTCCGCTTTTATGGTATTTTCTGTTTCAAGGAGGTCTCTTCTAAACATAAATCCACTGTAGGCGGAAAGTGCCGTCCCAGATTAGCCTGTGCAGACTGCACAGGCTAATCCGGGACGACACTTTACGCACATGCATTAAGACCGGTTTTTCTACAAATGCGCCACATATGCTTTTGTTACCTAAATAATTTCATATTAAACTTACAAAAAGTATGTTGATGTACTCTTTTCATCCTTATTAACTTTATGCACTATGACTGCATAATTAAATATGGAAATGATTAAATATGTCTTTAATATAAATAAACATACACCTTTTTCAAACTTAATTTAAACTAAAAATATATAAATCCAACGAAAACATCTCCATTAATCAATAAATACTCCAAAACAATACAGGATTTTAATTTAATAGTCACATCTTTTATAAAAATTTCATAACATAACCGAAACATGTGTATAAACAATTGATTAAAATACACTACAAAATGCTAAATGAGGCGCGTCATCGGAAAACCGGACTTAATGCATGTGCGTAAAGTGTTGTCCCAGATTAGCATGTGCAGTTCGCACAGGCTAATCCAGGACTGCACTTTCCACTTTTATGGTATTTTCTGTTTCAAGGAGGTCTCTGCTAAACATAAATCCACTGTAGGCGGAAAGTGCCATCCCCGATTAGCCTGTGCAGACTGCACAGGCTAATCCGGGAAGGACACTTTACGCACGTGCATTTAGACCGGTTTTCCCACGACGCGCCTCAAAAGATGCTAATCTAACAACTCTGAAGCACACAATCTCAGATCCTCTGTGACCGTGCTACCTTTATGATCATCTACACTAATTGTCGCTGTTTGAGACACTAGTCGGACAATGAAATAGTGCCACTCGTCGTCATGGAAACGCCAAACTCGATCGTCGTTAGGATCGGATTCGAGAGTGATCCAAGATGGGCATGAGCCTGATCAGGTCAAATTCAAAGAAAATGTTAAAATGTTTCCGCCTTATCCCTGTCTCTCTTATATAAAAGGTTAATGTTTGCATCTTTAAACTTGTAAGCAATATAATTTCTTTGAAGAGCAATCTAAACATACAATTTATTTTTTGTATCAGAGAGAAAATGTAAACAATGTATCTCCAGGCTTAAAATATTTTAAACAATAAACATTGTTTCTGCTGAAATATTAAATGTTTAAAAGAATCATCCATAGATATTTTGGGAAGTTGTATATTTGAACTAAAGAAATGAAAAAAACAAACAAGAAAACATACTTTCCCTTTCCATTTATAGTTTTCTTCAATAAAACACATAACAAATTTACTCAAAAAAGAAAAATGCTATTGAAGTAACAATGAAATTTGAGTTTGTTTTTTAGACTGTTGGTGCAAGCCAACAGGATTTAGTAGTTGTATTCCAAAAATCGGTCTTGTGGGAACTACTTTACTCTGTAGGCTACGAGTCAGTAAATCAATAAATTACTGCGCTTCGCTAAGCAGTGAGGCCTCCTGTTATCGATGTTACTTTCTATGAACAGATGAAAAAAAACAGAACACTAATAAACAATAATAATCATCCAGTTCAGCCACATCTACAAATGAATTCATGTTATGTCTATTTACATAAGTATGATAGCGTATCTGTTTGTGCTGTAAACTGACTAATTGCGTACGTATTAGATCATATTGCTTTAGTTTAACAACAGTGTATTAACTTAGTACATATAGCAGAGCAATTGTAACCACTAGATTAACAATTGCTATTGTTTTGAAGTTTGCATAAGAATTATGGAAAAGCATTGTGGTTCTGAAGAGTTTTGAATGTATTTTATCAATTTAACTTATTTTTCATTAAATCAGGATTTACCGAGCATAGCGCTTGTGTTAAAAAGCACTGAACATTGATTCGAACTTATACGGTTCATCGACTATTTTTACCCGTTGTAGATTGACATGTATGCATATACCGTAAATAATCGCGTATACGACTCCCCCGCGTGTAAGACGCACCTAAAAATTGAGATCCTAATTTGTGGGGAAAAAAATCTGCTATTTGAAAGCTTCTAAACATAAAAATCGTAAATTTCGCGTCCATTGTTTATTGACACTGAAAATATTTTGTCGTTAAAATAGCAATGCGGATACATTACACTAGATGTGTTTTCCCTGTATTGAGAGGTGTTGAGAAGTCTCAAGTGTCAACACCTTTAATTACACCATAAGCACTAATTGTCTGACAAACACGGTCAGTTTTGCAAGTATCATCAATGACACCATCGTTTTTGTTTGCAGAGCAGTATAAAAGGTGTGAAGTAGTTTGTCAGGTGGTGTTTTCACTACGGTTCATTTAACCCTGGTTCTTACTTTTTATGTATTATGTTTTATTGCATATATGTTTCGGAAAAATAACAATTAAGAATAAAAAACACACAAAATAAGAATATATATTATATAATACTATATTTTTTAAAAATCCCAATATAAAAGAGTGCGAAACGTATCGGGAACGAATACTTGCTTATATAAGCGTCTTAGTGACGTCGATCGAGCATCTATTCAAAATGGCGCCCAAAACACCACAGTTGATATTTATGATAGAAAAACTAGGAGGTTTTGCTTATATCCGCGTATAAGATGCACCGGAAAAATGCTACAAATTTTGGCTGAAAAAAAGTGATGCGTATACGCGAGAATTTACGGTAACTCTGTTTGCTTTTTAAATAGTTTGCGTACAAATGTTTTGCCTCCCACGAATTACAAAAAAACAATGAAGGGAATGTCGTAGATAAATAGCACTGAATTAGACGCGCGCAATATAAGTTTCAATTTGCAAACGACAGTGGCCTGGATCTCCATTTTCAATTGTGTCAAATATCAACTTATACCAATTTATTTAGGTGGAGTGTATAGTTATGAGTTTCGCTATTTGTTTTGTAGAAATGATATAACAGACATGTGACTTACTGTAATAAATGTTCCTCATGATAAAAATACTCTCATAATTCATTTGCTTTTAGTTTCTTTTCTCACCAACATTTTTACGCTGTCAGCG
The DNA here is from genome assembly GCA_027627225.1 of Congeria kusceri. NCBI lineage: Eukaryota > Metazoa > Mollusca > Bivalvia > Myida > Dreissenidae > Congeria > Congeria kusceri. Next base: position 25,689,527 of record CM051028.1, read on the forward strand.
TTTTGATTTTTTAAAGAAAGACAACTAAATGTTTGTTTGGAGTTAATATTATTGAGGTGAAGGTCATTCCTACCTTGAGGGTCAAACAGGAACCACGGACGACCTTGTTTGAACTGCAAGGCCACAAACTCGTCCTGCTGACCTTCAGAGGCGGCAAACAGCAGGAGACCGTTCAGCTGCTTGGTTCGGAACCAGAAACGTATACCTGGAACAGCCAAATTTGTAAGTACAGTATTTACCCTATGTATTGTGACACCCTTAATATTGGGACACCCCTATTTTTTAGGAAAAAAAAAAAAAAATTTAGTGCCTCAATATTGGGACACTTTTGAAATATGATTTTTTTCTTGTCCCTAAATATTGGGACACAAAAATATAATGGTAAATTGTCTTCAATTTTGCCATTTTAAAAAAAATATCTCTCGATTTCAATATGATCAGAGTAGTATAGATCTACTGTACACCGTATATTGCAATAGATATGCTGCAAATAATTAGAGTGTACCCCTTTTATATAATAAAAACTACAAAGACCACCATTTTCAAAATTGTAATGCATGTATTACGTCATGTGCGTCAAATGATATTCATATTAAATAATTTACTGAACTTCTTATAACAAACTACAAAAATTGTCAATAAATGTCAATTAACAGTTACCAGTATTAGGGTTACTACCCGGTAGATGTGATTATTGTCGGGTCTCTCAACAAACACATCTGGGGGCTGTTTAATTGACCCGTGGTGCAAACTGTTTACAAACACGCTATAATACCCGGTGTTCTTAATTGACACGCTCCACTCAGTTAAGCACGCGGCTTAACGACAATCGGTGTGTGTCAGAAAATACATTGAGTCGAATTTTACCCTATATTTTGGAACACATTTTAGGGATTTATTTTTTATGACCCTTTATAATGGGACAAGAAAAATTGTAATTATTTTTAAGTGTCCCAATACATAGGGTAAATACGGTATCCATAGATGCTATAGATGAAATCATCCCTTGATCAGCCTTTGTTGTACATATGATGATGACGCCATTTATGGGACGAAATGGTAATTATTATTTTCTGACAAAAAAGCTCAACATTAATATCTCTATGGGCATTTACACTAATTTCATTGTTTTCTTGGATGGAATTATCCTTTTTATTTTATATATTCAGCAAGATTTCAATAACCATGCAGCAACCTGTTACAGGTCAACTGTACATAAATGCTCATTTCTTTCATATTTTCACAAACACATTTTCAGTATAACTTTCATAAAAACAAATTGTCACAAAATAATCAAACAAGAGGGCATAAGGCCCTAGGTCGCTCACCTCAGTGGCTAAGGAACTAATGTTCTGAGCAAGTTTCATGAAGATTCAGCTAAAAATATGGCCTTTAGAGTGTTCACAAACTTTCTTTTTTCAATTTGGCCTAGTGACCTAGTTTTGGACCCCATGTGACCTGGTTTCAAACGTGTCCCAGATATTAGGCAAATGTTCTGAGCAAGTTAAATTCAAACCCTGGAGCAAATTACAAGAATATTGTGCAAAAAATGTGACTTCTAGTGTTCACAAGCTTTTTCTTCAATTTGCTCTAGTGACCTAGTTTTTGACCCCACATGACCCAGATTTTAACTCGCCTGAGATATCATTGGGACAAATGTTCTGAGCAAGCTTCTTAATGATTTGGCTACAAATCTGGCCTCTAGAGTGTTCACAAGCTTTTTCTTTACTTTGGCCTGGTGACCTAGTTTTCACCTCACGTTACCCAGTTTCAAACTCGTTTGAGATATTATTGAAACAAATGTTCTGAGTGAGTTTCAAGAAGATTTGGTAAAAAATAGGACTTCAAGAGTGTTCACAAGCTTTCAATATAGCCATATAAGGAAAACTGCCCCGCCCCCTGGCGGCCATGTTTTTCAAAGTAGCGGACAAATTCTCTGAGCAAGTTTCATGTTGATTGGTAAAAAAATGTTAATCATAGAGTGTTCACAAGCTTTTTCTATAGCCATATAAGGAAAACTGCCCCGCCCCCTGGCATCCATGTTTTTCAACGGAGCGAAACCATTATCGAACTCGCCTGAGATATCATAACAAGAGGGCCATGATGGCCCAAAGCGTTCACCTGAGCGCTGGTACAGATGAAGACCATACTGTTGTGACAGGTTTTAAAATGAAGGTATCTGAACAATACGCAAAGGGAGATAGTATCGATTTGATTTAAAACATCAGTTAGTATAATGGGCTAACAAAAGTACGAGTTGGGAAGTGGATGTGCGGTGTTTTTGCTAATGGTTCTCAAAATAAGTTTTCTTGATATTCTTACCTGAAACTTTGTCATTAAGTCAGTGACAATTCTGGAAAATGCAGAAACAGTAGATTTTGATGTCTTTTTCGCAAACAGTTTTGGAGAACTAGTTGCAATGCAATAATAGCGATGGCTGTGCTATAAGGTCAAGTTATGCTTTTTCTTTGGTAATTTTCTGTCCAATGATGATAAATGATTTTAATGCATCTGAAGACATCAATATTGCATGTACAAATAAAAGGCATGCAAGGTTTGCAACTGTTGGAAATAAAATTTTATCAAATTCATTTGTATGGTCATACGCAAACTGTGTAAGTTTGGTCAACAATGAAATAAAAAATCCTGTGTGCAAACCTATCATTGATAACTTGTTGATGTTTTTTTCCACACACAAGGGGCAATAACTCTGGTGTTTCTGGCCCGAACATGCTTATATTCGACTTCACCTGTAATCTTACATTGATTGACAAACTGTGCAAGATTGGTGAAGATTGATGATATATAAAGTCTCTATCCTGAATAATGTCCATATTTGTAAAAACAATTCACAAAGGGCAATAACTCTGGTGTTTCTGGCCCGATTTTGCATTTATTCAACTTGACCTGTAATCTTATGTTCATAGACAAACTGGGCAAGACTGATGAAGATTGGATGTAAAATGAAGTCTCTATCCTGAATAATGTCCATTTTTGTATATTTTTTTCACAAACAAGCTGCAATAACTCCGGTGTTTCTGGTCGGATTTTGCGTATATTCGACTTCAACTGTAATCTCATGTTCATAGACAAACTGTGCAAGACTGGTGAAGTCTGGATGAAAAATGAAGTCTCTATCCTGAATAATGTCCATTTTTGTATATATTTTCATAACAAAGGGCAATAATTCCTGTGTTTGAAACACAATCTTGCCCATTTTTGGCATCTGCTGAGATCTGATGGTCATACACAAACTTTGAAAGTTTGGTTGGACGGAAAATAAAGCCTATATGTTGAAAAAATAAATTTTTGCACTTTTTTGCATGAAAAAGGGGCAATAACTCTAGTGTTATTGGTGTGATCTGGCCCAATAACAATCCCATCCGAGATATTAAGGTCATACACAAACTGTGCAAGTTTGGTTAAGAATAACAAGTAAAGTCTCCAGCGTGAGTCCGAAAAAAATTGCTGACGCCACACGGATGACAGACGAAGTAGGACAGGTCCATTATACCAATAGCTCACCATTCACTTCGCGCTAAGGTGAGCTAAAAAACAAATGTTTAGAGCAAGTTTCATGTTGATTGGGCAAAACATGTGACTTCTAGAGTGTTCACAAGTTTTTTCTATAGCCATGTAAGTAAAACTGCCCAGCCCCCTGGTGGCCATGTTTTTCAACGGTACGGAACCATTTTCAAACTTGGCTGAGATATCATAAGAACAAATGTTCTGAGCAAGTTTCATGTTGATTGGGCACAAAATGTGACTTCTAGAGTACTCACAAGCTTTTTCTTCAATTTGACCGAGTGACCTAGTTTTTGACCCCACATGACCCAGTTCGAACTTGTCCTAGATATCTTTGGAAAAATGTTATGAGCAAGTTTCATGCAGATTGGGCGACAAATGTAGCCTCTAGAGTTTTTTCACAAGTTAAATGATGACGATGAACGATTCACGACGCACAACAGACAAAAGGCAATCGCAAAAGCTCGCCATGAGCACGTTTTGATCAGGTGAGCTAAAGACAAAGCTTAAAATACTTACCAGTAAAGTCAACATTCTGTGGAATGGTCTCTGGTGGGAAGAGGTAGTACCCGCCCCCAGGAAATCGTGTCCCGCTGATGACCTGTGGTGGGTAGCTAAGGGCGGGTGTGGTTTTCTGGATCGTATAGTATGGTGTGGGGCCATTCGGGAAGGCGGGAGGGGTCCAGATGATCTCCATAGCTGAAGAGTTCAAGCCATCTACCAGCGGCTTCTGTAGGCCCTCTGGCACTGAAAAGGGAGTTAACAAACATGTATTTCTGTGTTAACTGAAGATTGTTTCAATTGTTTCCCTTAGTGATAGTTAAGTAAGCTAATCTGCAGTAACTAGAATTGTCACATGAGTGACAGATATAACCCCACAATATGGCCTTGTCGCAAAACTATGGGATCCATTCGACAGAGAGAATGCTTTAATTTGTGAATGGTCAACAGTGTATTTGGAAAAATTTCAATAGGAGCCATAACTCTGTAAACATTTAGTGGTTTGTAACCAAAGTTGAACTTGATCTGTGTTTTATGATGTTACACCAATGTACCAAAAGTAAGTTAAATATGTGAAGCCTTTCATGACTTATTGTTCATGTTTTTCGGGAATTTAAGTCAAAAAGGGGAGCCATAACTCTGTCAAAATTTAGTGGTTTGTAACCAAAGTCGAACTTGACCTGTATTTTATGATGATACACATGTGTACCAATTATTTAAATTATTTAAATATGTCAAGCCATTGTTGAGTTATTGTCAGGAAACCATGTTTTTAGGAAATATATATTATTTAAGTCAAATAAAGGGCCATAACTCTGTCAAAATTTAGTGGTTAGTAACCTAAGTCGAACTTGACCCGTATTTTATGATGTTACACAATGTATACGAAGAATTATTTGAATATGTCAAGCCATTCTTAATTTATTGTCCGAAAATCATGTTTTTAGGGAAATTAAAGTTGAAAAGGGGCCATAACTCTGTCAAAATTTAGTGGTTTGTAACCAACATCAAACTTGACCTGTATTCTATAATGTTACACATGTGTACCAAAAATTATTTGAATATGTCAAGCCTTTCTTGAGTTATCATCCGGAAACCATGTTTTTTAGGGAATTTTAAGTCGAAAAGGGGCCATAACTCTGTTAAAATTTAGTGGTTTGTAACCAACATCGAACTTGACCTGTATTCTATGATGTTACACATGTATACCAAAAATTATTTGAATATGTCAAGTCTTTCTTGAGTTATTATCCGGAAACCAAACACCAACAGACCGACGGACCAATAGACCGACGACTGACAAGCTCACTCCTATATAACCCCCCTAAACTTTGCTTATGGGACTATAATTACGCTTAAATTTTTATGTTAATTTTTCATGGCTAAGAAATATGTTTGGCAATTTATTGCAGTGATTGTATGTCAGAAAAGTGACGCAGAAGTTTTGATTTAGAAAATGAATTTCAAATAATTATTATTATTATTATGAATGCTCCATGTTAAGTTGTTTCACAATGAATATATATACAAACTGCCAAACCAACCAAAGACTGCGAATTTAAATACTTCGCTACAAATTTGAATATTTAGCAAAATTTCAATATTAAGCTATTTATTTCAATATAATGCTACAAATTTGAATATTTATATATATGGTCATACATATAAATATTGTCAAAAGAAAACCAAATCCCCATGACATGCAAAAACTAGACGTACCATATTGTAAACAATATTAATGACGTATGATATAGTTAACCAAAGGCATTTTTGGATGAAGAAAGTATTTTCAAGGACTTACTGTCTTGTTTGGATCTTCCTCTTGCCTCGGTACTGTTCACACATCCCACGGCGTTACATGCTTCCGTCTTCACGGTGTGTTCCGAGTACGGCGCCAGTCCGCTGAGGATGTAGAACCTCTTGTCCGGACCTCCTTCGTACATCAGCTGCCACAGGAATGGCGGGGCAAATGGATTCTCTGTGAGGTCAGTCTTTCTGTAGTAATACACTCTGAAATAAAATGAAATGCGTATATGTTACTAAAAGTTTATGCTGAAGTATATCTGCTACTCTTGATGCTTTTGTCATTTTAATTTTTCTTCTTCATATTAACAACTTTTCTGCCAATATTTTGAATTACACAAAATCACATGACATTACTACAACATTTACTCCCTATAAATCCTAATTCTTTGATTTTAAACATGAAATGTTTATTAAATGTTTTTAATTTGCAATTTTTTAATTTGCAATTTAGAATTTATTTTTAATTTAAAACAGTAATTGTTTCTTATTAATCAAATTCTTAATATATACAAATAAAAAAAACATTATTTGAAACGATACAGGTTTGTCTTAAACTGTGCGTATGTTTAATATCAATGTTTGGCTCAAAACCCACACAATCTGATTCGAAAACCAATGAAACCTAGAAAAAAATACATTCAAATGTTATCGACAAAGACATAAACAATTGCTCGCACCTGTAGTTAATTATGATTCCTCGGGCCTGATCATCGGCAGGTGCGGACCACGACACATTCAGCTGGAAGGGGCTGATTCCCAAAACCTTCGGGGCCGGGGTTGAGAGTGGAGTTGTGGCCCCAGTCCGGCCCGATACCCAGGTGCTGGCTGCCTTGCCCGCGCTGTTCTCTGCCAAGACCTGTAATAACATGTACAGAAGCGACATGATATGCATGCCTGCGGGTTTTGGGCAAGCCACTCAATGTTTGAGAAGCGAGATGGATCTGGAAAAGAGAAACTTCAGATGTTTTGTCCGCTAATTCTGGACATTGGCTTTGATTTTCAGTTGTTTTCTATTTGAGAGGGTACTTAAAGGACAGGTTTCTTTTTAAAAAGGTGTAACATCGCAGCTAGTTGTTATTTCGTGGATGCGTCACAATGATCTCATAATGAAACAGCTTTCTTACTTCAAAGGGCCTCATTAAAAGCTCAATTAGTCATGTCAATAAGCAAGTGACAAACTGATTTTTGGATACAAAGGCTGATTGTATTGATTTTAAATTAATATCATAAAGCAATAACATATCTGGAATTTATATCGAGTGAATGGCATTAAACCAATACTGGACGTAAACTGGTTCAACATACATGTTTGTTTTTTTTCTAAAATTTAATGTTTTATATCAAACTTACCAGTAATAATTTGTTGGTATTATTAACTGATATGAATATAGGCACGCGATGTTAGCATCAAATAAAGCAATTATATTATACCTGGAATTCATATTTAGTGAATGGCACGAGCCCCGACAGGATGTACTGGGTTTCGGGCGGTGGCAGAGCATTCTCCATGGGGTTCTGGGTGGGGCGCGGGTTGTACTGACCGCTAGGGTGGAAGATCCGGGTCTCCGGCGGACTTCTCAGCCCATCAGGTCCCAACTCCCCTCGCATCCAGAGCTCGTAGAAGATAATGATGCCTAGTTACATGTACGAAAGAAAATGTTACATCATTTATACTTCTGCATTTTAAGAAATAGTAACTGATGATGATAATCAATCACAATTTAGGAACCAATTTTAAACTATTGAAATACTGGGTATATACATTTCAAATTCTCTAAAATCATGTTATATTAAGAACTGTGTACTTTCCCTGTAATGATCTTTTTATTTGACAGCACATAATATTTTTCAGTAATACTTGGAATAATTTGTATGTATTTAAAGAATGGAATTAATGCTTGAAAAAAGACATTAAAAAGTTGAAATAAATAGATGCTATCTCAATACTTTAATCATGGAATAATTTATACTATCTGAATTTCTGTCTAATATTGTCTTAACTGTTAAAAGAATACCTTAAGATTGTACAATACCTCTAACTGAAGACAAGTTATCAAGGCATACAAACCATTTGGAAAGGCAGGTGGTTGCCAGGAAATGTTCAATGCAGTGTTGTTTACTGCAAGCACCACTGGTGCACCCATCCCCTCTGGAACAGCGGACATTGTCGGGAACATGACCTGCTCACTTTTCAGACATCCCCCACTGGTACACGTGTTTACATAGAACGTATAACGAGTGAAGGGCACAAGGGACTGTAGTGTGACCTCTAAATCTTGACCTTCCCAATGCGTGGTCGTCGTGTTATTGGTGTTTAACGAGTACAATGTGTATTTCCACAATGGCCCGTTCATGACTCGTGGGGCATTCCACAGGAAGTGGGCACTCTTGGCCTGGATATTTGTAGCATTAAGGACCACAGTTCCATATGGGGCCCCTGCTGGGGTTTGGAAGGAGATCGGGGCACTGCGGACGCTGCCAAAAGCGTTGGTGGCCTCGATTACATACGAGTAGATCGTGTAAGGTTGAAGGTCGATGTCAATCACTGTACGAACTGTAAAATATGTGATGTGATGCAATGACGCTCCCAGCAATTGGATCAGTATACTGTGTTCAAACAGGTTCCTCCCATGTAGCTTGTGTATTAAATTACTGGTACATAACATTACATTTTATAATATCATATATCATCGCATCATAGCATATAATGACAAATATTATAATAATAATAATATATAAATAATTATAATATACAATAAACATACGCTAATTAATAACACTAAGTAGAACCTGATAAATTAGAAATTCAGACAAAGTTCAAATATAGACAAAAACAAGAATACTTAGGTACATGCATTATGATGTCAAAACTTAAGCATTGTTAGATAAGAAGTTACTGACATTATTCATTAAAAGAAAACAAACCCAAAAGTCTTATGGCTAAACAAGATGAAACAGTCAGGTGTTCCAAATAGTTAAAATGGTGATACTAAATACTCTCAAAGAACATGCAGGAATGTTAAGTGATATTTAAGAATGTAAGAAACTTTCAAAAGCTACAAAACTTTTATACCTGAAGGAACTGCAAATGTTACAAATAAAAATGTTATATTATTCATGTGTAAATACATTTAATTAGCAAACACACAGTTTTACATGTCATTGTGAACAAAAAATGGTGCAGTCAGATAAAATGCAAGTGAGAACCGTTATGAACATCGACGATGCAAGTAAATAAAACGATATATAACATTTTGAGGGTTGAGTGTGAAACTATTGTATCTGATACAGAAATGTTAAGCAGATACAACAGTTTCACGCCAAACCCTCCATTTTAATACAGATGACTGCAGAGTGTTTATAAACAGTACATCATGATTCCCACTATTTTCATAAAATAGTTTATCCCCTAATTATGCTTCCAATTACAGATCAATTATGCCTTCATGCTTTGTAATAAAGCAAATGTCAATTTTTGCGTCAAGAAAACAATTCTAGTGCAGCACAAAAATGTAAAGAATAAACATTGAAAACCTATAGTCAAAATTTCACTATACAAAATTTAAGCGAGTTCATTTGACTATTTCTGATTTGTTGCCTTTCTACCCATCAATGGTAAAATGTATGAATGAAAACGATGAATTAAGTACAAACAATATTGAAAAACTTGCTTCAACAATTTAACATCAAAGTATGGAAACAAGACAGATTTCCTACTTAAATCCAGCATGACATGTGCATCACAAACATTTAAAAAAAGGTGCTGGAAAATGTGAAAACAATACTGTAAGACCATTTTATTTAGTGGTGTCAAAACTTTGCTTATTCTTGAAAAACTGTAAATTTGCGCTGTCATACATTCGCACAATTTTCATTGTGAAGTTATTTCAAATTAGGAAAAATGAAAAGCATACTACTGTTATTTTTCTATTCATGACTAGAGTTCAGTGAAAAGTAACCCAAAATCTACTACTAAACAATGCATCAAAATGACTACTAAACAATGCTTCTAGGTGCCATTTGCTTGTTTATAGGTTTTATACACAAACTGTAACAAACATGAGTTGTCTGCTAATACAAATTTACAATAAATTTACATGGAGTCTTAAATTCACGCTATGTTCAGACCTCATAATACTCGAAAAATAGACCGTGAAAAAAAATTATAGTACAGTATCTGGCAATAATCAGTGACCATGCAGCCTTCATGCTTTTGTCTTCACATTACCTCTCTTATAGTCTTCTATTAACACAAACATCATATCAACATCAAACAACGCAATCTTAGGAGTCTTCATTTTATGCATATTAACTACACACATACAAAACTACGTGGGTGGGGAATGATACACAAGGGGAACAGTGATTAAAGTTTGTGGTTACACACAAAGGAAAAAGGGGAAATGTGTCACTCCACACTTTATTTCTCATACACACATCAATATATTGTTTGATTTGTTTTTCTATTTACTGTTAATTCAGCTGACATTTACCATATCTGTAGAGTTTACCTGTGGCTCCAACAAACAAAAAACTAACAAAATATATGACGAACCTAAACTTACTAAATGGATTCATTACACTGAAAGTCAAAAAATTCTTCAAGATTTTAAACGTTTACAACAAATGGGTTAACATGGGTATACAAGTAACCGAACAGTACAAAACTGATATACAAGGGTCACTACAAAGGTTGGATGACATGTTCCATTAAAAAGAAAAACATTGAAAGCGAACTTACCATCTCCCGCCACGGAGAATATCAGAGTACCATTACGGAACACCTTATACTGCTCTATTACCCCGTTGGGGTAGTCTGGCCCCTTCCACAGGAGCTTAATGGATGTGGAACTGAGCGGCTCATACGACGGGGGTGGCTGCTGGTCAGGGGCTGCAGGGGACAGGAAGTGATATAAATCCAGTACATGGAAGAAGCATCAAAATAGTTTAACGGGATTGTGCTAACCTACTGATTTCAGCGGGATTGTGTTTTAAAAAAGCCTGAGGTTTAGTGAGACATGTTTTAATCAATTTCCTCAGTAGAACAGTACTTGGTGTCATTTGAAAGCTCCCAGAGTAGGTATCAAACTCAAGATCTTCCGGTCACCTGGACGAACACAATATACACAATACAAATGTAACTTCCTAAAGTATTTTTATAGGGATGGTTAATTGTACAGGGATAAAAAAATGCGGAGGATTAAATCTTACCTGGGTAGAACCAGTACCGAAACGTATATTGTCATTGCAAATTGTTACCAAAACCTGAATCTTGCTGTTTTGGCATGATTTTCTCGTTTGCATGCATGACATTTCCCAAGAGTTGGTAAAATTAAATGAACGACAATCAATCTAATGACATTTCAAATGAATATTTAAATTTAGTGTTTTCATTCAACAATTATCTCTATTTAACATGGACCCACATACCCGTACTACATCCATAAGGATTGGAAGCATCCAAAAAACTGGATCCCACTACGCAGTTGCCACAGCGCCTCTTGAAGGTGAACTTTTTGCACTGACACTGTCCGTCAAATGGGTCACATGTAGAATTCAAACTGCCAGCTAGGTCGCAGTCACAATTCAGGCAGCTGTGTACAGAATGACAAGAAAATTGAGCATATAATAAGTCATGGGTGAGGAATATATATACTCACCTGGGCTTTTTTTTTGCGACACAAACAAAGAACACACTTTCATGTTGCAATATATCAATGAATACACAAATATATGTGTTTTCACCAGTATTTCCAATACTGACCAAAATATGCTCAAACTGGACCATGTGCAAAATAGAAACTTAACTTTTTCTAGCAAAATAAACCTGAATGACCACTAGAAGTAAACTATGTAGTGTTTTTTTTTCCCGAGCAAGGTCTCAATGTAAGGTATCTATGTATAAAGTTTCATCAAAATATCTCAATGTGTTCTCAAGTTATTGAGCGGAAACCTTTTTTCTATTTTAAGCAACGGTGACCTTGACCTTTGACCTGTTGAGACCTCAAAATTTATAGGGTTCTTCCTTTCTTCCCAAGTAACCAGCGTACGAACTTTCATGATCGTAGGTCAAAGCGTTCTCAAGATATCGTGCGGAAACAAAATGGTCTTCCGTTTTTTTATTTTTAGTAACGGTGACCTTGACCTTGACCACACCCATCCCATATGCAATCGCAAGCGAGGTCTCGATGTAAGGTATCTATGTATAAAGTTTCATAACAATATTTCAATGCGTTCTCAAGTTATTGAGGGGAAACCGTTTTTCTATTTTTAGAAACGGTGACCTTGACCTTTGACCTCAAAATTTATAGGGTTCTTCCTTTCCTCCCAAGTAACCAGCGTACCAACTTTCATGATCATATGCCAAAGTGTTCTCAAGATATCGTGCGGTATCGTGAAGTAAACTATGTAGTGTTTTTTTTTTTCAAAACAAAAGCTTTTATTGGGTAATTTAGGTAATAGAAATGCTCTCTAAACTGTGACTGAGTTAATATGAGGCGCGTCGTTGATAAACCAGTCTTAATGCATGTGGGTAATGTGTCGTCCCGGATTAGCCTGTGCGGTCCGCACAGGCTAATCCAGGACAGTACTTTCCGCTTTTATAGTATTTTCTGTTTCAAGGAAGTCTCTTCTAAACATAAATCCTTTGTCAGCGGAAAGTGCCGTCCTGGATTAGCCTGTGCGGACTGCACAGGCTAATCCGGGACGATACTTTACACACATGCATCAAGACAGGTTTTCCCACAATGCCCCTCATATATGCATTCTTTATACATTCTTCAGAATAGTCATTCTACATGTACTTCTGTTTCACTATAAAAATGACACAAACACCTTGTAATGTATACCAAACCAGACTGAGCATATCTGTTAAATTTTAAATTCATTCATCATAGGACTAGAACAAGCTTCAAAATTATTCTTCAAAATGAAGTTCGGTTTGAATTTTATCCCATGGTCACCCATCAAGGCCCATATTTCTACAGATCATTATGTTATTTTTAACTGGAGTTGAAATTAAATTCGTGTTTGCAACCACACTGGAATATGTGCAGGAACAATATAAAATATTAATATACATGGAATTATATTTCAACTGCCATGTCAAAATCTTCAAACTATGCATATCCTTATCAGAAAATCAATTATAAAATTCATAAATTTGAAATCAAATTAAAATGTTATGATGAGTTAAACTTACCAGTAATACTTTGTTTACATATAGGATTTTACTTCCGGGTTACAATCAGACTCGCTTCAGCACTTGCGTTTTACACAAATAAAAAATAGCAAGCATTTGCTTGAACAAGATCAATACGAATATGCATGCGCCAAATAAGTTTTACTACCTGAATAAGTGAAAAAGGAATATACCCTTTAAGATAAATAGAAACGAGAGATGTTTGTGAAACATGTATGCCCCCCGACTTGCAGCCAAGTTGTGAATATGTGCAATTGTTAAGATTTTTTTTTAATATGCAATCCCAAGCGAGGTCTCGATATACGGTATATATGTATGAGGTTTCATTAAAATATAGCGATGCGTTCTCAAGTTATTGTGCTGAAACCGTTTTTTCTATTTTAAGTAACGGTGACCTTGACCTTGAACGCACCCACCCCATATGCAATTCCAAGCGTGATCTGAATATAAGGTATCTATGTACGAACTTTCATTAAAATATCTCGATGCGTTCTAAAGTTGTTGAGCGGAAACCGTTTTTTCTATTTTTAGTAATGATGACCTTGACCATGACCCCACCCACCCCATATGCAATCCCAAGCGAGGTCTCAATATAAGGTATCTATATATGTAGTTTCATTAAAATATCTCGATGCGTTCAAGTTATTGAGCGGAAACCGTTTTTCAATTTTTAGTAACGGCAGTGTTCTGCCGTGAATTTGGACTATTGGGGACTAGGGCCCCCTTGGCTTTAAAAAGTGGGGACAAATTACAAAAATGTAGGGACACAGACAAAAAAGTTGTTCACCTCATTAATATTCCCAAAGCAGATTTTTGTTTTGAAAAGTACGTACTAGCTGTTTTCATTCATGTTTTTTTTTTTTTTTCTGTTCAAAAAATGATTAATACATAATACTGTGTTCTTAAGTAATTCATAACGTTCTGTTGATCAATGTTACACTGCATTCTTAAATACCGCATAACCTTGCATTATAAACACAAGGCGTTAATAATGAAACCTGTTAAAACTACAAAGTGTAACAGTGTTACATCATCAATTAGCCGGGCTTCCAAAACTGTAAGCCGTTAGCAACACTCATAGCAACGGTGTCAGTAATTCGACTTCAAAAGTCTTTGATGTTTCTGCCGAAATGCGGCTGTCGTCCAGCAGTTTATCGCTGAAAGCGTGTTTCACGCTTAGCATGTGGACCGCGTGTACAATTATCGATTGATACTACTGTATCTGAACTGTTCAAGCGCTGCCGATAAAGCGTCAATGAATTAGTGTTCTAGTGAAAAAATTGGTCATAAATTGACATCACGATCAATTATATAAATTTTACTAAATACGCCGAATGATTAACTTGTAAATTGTGTGCGCCCGCGGACCCGCTAACAAAAATTTGTCGGGGGCAAATCATTTATTTTTGCGCCAATGGTGCAAGGCTGCATCCACGGCAGAACACTGTAACGGTGACCTTGACCCCACCCACCCCATATGCAATCCCATGTGAGGTCTCGATGTAAGGTATCTATGTATAAAGTTTCATTAAAATATCTCAAAGCGTTCTCAAGTTATTGAGCGGAAGATGTTTTTCTATTTTTAGTAATGGTGACATTGACCTTCACCCCACCCAACCCATATGCAATCCCAAGCGAGGTCTCAATATAAGGTATCTATGTATGAAGTTTCATTAAAATATCTCTAGGCGTTCTCAAGTTAATGAGCGAGAACCGTTTTTCTATTTTTAGTAACGGTGACCTTGACCTTGACCCCACCACCCCATATGCAATCCCGAGCAAGGTCTCAATGTAAGGTATCTATGTATAAAGTTTCATCAAAATATCTCAATGTGTTCTCAAGTTATTGAGCGGAAACCTTTTTTCTATTTTAAGCAACGGTGACCTTGACCTTTGACCTGTTGAGACCTCAAAATTTATAGGGTTCTTCCTTTCTTCCCAAGTAACCAGCATACGAACTTTCATGATCGTAGGTCAAAGCGTTCTCAAGATATCGTGCGGAAACAAAATGGTCTTCCGTTTTTTTATTTTTAGTAATGGTGACCTTGACCTTGACCACACCCACCCCATATGCAATCGCAAGCGAGGTCTCCATGTAAGGTATCTATGTATAAAGTTTCATTACAATATTTAAATGCGTTCTCAAGTTATTGAGGGGAAACCGTTTTTCTATTTTTAGAAACGGTGACCTTGACCTTTGACCTGTTGACCTCAAAATTTATAGGGTTCTTCCTTTCCTCCCAAGTAACCACCGTACCAACTTTCATGATCATATGCCAAAGTGTTCTCAAGATATCGTGCGGAAACGACCGACTGACTGACGGACAGGTGCAAAGCGAGACACCCCCACTTCTTCGAAGGGGGGCATAATTATCGTAGGGGAGGTGGTGGGTAATGATATGAATGGTAAGTTTAACTCATTCATAAAATTTGAATTTGATTTCAAATTTATGAATTCGAGTTCATTCCATAAACTAACCAGTCATACTTTGTTTAGGGTAGACTTCAAAGCAGAATACTGACCCCACAATGGTGATGTAACTGATAATTATAACATATTTCTTTAGGTTTTCACTGCTTTTCGGTATTCAATAACTGTGATATCAAAACGCTGACTGGTTGGCAGATTACCATGCAATAAGTAGCGTGCGGTATATTGGAATTTAGTTGTAATTTATACGCACGCTACTTATTGCACTGTTAGTTTTCACATTAAGATCGCGAACCAGAAAAATTGAAAGAACTGTTCTGTATTGAATTTTTTTTTTAAACAAATAGACTCTTAACAGTGAATGGGGTGAACATGTCGAACTCAACAAGTTATAAACAATTAGAAATTGAATGTGCAGCCTGTAAATGACACAGATCTGGAGGCATTCACGAGCTTGCTTGTAATGTCCGTTAGAGCACTACTTTTCTCCACTGATACTGATTCCTGTTTTATTATCTTGTCACATTTCACTTTGGCATTAGGATCTAGAGCAGCCGATACCTTCTGGAGAACTGTCTCTCCCACCCGCTTGTACTAGCGAACGCCAGCCGTAGTGCGATGGTCGGTGCGCGCTATGGTCTCCAGCTCGTCCACTCCTTATTGTTAAATGTGGTTTCTCTACTCCAGTCTGCCTACTGCATTATTGAATTTAAAGAACTCCTTTCAAAAGAGCAAATGAAGAACCAATAGCTTTAGTACTATGTGCATTAATCTTCAAAGTACTGTCTCCAAGAGCAAATCTTAATGTCTGCACAATCCAACTTGCAATTGTCTGTGCTGATACTGGCTTATGGGGTTCATTCAATGATAGAAATAGTCTGTTTTCATCTACACCTGATGCCCCTTCCCTAAATTTATCTGTCACTTTCAGACAATAATATACATATCTTTTTGGATCAAGCTTTTTGTTGTCGGTAAAAGACGGAATAAACAGTGCCATAATGTGAAGGTCTATCCTGCTTGGCTAAACCATGGCGGAGGAAAGTTATGCCTTTACTTTGAATATTTACAGAGCCTTCTCCAATTCTGAGAGACTGTAAATCACTGCATTTTCTGACAGAAGTAATTGCAATCAAAAATACAGTTTGGTATGTCAGAAATTTAAGGGGTATTGAGGCAATTAGCTCAAAAGGCTTTTCCTGCAGAGCATCCAAGACCTTAATCAAATCCAATTCTGGAATTAGTCTAACTACCGGTGGTCTTTAATTAAAAACCCCTTTCAATAACTAAATAATATGAGGAAGTTGTCCTGCTTTATATTTATCAACTGGTGGAAGAACTGCTGATAGCAATGACCTGCAGCCATTTATGGTTCTATATTGTAACCCTTTGTCCTACAGATTAGTAAGAAACTAAGCAATGTCTACTAAAGTGGCAGAATAGGTATCAAATTTCCGAGCACTACACGAGCTATTGAACACTGAATTTACCCTTTCTCCATGCTGCTCTGAGAAAGTTTCTAGTGTTTTTAGAAAATCCAATCTTTTTGTAACGTTTGTCGACAGCATCCATGCTGTTAAATTGAACATTTCTGGGTTTGGATGATTTATGCTTGTTTCTGGCTAAAGATCTCGTATTTTTGGCTTTTTCCTTGGAACTGCTACCAGTAAATTCAGAATGTCTGTGTATCAATGTCTCCTCTGCCACTGTGGAGCTATGAGAATAATTCTGCAATGGAATTGCAACCTATGTTTCAGAATTCCTGGTATCAACATATTGGTGGATAGGCATCGGCAAACATGCTCTCCCACGAAATGCTGAGAGCATCTATTGCATATGCTTGATCTGTCGGAAACCATGAGCAAAAGATCTATCAGTGGATATCCCGATAGTTGAAACATTTTGTTGACTACCACAGGATTCAGAGACCATTCTGTTGCCCCTACTTTGACTCGACTCAAACGATCTGCAAGGCAGTTGTTTTTTCCTGCAATATGAACTGCCCTCAATAACACATTGTTTTCTATTACTAAACTCCATAGATTCCAAACCTGAATGCATAATTGACTGGACTTGGTACCCCCTTGTTTGTTGATGTATTGTACTACTGTTGTATTGTCGGACTTGATCAAAACAGATGTCCCCTGAACTTGACTGAGAAAATGTTTGAATGTCAAAATGACAGCTTCCATTTCCAAAGAGTTTAAATGCCATTTCCTTTGATCTGGAGGCCATGAGCCCTGTATGTAATTGTTCCACATATGACCTCCATACATTGCCATTGATGCATCTGTGGTTATTGTTATCTCTGATAATGGCTGTACTAATAACCGACCCTTTAAAATGTTTACTGGGTTTTGCCACCATCTCAGATGTGATCTTAGATGTTGAGTAAATGGGATATTCATACTTAAAATATCCCGAGATGGTTTCAAAACTGAGAAGATGCATTTGAATAGGTCTCATATAAAGACCTGCATTGGGAATCAATTCTATGCACGATGCCATCAGGCCAAGGAGATGAAGGAAATCTCAGCTTGAACATCTCCCTTTAAAATGTGAGCTACGGCGATTTAAATTTGGTTTACCCTTTCTTGGGTGGAAATATTCGACCTAGTTTTAAATTGAACAGAGCCCCTATGTAAATTAATTCTTGAGGAGGATACAGGCTGGACTTTTCCAGATTGACAACAAAGCCTAATGATACCAGACGATTAAGGCACGTGTCTCGATTTGAGATCAACATTTTTCGTGACTGATTCAACGCTATCCAATCGTCAATAAACTGACGCACATTTAAAATTCTCAAATAAGCTGCTACTGTTGCAACTATCTTTGTGAACACTCTGGGTGCTACTGTTGGTCCAATGCACATTACTTTCCATTGGTAGCACTGACCTTGAAAGGCAAACCTTAAACATTTCCTGTTTTTTGGTATTATTGGTATATGCAGATATGCGTTGCTTAGATCTATAGATATTGCCCAATCTTCTGGTTTCACAAGGTTTATTACTTTTGCTAAAGTGTCCGTTTTGAAATGTTTTTTCATCAGATACATGTTTAGTGGCCTCAGATTTATTACTGGTCTCATTGTTCCATCTTTTTTTGGAACCAAGAAGAAGGTTCTGTAAAAACCTTGATTTTGTTGGTGAAAAGGTACAATTTCTAGGCATCTTTTTCTAAAAGAGTAGAAATGTCTTCTGTAATAATGTGAATGTCTTTCCGAGGTACTATTGTATTTTTTATGCCGAAGAATGGCGGAATGTCTCCAGAGAATAGCCCTCTTTTATTATGTTCAGAACCCATTTGTCTGTTGTAATTTGTTTCCACTTTGGCAGAAAAAAATCTGAGGCGACCTCCCACTGGTATCTGATGATTGAGAGACAATTGTGTACATACCTTATCTTTTTTTTTTGGGAATCCAAAAGGAAGGTGTCACTGAGACATCTTTTTCCTTTGGTCTCTGGTTTCGTGAAACCGACCATCATTTCTTTGTGCCGATTTTCATTGTTTGCCAAGTAGGACTGGTAACTCAACCACTGAGTTTGGAGTCTGACAGTATTATACTTGAGTCTGGGCTTTTTGTACCCAGATTTGTCTTATGAGTTCGACATATACTTTCTTTTAGGTCTTTCAAAAAACTCAGGCATGAGATCATTCAACTGATCCTTCTGTTATTTCCTGCTTTTGAGTTTAGACTGCAAACCAGAACCAAACACCTCTTCTGAAGACAAAGGTAAATACATGACCTAAGAATGAATGTCTTTCAAAGTACTCAAACCAGTATCGGTAACTCCCGCTTTCCTCCTAACTAAGTGATGAAAAGCACCTGCTCTGCCTGCTTGATCTAAGGCTTTGTTTGACATGTCAAATAAATCACACACGGTTTGTACGGCTTTGTCGATATTTGGCTCTTCAGACTTCAGAACCGAGAGTAAATTTCCTGAACCTAGTTGCATGTAACACATCGCCACAATGTTAATACGTGCAGCTAGCTGTCCTTGATAACTTAAAGAGTCTCATTAAATTTCAATGGCTGAGTACACAATTGCCGACTTTTGCCCCAAGCTTTTGTCATTTTGTTGCCGTGACGGTTTTGTAACATAGGCTCTAATAGATCATCTAAGCAAGGTACATCTATCAGAGGCTTATTTTGGTCATGTACAGGAACGCATAGTCTTTATTCATCTTTGTAGGCTGACATTCTGTAAGGCGTTTGAGATCTGGGAGTCGTCAAGCACTAAACCCCCCCCCCCCCTCTTTCTTTTTCAAATGCTCAGTGCCAAAAAGTTCTGACAACAAATGCTGAGTTTCAGGATTTCTGTACTCTCTAAATTGATCATTTGTCACTTGAATGCACAGATTTATCTGGAAGTACTGACACACTGTCATCATACAAACCAAGCAAATCTTGTTTTACTTGTTCACAAGTACATGAAGCAACGCTTCAGCCATGTTTAGTAACTGTTAAAATTACTCACAGTTCAATAAATCCTCTCAAATTTTATTCCGAAAACTCAAAGAATAAAAAACATGTCTGGCCATCTTTCACGCTAAAAGTAAAACTGATTTAGCGCATGCGTATTCGTATTGATCTTGTTCAAGCAGACGCTTGCTACTTTTAATGTGTGTAATACGCAAGTGCTTAAGCGAGTCTGATCGTAACCCGGAAGTAAAATCCTATATGTTAACAAAGTATGACTGGTAAGTTTAACAAATGAAAAGAGTTTTCTTAATTTTCGACTACTAGTCTTTATAGAAACCAGTCTGTTAATTACTTGGAAAAGTCCAGAAGTATGATATGACAAATCCCCCCTACCTTCCTGATCTCCCATCGAACCCATAGTACCCTTCCATACACTTGTCACAGCGTATTCCTGTCACACCAGAGTTGCCTCCCCTGCACTCGCACTGTCCCGTCTTCGTGTTGCAGTTGGTGAGAGGCAGCGAGCCCGTTAGGTGACAGTCACAGTTCAGACAGCCACCACCAGGGGTCAGGCTCACATGGTAACCTTGGAAACAATTACAAGTAAAAAATAAATTCTAAACCCAGTCATACATTTGGAAGTTATGTTTTTATATTATTTTCTTGCACGCGACATGCAATCTTACAATGCTTTAAACTTCTGTAAAGTTATGCTCCTTTCAAAGATTGTGGATGCCGCAAACCGGATTGAAACAACCATGGGAATTCCAATATTGGGTCCCGTTTTTCAAATGGGCGTATAAATAGTCATCTAGGTTACTACCGTTAGCAAGTGTTGTCAATCCTTTCACTTAACTAAACAATATAGGCTATGCTTAAAATATGTAAGCTACCAAGGTTACCTTCCCACTTAGAAAAGGTTACTTACCACTTAGACAAGGTTACTTACCACTTAGACAATCATCACACTGTCGTCCAATCCTATTAGTGAGGCAAGAGCACTGTCCCGTGTTCTGATTGCATGCCAGGTTCTCCATTGTCAGCGTGTTGCCGAGCTGTGTACCAGTGGGGTCACATGCACAGGGCATGCAGCCTGTGGGGTTCTCGAGACTGAGGCCCCATGTGTTACCCTTGCACTGGTTGCAGCTGGTCCCCTGTACATTAGCCTTACACACGCAGTCACCTGTCACCTGAAAGGTGTTACTTTGTTTTTTGAATTATGAGTTTGTGAGTAAAGATTATGTAATACTTGTGTAGTAGGTGTATAAATATTTGTGCATCATATATCGTCCCTTGAAAACCAAAGGGGAAAAATCAGCATATCAGCACAGAAGGCTGAAAGGCCCTTTTGGCTTTCAATGGTCGAATTACGGTGACTAGGCAGTAATTTGTACTTTTGTAACGAGTTCATTAGTAATGATTGCTAATACTTTCTAAAATGTGCACTGATTACAAAAAGTAACTGTTCTACATTTATACATTAGGGATGCAACGGGTACAACGGTGCTACAAGTAAAAGTACACATCAACTTTGCACCTCCAGGGCTGTGCCGATCAGTAAACATTGTTTTCATCCTGAAATTTAGACGATAAACGAAATCATTTTCGTTTGTGACATCTTCACATACACTTTTGGTGTCTGATTGGGTCCTGCCTAGTGATTTTTAGTCATTTTAATATCTCTGCCCTTCTCATTGCATTTATATTGCTTGACAAGTGCATTGGACAGCATCCATCAGTTTCACTGATATCCTTGTTATAAATTGTCATTGTAATACTGCTAACATCTAAACAATGTCAGAATTTAGCTAATTTGCCACAGGATTAGAGCTACAAATATGTTGTTATCCGACATTAGTTCTGTAACACTGTTAGAAAGTAACTATGAAGTTTGAGCTGTACCTGTTTCCTTAATAGTTATTTTTCGCTGGGGTTTTGTCTTCAAGATTGATGTTTGTTAAGGTGAATTCTGGGCCGAACAGTCCCAATTCCTCCAGCTCTAGAGTATATACATGTATTTTACCCCAAATTCTCATTTTTTCCTATTAACGACTTCAGTTGAATGAAGGAAATCAACAAAATAATCAAGTTAAAACTGAAGGGGAAAGTTACATGCATGCAGATTATTTGTATTACAGGAGGTTTTAAGTTCTAAAAAAAAAACCTTGATAAAATCTTTGTTTTCAAAAAGAGTATTCTCGTTTCGATAAATACAGATTTGTTAGGTAATTTATTTGCATATGTTTTTTGCAGAGGGGTTACGGTAATCATTCAGCGGGAAATAATGCATGAGCTTCTTGTGTATGCATGTATATGCTGTATAGAGATATTGATTCGTCATTCGAGGTGTGTATTTGACATTGAAAAGATATGGCGGAGGAAAAACAAATGGTGAATACTTAATAACCACACTCCCACCCGTCAACAGTTCGTTCACTGGAAAATTGGATCACTTCTTTTCATTAATAATAAATGTGATATTAACTTAGGCTTTGTCATAATAAATAACAATGCTCTGAGTTTATATTCAGTTCACTCAACTACACCTATTTCCACAACTGGACGGTTTGTAACAGCTGTTCAGTGGGGTTCGTTCAGCGATGCACTCCAATATCCAAGCGCGCCAGCAGAATATTTGCTTTTATTTGTAAATAAAAAACTGTCAAATAGAAACACCTATGCTTATTGGGTCTTGTTTATTTTTTATTTTTTCAGTATGGTTTTAGATTAAGAAGAATGTTAAGAGAGATGACGATGCCAAAAAAAGTTGAATTACACTATTAATTTTATACCCGACCCAAATTTTCCTATGAGGAACCGAACCTGAGTTCATTTTAATGGAACCCAGAATGCTGTTTTTTTCGGGTGCCCGTTGCATCCCTATTATATATATATCTTATTTAATAAGACTAGCTCCTAGACTGATTATAAAACATTGTATCAACACAATCTGAAAGACACTTAGTTTGAAAAACAAACAAAAAGTGTTTAAATGGCACAAGCATATTTCAATGATCATGCATGTCTTATTAAACCAGGAAGTATCTGCTTAAAACACATGTTGGTTAGTACCTTATTGCATAACATCGACCCATTCAGGGTACCAGCAGGATTACAGGTACAGTCCTTGCAACCAAGATCCGGTAAGGAACCAAACCCATACTTCTCATCCCGACATTCATCACACTTTAGGCCCTGCACGTTTGCCTTACATGGGCACTGTCCGGTCACCTTGTCACACATTCCACTGGCCTTGGTTCCGGTGCTACTACAGTTACACGGCAAGCACCCGCTCTCGAAGGCGTAATACCCGTCCTCACATTCGTTGCACTGACGGGAAGTCACGTGTGTTTTGCACAGACACTGGCCCGTCGATGGCTCGCAATACTGGTTGGTTGAGCCAAACGGGTTGCAGTTGCATGGTTGACAGCCATCTGGGTTCGAGGCATTGAGGAGATAGAAGCCATACTGACAGGAGTCACATTTCAAACCTGGAATAAAGTAGCAAAAATAGAGTAGCAAGATAATTATAGACTAGTAAAAATCATAGTAGCAACTAGAATTGTCACATGAGTGAAGGATATATCCCCACAATGTGGCCTTGCCACAAACCTATGGCATCCATTCGAATGAAATGGCCAGAGAGAGAATGCTTTAATTTGTGAATGGTCAACAGTGTATTTGGAAATATTTAATTTCAATAGGAGCCATAACTCTGTCAACATTTAGTGGTTTGTAACCAAAGTTGAGCTTGATTTTATGATGTTACACCTATGTACCAAAAATAATTTCAATATGTGAAGCCTTTTATGAGTCAATGTCCATGTTTTTCGGGCATTTAAGTCAGAAAGGGGCCATAATTGTGTCAAAATTTAGTGGTTTGTAACCAAAGTCAAACTTGACCTGTATTTTATATGTTACACATGTGTACCAATAATTATTTAAATATGTCAAGCCATTGTTGAGTTATCATCAGGAAACCATGTTTTTGGGGAATTTAAGTCAAATAAAGGGCCATAACTCTGTCAAAATTTAGTAGTTTGTAACCAAAGTAGAACTTGATACATATTTTATGATGCTACACATGTACATCAAGAATTATTTGAATATGTCAAGCCTTTCTTGAGTTATTGTCTGGAAATCATGTTTTTAGAAATTTTAAGTCAAAAAGGGGCCATAACTCTGTCAAAATTTAGTGGTTTGTAACCAACGTCAAACCTGACCTGTATTCTATGATGTTACACATGTGTACCAAACATTATTTGAATATGTCAAGCCTGTCTTGAGTTATCATCCGGAAAACATGTTTTTAGGGAATTTTAAGACGAAAAGGGGCCATAACTCTGTCAAAGTTTATGGTTTGTACCCAACATCGAACTTGACCTGTATTTTATGATGTTACACATGTGGACCAAAAATTATTTGAATATGTCAAGCCTTTCTTGAGTTATCATCCGGAAACCAAACACCAACAGACAAGCTCACTCCTATATACCCCCCTAAACGTTGTTTGTTGGGGTATAATAAATCAACACATACTGGTAACCCATACAAGATGAAACAAGATTCTGTGTCTGATAAACACACATGCCCCCAGTTGGTGCTGGATAGCCCATTTCTTAGACCAAATTAGGTCAAGGTCAATGTGTGGTTGGGTGATATGTGTGGATTGGGAATGATCATAAGTAACAACTGTGTAATCATCCAAGTGTTGTAGCAAGCTCTAAAATCAAGTTAACCAAGAACAGCCTATTTGAATTATTCTAAGTGCAAATTAGGCCAAGGTCAAGGTCAAAGTGAGGTTGGGTGATATGGGTGAATTGGGAATGGTGATAAACAACAACTGTGTAAATATTTCAGTGTTGTAGTAAGCGGTGTTGGTGCTAGACGAAATGGTAAAATCCAGTTAACCAAGAAATGGCACTTATGAATTATTATAAGTCCAAATGTGGTCAAGGTCAAGGTCAAAATGAGGTTGGTTGACATGGGTGGATTGGGGATGGTCATAAGCAACAACTGTGTAAGTATCCAAGTGTTGTACCTAGCAGTGTTGGTGCTAGACGAAATGGAAAAATCTAGTTAACCAAGAAACAGCCCATTTAAATCATCCCAAGTGCAAATTAGGTCAAGGGTAAGGTGAGGTTGAGTGATATGGGTGGGTAGGGAATGGTCATAAGCAACAACTGTGTAAGTATTTCAGTGTTGTAGTAAGCGGTGTTGGTGCTAGGCGAAGCGGTAAAATCTACTTAACCTTGACGGACGGACAGGACAATCACTATATGCCTTCCGCATCGAGATGCTGGGGGCATAAAAACAGAATAGCAACAAACAGAGCAGCAACAAGAAAACACAAACTGGAGGCCAATATAATCTGAAAGCAGAACAATACAAAGCAATACTGTATTTTGTATTGAGTACAAAATATAATAACAGAAATGAGCAATAAGTTTTGTCATCAGTCTTTTGCAAAATAAATACCATATCTAATTGCAAGAGGAAGGAACTTTTGGTAAGTTTTGACTTTTTAACAAATGCAGATTGAGTACAACAGTAACAGGTGTAGAATGAACAAGTGCCATGAAAAGTGATTAGTTTGGGTATATCTATCTAAATACCGGAGTGTGCACAATGCTATGAATAATGTATTAAACAACAGAATCAATGTTGTTGTACCCAACATCTCAAGTTACTGATGATGTCCAATTCTACCCTACGTCTCAATTTTCTATAGATGTCTATTTCTGCCCTACATCTCAAGTTACTGATGATGTCCAATTCTACCCTACGTCTCAATTTTCTATAGATGTCTATTTCTGCCCTACATTTCAAGTTTCTGATGACGTCTAATTCTGCCTGACATCTACTTTAAGTCTCAAGATTGTGATGATGTCTAGGTATTTCTACCCTACGTCTCAATTTTCGATAGATGTCTATTTCTGCCCTACATTTCAAGTTTCTGATGACGTCTAATTCTGCCTGACATCTACCTTAAGTCTCAAGATTGTGATGATGTCTAGGTATTTCTACCCTACGTCTCAATTTTCTATAGATGTCTATTTCTGCCCTACATTTCAAGTTTCTGATGACGTCTAATTCTGCCTGACATCTACCATAAGTCTCAAGATTGTGATGATGTCTAGGTATTTCTGCCCTACCTCTCACGTTGGTCTTGCACTTGCACTGGCCGTCTGCTGCTGCACACGTGACATCACCATGCCGGGAGCCAGCCTGGCTGCACTCGCAATCCTGGCACCCGAGCGGGTTGTCAGCAGTCAGGTTATAGAAACCCGACTTACATAAGTTGCACCGTCTCCCCTCCACGTGCTGTTTACACTGGCACTGACCTCCCTCCTACAAATATATTGGTTCACAGTTGTGAAGAAGGTAGCATCAGATGACCAGATAAACTGCATAAATGCATGAATTTATGCATGGAAAATTTTAAGATTCAGACAGAAAATAAAATCCGGGTGTTCATAAACGCACACAATTTCCTGTGTTTGCATACACATGGAAATGAAACTAGACCCATATATGATATCCTACAGTTAAAAGCTTGAATATGTAAAAATTCCTTATTTAAAAAATAGATAAACAAGTCAACACATGATATTTGAGAACATCGATTGGATAAAACACCTGATTAATTTACATATAATTGACATTTCTGCAAACTTTTCTTTACTCACCTTAGCACAGTCCATCTGCAGATTATCGACGCCCAAAGGGAAGCAATCACACGGGCTGCAGACATCAGCGTCATACATGCTCTTTCCGCTGGGTCGGTACCATCCCATGATGCACTTCTCACAGTGGCGTCCCTCTGTGTTGTGCTGGCAACGGACACACACCCCACCACCGCCGGTCAGGTGCGAGACGGGAAACGGGTCAAGCGTCTGGTTGTACACGCAACTGTCCGCGTGATTGTAGCACTCACACGGCTGGCAGTCGAAGGCCTCTGATTGGGTACCACGTCTGAACGGTTTGTTGTTATACAGAGGCATACACTCATTGCACTAGAATAATGATAAACAGGAATGCCAGACAACATTAAGTCGAATAAATGATAAAGATATGAATGGGTTGTTTTGGGTCAGTGAACAAATTATGAAATTGCAGTGGTGATCCTGATCCCCATCCAAATCCTGGAACTTATTTAAGGATTTTTGATTATTGGGAAATAGGGCAAATTGCCACATTATGTTGTATCACTCATTAGTTGCACAACGTGCTGCCTTGGTTACGGCCTGCACTCTCAAAAAGCATTCTAATTTCCTATAAATTATGCAAAAAACCATATGAGGTGGGTCGTCGGAAAGCCAGGCTTGATGCAAATGCGTAAAGTGTCGTCCCGGATCAGCAAGTGCAGTTTGCACAGGCTGATCCGGGATGACACTTTCCGCTTTGATGGTATTTTCTGTTTCAAATAAGTCTCTTCTAAACATAAATCCAGAAAAAGGCAGAAAGTGTTGTCCTGGATCAGCCTGTGCGGACTGCACAGGCTGATCCGGGACAACACTTTATGCACTTGCATTAGACCTGGTTTTCCCATGACATGCTTCATTTGATTTTATGTTGATATTTTGTATATGTGTATCCCGTTTGATGTATATAAATATTTTTTGGTAAAACAAACAACAACCACCAAATATGATCACTGCTTGTCAATCGTATGTTCTGTTTGGTTAAACTTTTAGAATAATGTATGAACAAAATGGTGAAAAGTAACTGGAATAATAAAATAACATGAATATTGCTAACCTGTCGTCCCTGCGTGTGCGACTCCGGCTGACAGTTACACTGGTACGGTAGGGTGGAGGAATTGCAGGTGGCAGCATGCCCATAGCACTCACACCTGCAGGGCAACAAGAAACAACATACAGCATCTTAGTATGTGTAACTCAAACATTAAGATACAAAATATGACAACAACTGACAACTGCAGGGTCCTGATAAACGTTATGCTCCTTATGAATGACTAAACATCAAAATAAAATTTAATAAATTAAACAAATATTTCTAAGTCTAAATTATTTTTAATCTGTCATTGGAACAAATGGCATTAAAAAAAGAAAACAGTTTAATATCAATTATGAAACATAATCTGCAGAAACAAAAAGTGAAAAATGTTTAAAACAAGATTCTGTGTTTGATAAACACACATGCCCCCGGTTGGTACTGGGTAGCCCATTTCTTAGTCCAAATTAGGTCAAGGTCAAGGCCAAAGTGAGGTTGGATGATATGGGTGGATAGGGAACAGTCATAAGTAAAAACTGTGTAAATATCAAGGTGTGTTGTAGCAAGCGGTGTTAGTGCTAGACGAAATGGTAAAATCTCGTTAACCAAGAAACAGCCCATTTGAATTATTCTAAGTGCAAATCAGGTCAAGGTCAAAGTGAGGTTGGGTGACATGGGTGGATTGGGAATGGTCATAAGTAAGAACTGTGTAAACATCCAAGTGTTGCAGTAAGCGGTTTTGGTGCTAGACGAAACGGTAAAATCTAGTTAACCAAGAAATGGCACTTTTAAATTATTATACGTCCAAATTAGATCAAGGTCAGGCCACAACAAATTGACCAGATGTTCGTCGGATTTGCCGCACCTTAAAATCGTAAATGGAAAAAAAAATATTTTTCTTTTTATTTTGCGCCCGCACCTACAAGTTTGCCCCGCATCCGATTTTTTTAAATGAAGTTTTCATCAATGAGTCTCATTTTACATTAAACACCACCTTTGTGGTGTACCCAAATTATAACAAGCAATTGGTACTGATATAGACGTGAATAAGGCACTTTGCGGCGACTGGTTTATGTCCAGAGCACACAATTTATGACCCAGACCTTTAATCGCCAACAGCCAGTCTGGCACAGCTGCCATGTGTATTTCAACTCGACAATTTCTTATAAAGTTTTATCAAAGTTGTGAAAACACAACGAGCTGTTTGTCAGCATTCATTGCCTAATTAAAGATGATTACTAGCAAGCTCTCGTAATATCAGCAGTTAATTAACAGTTAATTAAAGGATTATCTTGTTTATAAAGGATGTGTGAAATTGGATGTCTGGATTATGTCAAATGGACTGATTATCGGGTATGTTTACATTTCGGACAGGTTTGACCAGCGGTTTGTCCTTGGTTTCTTACTTCTAATATCCACACATAAGTTGTTTCTGACATGTCCATTTTATAATTTCAAAGTATCTGTTTGGTGTACATATTGTTCAGCCTTTATATATTAAGGTACATTTAACAGGGCAAGCCAAGTCATTATGTTAGTTATTAATTTTAATTTATTTATGGATATATTTTGTTAACATCTTGTAGATAGTTTAAGAGTGTATGTTTAAATAAAAAATTATTATCCAAGTTTACTGCAATGAACAATTAAGAAAAATGTTAATATAAAAATCGAAGTATACTAATGCTTTTGTTAATGCCATAATTAATATAATACAGCACAGTGAAGTATAATTTTATAGCAATTAAAACAGTAAGATGTAACTATTCCCTGACATGGAAACACGCAACGATGTTGCGAGTCGATACAAAAAAATGGCGCAAGAAAAATAAGAGCCAGTGTGAGTCCTGGTTTACGGTTTTAAAAAATGGTGGCGCCCAGTTGTTTCGTCGTGTCATTTAAAGATACAGATCTTATACTAGTGATTCCTAAATTGTTTTGTGTTTATTGTATGACATTTCATATTCATGTTATTAAACTGTTGGTAGTGAATGACTTGGTGTATCAAATATATATTTCGATAATGACAATTACCTTGTATAAGGTCTACTTTCTTATAGTTAAGATATGGCTATTTAGTATTTACTGCCGGTCATTAATTTAATAGCAGAATCACTATTGAAGACTTGTTGCGCAAAACCCTTTGCAGGACATGGTCAAAGAAGAAATGGAGAAATTAGTTGCTTAGTTTATTACATATATATTGATTTTGACAACAATTTATGGAACAGAGCAGATGAAGAAGAAATTATTGACAAGATATCAAGTTATGATGGCGTTTGGGAGTAATTTTTAAACACTATGGGCATGATAGGATTTTTTTTATTTTGCGCTTTTCGCTCACCTCCGATTTTATCGAAAATGGAAAAAAAATATTTTTATTTTTATTTCGCTCGCTCGCTCCAATTTTTTTTGGACAAAATCCGTAGAACAACTGATCAATTTGTTGTGGCCTCAAGGTCAAAGTGAGGCTGGGTGATATGGGTGGATAGGGAATGGTCATAAGCAATAACTGCATAAGTATCCAAGTGTTGTAGTAAATGGTGTTGGTGCTAGACAAAACGGTAAAATCAACTTAACCTTGTCACGGATGGAAGGAAGGACGGACAGGACGATCACTATATGCCTCCTGCATCAAGATGCCAGGGGCATAAAAACTGCCACAGTTGAACAGCATTTTTAAATGTACATTCTATAATAATAAAACAAATCAATAGGTCTACCTTGCCACAATGCTGTACTCGTACAATCCATAGTATCGGTGTCGCTCATTGGTCACAAAGAAATGATCCTGCAGCCGAACACGTACTTGTCTAGCCTTGACAAACCCAAAGAGTTCTGGGGTGTTGAAATAGTCGTTGTAGCCCGGGCGGGGAACAGGCTCAGGACTTAAGATGTTGAAAGTGATGTTTCCTTTGGAGTAATCAGGAATACTGAAATGTTTCACAAAACTGTTTTTAAAGCATGCTTGAATAACATTAAAAACTAAACATTATAACATATTAAATTGTATAAATACTTTATATCGTCCCTTCAACTCCATAAGGTGTCATCAACATATGTGCAAAAAAGGCTGATAGCCCCTTCAAGGGATGACATGTGCTATACATTGTAGTTAGGTCATTCATGAGTGCCTATAAATTTTCGTATGAAGATACAGAAAATTTGAATAACTTAATAATAATATGGTATGGACAAGATACAAAACATTTTGAACTTGTGATCATATTGTAAACTAACAGAATCACAGAATGTAACAACTAGAAAGCGCTTGACAGGCATAGATATCTAACAAAGCAATATGCCTTATCTCTCAATGAAAATGAATCCTCAAAAAAACAAGAGCGCCATGATGGCCCTAGGTCGCTCACCTGAGTTTAAGGCATAATGGCTAATAACAAGAGGGAAAAATGGCACTAAACGCCTTACCAGAGTATAAAGATATGGGCCTTGCAATTTCAGATATTTTTTTAGTCTATATAAACCATGTGACCCACAGGACATGGCCACCTTGTACCCCAGGGGCATAATTTGAACATTGAACAATATTTGTAGTGGACCACTTTTCAATGTTACATACCCAATATGATTACACTGGGCCTTGCGGTATCAGAGGAGATTTTTCAAGTCATTTTGCTATTTAAATGTATATAAACAATGTGACCCCCAGGGGGTGGCCAATTTTAACCCCAGGGACATCATTTTAACAATCTTTGTAGATGACCACTCCACAATGTTTTACGCAAAATATAAAACCTCTGGGCCTTACGGTTTCAACAAGGAAGATTTTTAAGGCCCACTTGCCATGTAAGTCTATATAAATCATTTGGCCCCGGGTCATGGCCACTTTTTACCCCAGGGGCATAATTTGAAAAATCTTGGTAGAGGACCATTATAAAATGTTACATATCACATATGAAAAAAATGCGATTTCAGGAGATTTTAAAGTCATTTGGCTTTAAAGTCTATATAAACAATGTGACCCCCAGGGCAGGGCCAGTTTTTTTTTTTTTTTTTTTTTCCTGTTTCAATGATTTTATTCATTTCATCATCTATATACACACAATTTACCAAGACATAGCATACATAGACTTATTTTACCATATGTAATATGTATTAACTGTGTTATTAATATCAATACACAAACTGAATTACTCACTCAAAGTGGCTATACTTCCTTATACTTTTTTTATACTTTACTGGACTGGCATACTTAATTATGTATAACACAATTATAATAAGTGAATCTTAACAAAAAAGGTTTCTGATTTACAACACAATACACTTTAACTATGATCACAATGTTCAAACAACATAAAAACCAATTATGTGAAATTTGCTAGTTTCATTAACAATGGACATGAATAACAAAAATAGACTTTACACAAAGAGTTCAATTTTACAACACAATCAACTATGAATCAAATATTCAAACAACACAAAAAACTTAACCAAGTAAACAAATTTTGCAAGTTTAATTTATAATGGGAGTTGCTATGTTCACAACAATTATTTTTGTTATTCATGCATTTACTAATTACATAGAAGTCTTATAACTATCCAATAAATTTCTTTATTTGATTCACTTGTTGTGCTTGCATAAATATTTAAAGCTAATCTTAGGCTAGCCTTAAGACCCTGAAAAGTTGGGATAACTTCTTTCCTTTTGCATGCAAAGATGTACTTTTTAATTTCCATGAAAAGAATAAAGCAGTTGTCATTTACATTTGTATCACCAAGAAGTAACATTTTGCAGTTTATTTCTATTTGTATATTTGCGTTTATTAAGCTATCAGAGATGTCTTTAATAAGTAATTGTACTGTGTTACACTCCCAGAATAAATGGGTAATTGATTCTTCTGACATTTTGCAAAAAGTGCATGTATTACTATCCGACAAGCCCATTTTAAAAAGGAGTGAGTTTGTCCCCAATATTCTGTGGACAATCCTAGTTTGTAACCATTGAATATATGTATTATTCGTTTTTTTAAACACTTGTCCATGGACATTTTTCCATTGTATGGTATCGTTTGCAAAGTATTCATTCCATTTTGTTTGGCATGTTGGGATTTCAGAGTTCTGTTTTAACATATTATATAATAACTTATTGCATGAATTCATAATTATAGGTTTTATATGAGTCGACAAAATGGGGTATGAATGTACTTTATACTGTTCTAAGTTTACATTTTTCACTGAGGCAATGTATGTAGAAAGCACCTTTTTTATACCTTCATAATGTAAAAAGTTGACTGGCTTATTCATTTTGATTTGTAGTTCTTGTAATGACAAAATCTGTCCATTGTCTTTAATAATATCTTTAACATATTGAATGCCATTATCATACCAATATTTCCAAAAAATGTATTTATTGTTGATTAATAAACAGTTGTTGAAAAACAGAGGCATATCTAAAAGTTTATCAACAGAATCGATATTAATACTTTTAACGAAGTCAGAATATATTGTTAAAACATCGATCCAAAAAACGTTGGTTATTTCTTTTATAATAGAAATTGCGTATAAATTGCCTGTATTACATAGTTTGTTAAAATCTATTAACTTTCTAGCCAAGGATGTAAATTTGTTCTGTCCTTGAATAACTTTTCTTATCCATGATAATTTTTAACTTTTCATAAATGCATTTATGTCCACCATTTTAAGTCCCCCTTCATCAAAATCTTTTGTAAAGACTTTTGCTTTGATTTTTGAAGGTCCCTGCCACACAAATTTGTATAGTTTATTGTTTAAATCATTACAAATAACATCTCCGGGGTGTGGCAAAGAGACAAACAGGTGAATAAACAATGGAAGTATCAAGGTCTTAACAACAGTTATTCTACCCAAGGGAGTTAAATCTCTTCTGTTCCAGTGTGCAATGCTATTTTCTAATTTAGCTAGTTTGTCATTATAATTTAGCTCAATCATTTTAGGTAGATCAACATCAAAAGTTAAACCTAATAATTTAAATTGGGTACATCCCCACACTAGTTTCCACCTTGTTTTTATGGATCTTGTGCTGTATTTTAACGCCCCTATCCAGACAACATGAGTTTTTTCGAAATTCACCTTCAGGCCTGAATATTGTGAAAAGGAGTGCAACAATTGTAATGCAGTATTCAATGATTCTTCTGACCCATCCATTAATATATAAGTATCATCAGCAAATTGTGATATCTTGTATTCTTCATTGTCAACTTTTATTCCCTTTATTTGATTACATTTCCTTATTTTAATCGCTAGTATTTCGGCACAAAGTATAAATATATATGCTGAAATAGGATCTCCCTGCCGACAACCACGTCCTATCATAAAGAAGTCTGAAGGATAAGGTATCGAACGCTTTTTCGAAGTCAATTAGCATCAGCAGGCCAGGGATTTGGTTGCACTCAGTATAGCTCATAATATCATATAATAGTCGTGTATTATCCCCCATGTACCTGCCTTTAATGAAACCAGTTTGGTCATTGTTTACTAATTTGTTCAAGACTGACTTAAGTCTGTTAGCTATCGTCCCTGATGCTAGTTTATATACTGTGTTTAACAAGCAAATTGGTCTCCAATTTTTTTTAAATTGTTTAGGCTTTCCCTCCTTTGGAATACATGTTATAATTCCCTGTTTCTGAGTTATTGAGAGTGACCCTACATTATATGAAAAATTAATGCTTCTAACCACAAAGACACCCAATTTTTTCCAAAAAACTTTGAAGAAATTTGCCGAGAATCCATCGGAGCCTGGGCTTTTGTCATTTTTCATTTGTTTAAGAGTAGCTGACACCTCTTGTAAAGAAAGAATACCCTCTAACATGTCCGCTTCTAAATCGCTTAATTTGGGCAATTCATCATTTTTAAATTCATGTTTCAGATCATAATTGGTAGTGGGTTGTTCTGAATATAAAATTTTGTAAAAGCAGTTTGCTTCTTTAAGAATATTTTCAGGTTCATATATTAATGTTCCATCCTCTCTCTGAATGCAAGATATATTTTTGGAGAGAAAATTATTTTTTTCCAAATTACAAAACATCTTAGTTGGTTTTTCTCCATTATCTATCCAGTCTGAACGGGAACGTATAAAGCAACCCTTCATAGTTTCCTGTCTAATAGTTTCTAATTCATTTTTAAGTGTAATTAATTGTTCCTTATTTTCCTCTGTCAGTGATTGCTCCAATATTTCAATTTTTGATATTAATAGACTTTCGTTTGTTCTTTTTAATTTTGCTTTGTAACTTGAGTAAGAGATGGTCTTGCCTCTAATCTCCATTAGAAGTGTTTCTAGGAAAAGTTGATCGTTGATGACAAGCTGTATTTGGCTGTCATCAATATCATTTAACGTGTCTAAATTATATATAGGAATGCAATATTGCCGTTTAATATCATCTATCAAGGTATTAATTACTGACAAAAATTCAATATCAGATAGCAACGAATTATTGAATTTCCATAAACCTTTACCATGTATAATTTTTTCAAAACTTATAACCATGTCAATAATAGAATGGTCTGATCTGTAGCTCGTTTGTATTTGAGCATTTAATAAATATTCAATCATATTATTTGTAATAAGGAAAAGGTCCAGACGGCCCTGTTGCAATGGGTTAGTACGTCTCCATGTGTATCTTTTTTTCTCACCGTTTATATATCTAAAAGTATCATGCAGTTCCCTTTTAACCATTTCCCCCAATAACAAGTCTCTTGCTTTCCAATTACTATTTAAATGTTTATAGTTAATATAATCTAACAGTGGGTCAAGCACTAGATTAAAGTCTCCACATATAATATACATAGTATTGCCAATTTTTTCGATTGTATCAAAGACTTGTCTATAAAAAGACGGGTTGTCTGCATTTGGGCCATATAAATTTAGTAATGTGAATTGTTTGGAACAGAAACTTAGGTTTAGGGCTATCATATTTCCGTAATCATCTTTTTCAACGGAATTTACTATAATTTCTAATTTCCTTTTGAATAGGATGGCAACACCCCTCGAATTAGTTGACCCAAAACTAATGAAGCAATCCCCACCCCATTGTGAGTATATATGTTTTTCCATTTGTGCATTCCAGTGAACATCTTGTAAACAATAGATATCAGCGTTAAGCTTTTTTATATAACTCATTACATCAAATCTCTTTTTACTGTCATTTAACCCACGACAGTTATAAGAAATAATGTGTAGCTCAGTCATTACAAATGATTACACAAAATAGTATCTGCGTTAGACAGTTCATAATGAATGATTCTCCATTAAATAGCATATGGTAAATTGTCGTTGGCATATAAAACAGACAAAACTTATACAAAACACTTAAATGTCTTATGAAGGAGCATAAATCTTGTAAACAGGAATTTAAACAA
Organism: Congeria kusceri; assembly: GCA_027627225.1. Lineage (NCBI taxonomy): Eukaryota > Metazoa > Mollusca > Bivalvia > Myida > Dreissenidae > Congeria > Congeria kusceri. Next base: position 25,725,509 of record CM051028.1, read on the forward strand.
AGGAACAAGAAGAAAAGAACACAGACTACCATGTCTGTACACAAAAACATATACACAAAACCCATGCTCTGCAGCAAAAACAAATAGGACAAATAATATTAAGTATAAAATATGTTTTTACCCACTATATATACAGTCAATATAGTGAAATATATATTGCCAAATAATTTCTATGTTCATCTTAAGGTGGCTAATATATGCATTTTCCTACTGATTCGACATTTTTATCTTTTGTACACGTGATCTTGCTGTGAAATGTCATGTATTTCATGTATTTAAAAGCAATAAAATACTATTAAAGTAAAACTAAGAGTGAGAGTGTGTGAAAGGATAAGACACGCAAACATTTGTAGTATTTTAGGGAAAATAACGGGGATTCTTGTAATCAAAATGGAGTTATATTTCACTGGTGTTCACAATATATCTGTATTCATTAAATAGAACTAGATTAGTATACATTTAGATTTTAATGCTAACGATTTACAAAATTTGTAGTATTTTAGGGAAAATAACGGGGATTCTTGTAATCAAAATGGAGTTATATTTCACTGGTGTTCACAATATATCTGTATTCATTAAATAGAACTAGATTAGTATACATTTAGATTTTAATGCTAACGATTTACAAAATGTATAAGGTTTATTTCCCTATAACTATACATGTATAACAGGTTATAATCTATGACAATCAAATATGACATCTGTAATCCTAAAGAAATAAATTTTCAGTTAGATCATGAGTATTTACCAGTTGTTTCTCACATATTGAACTAATTTACTCTTAGGGTTTATACAGTACTGTAGTATTAAAATGCTATATATATGGTATAAATTTATAATCTTAAAAAATAAAATATTTTCTCTAATATTGAGCTAATTTACTCTTAAAGTTTATAGAATAGTATTAAATGTTATATTTACGGTATATTATAAACCTGACAATACATTTCCAAATATATCTTAATTATAAAGACAATATTTTCTCAAATACTGAATTAAATTACTCTTAAAAATAATCGAGAAGTAGTTAAATGCTATGCATATATTGTGGGAGGTAATAACATCTCAAACATAGGATACAAGTTTTTATGAGTTTTCTCCCTTTAGCAATACAATATATTGAGTTAATTTACTCTTAAAGTTTATAGAGTAGTATAAAATGCTATATTTGTGGTATATTATAGAATTGAAAATACAATTCCAATTATATCTTAATTATGAAGACAATTTTTTCGCAAATACGTAATTAAATTACTCTTAAAGATTATAGAGAAGTAGTTAAATGCTAAACATATATGGTGGGCCGTTACAACATCACAAACCTAGGATAAAAGTTTTTATGAGTTTTTTTCCATTTAGCAATACATAAAAAAACAGGTATATATAATCTATATTATATAGTTATATCATAGTTATATCATTTATCTCACCTTAATATACACCTGAACATACATTTTTTAAACATGTCTTATAATTATGATGTATAACTGGTATCTGGGGTAGTAGCACGAGATGTAACAATGTGTAGGAAAGTATAAAGGTTAAATGAGCATAAGAAAGAATGCCAAATAAGCATAGAACAAACTCGGGAGGTAGCTAAGGATGTAACTGTGCAGAGAAAAAATAACACAGATTAAATGAGTACAACAAATTCAGCATGGAACATATGTATAAATAGCCGTAACAAGCCTTATGCTATCTTACTATAAGTAGTGTAAAAACGTCATGGCTATTGTTATATTGCTATATACTTTATAACTATCATGGCTATTGTTATATTGCTATGTACATATACATAACTAGCATGTTTAGAACATAGTTTCGTGTCTTAAACAAAGCTTAAATGTCTTGTTCTTTTAAAAGGAGACGCGCAGAAACAAAACTAATCAAAATGTAGATCATATTCAGAGTTATTTTTGCATATAAAGTACCAGATATACATGTTAAAAAGATCTTACATAGTATCTACAGGCTGTCCATTGTCTTGTATCTACCTCCTCTGGCTATTGCCAAATCTGAAGTTTTCAATCACATTGTCTATATTGTCATAGATGTCAAACTTAACGCGTTCTTGTCTCGTGGTTAGTCCATTCACTGATCCATTGAAAAACCACGCACTATCAATGTTATGATGCAATGTAAGTCGGCTAATCAGCCCAGAGTTCAGCTTGGTCACGTCATCAGCAATACGGTTACCCGCCTCCTTCATGGCCTTGCGCTTTTTCATCAGACTGGATTTTGCTGAATTGTTCATCAGCTTGATGAGGATCGGTTTTGTACTCCCCTTCCTCCCTGGGATTCGATGGATAGCCATGATGTCCTGCTTTTCAAGGGTAACCCCTTGCTTGTTGAAGAGAGTTGCAACCTTTGTTATGAGGGTCTCAGAGCTTTCATCTCCATCAACTTTTACATCCATTATTTTTATATTATTTTTGCGTGAGTATTGTTCATTGTAATTCGCCTTTTTATTCGCTTCTTTCGCTAGATCATGGGATTTTGTCATTCGCATTTCCATTGACTCAAGTTGTTCTGAGTGCCTCTTCTCTAGTTGTGTTACCTGTTCTTGAAGTGACAGGTACTTAAATTCTAGGGAATCGACTTTTTCTGTAACCTCTTGTACTTTACGTTCCACCAACTTTTCAATATCATTCACAATTCTTGCTTCAATTCCTGTCATGACCCGTGTCACACATTCCTCTATCTCCTCTTTCTTCACAACTGATTTCAGATCTCCCCTTAATTCCATAATGCCAGAGCACATTGTGTCTATCTGTTCCTGCAGCCTTCCAAAGTCCATACTTTCACTGGAGTCTGAACTAGTGCGCCTTGGCTGTTTTGGTGCACGTTCACTTTTAAGTGCTGAGGGACTTGGCTGGTTTGCTTTAAAAAGCAGTTGTTTTACTGGCTTATCTCCCTTTTCTGTTTTTTCTCCCTTTGTACTCATTTCTGACCTTACCATATGTCTGTGTATGAGAAAAATAGTTGCACGTTATTTCTCCACTTTTTCAGACAGTCAATGTGTACACTAGATTTTTAATCCTTTTTCAAGCTGTCATAGCTAGATATCAGTCTAATTATCTTATAGGCCCGTAAGTGACCTTCAATTACACACCAAAATTTTAACTGGTCATCTGTTTGTATAATCTTCTATAATCCTCTTATTGTACTCCTGGTTTGTACTGGTATGTCCATGTCCATGTATATGTATAATTGCTTATATGAACAAAGAGAAATTCTTTTTCATCTAATAACTTCCAAAATGCAACGTATTTGCGGTTTATTATTTTTTCATCACAATGGCCCACCTATACTGTACATGAATATCAAAAAAAGTCACTCTTATATCACTATTTCATATTTGTTTTTGCAAAAGTTACAAGAGCTATGTTTTGCACATCCTCTCACCTTAAAATTATTATTTCTGTCTAAGTTTTTTACCAATGGGACATCATTTGAACAATCTTTGCCGAGGACCACTATAAAATGTCACATACCACATATGAAACCTCTAGGCCTTGCAGTTTCAGAGAAGATTTTTAAAGTCATCTTGCTATTTAAGTCCATATCAACCATGTGAGTCCTGGGGTGTGGCCAGTTTTGACCCCAGGGGCATCATTTGAGCAGTCTTTGTAGAGGATCACTATACAATGTTACATACCAAATATGAAACCTCTGGGCCTTGCAGTTTCATAGAAGAAGATTTTTAAAGCCATTTTGCTATTTAAGTCTATATAAACCTGGTGACCCCTAGGGTGTGCCCAGTTTTGACCCCAGGGGCATCATTTGAACAATCTTTATACAAAGTTTCCAACCAAATATGAAACCTCTGGGCCTTGTGGTTTCAGATGAGAAGTTTTTTAAAGTCATTTTGCTATTTACATTTATATTAACCATGTGAGCCCTGGGGTGTGGACAGTTTTGACCCCAGGGGCATCAATTGAACAATCTTTGTAAAGGACCACTATACAATGTTATATACCAAATATGAAACCTCTGGGCCTTGCGGTCTTAGTAGAGGACCACTACAGGATGTCACATATCAAATATGAAAGCCCTGTCCAATATCTGGTACTAAAAAGTTGTTCTTCTGAGAAGAGGTCCTTGGGTGGAGGCTGCCAACAAAGCATTAAGAACTTTGTTGGAGAGACATGATCTGTGTGTAGTTTTTTGTGTGCTGCACACATTTAAGTAAACTGTACAAATGAAAGGTTTAAAGTAGATAACTAGACTTTAGGCTCTATGCTACATGTTTCTGTACATGCTGGTGAAACAGACTGCAGTGTAAGAGCCACAGACTCGATTTCTGATTCATTTTGTCTTACAAAAAATTGTGCAGTTCCACCTAAGTTAGACTACTTATAGATCTAATGCTATCATTTCATATTTGGCATTTCATTATTTAATTAGAAATTTACACTTCGCCTGTAAACAAATTAAATGAAGTAGATCTAAAGTGAAAATATATGATATAAGACAGTCTTATATACTAAGACTGATTGACTACATTTCTTACACATTGCCTAAACATTACATCCAGCTAATTTACTTACACAACAACATGATTGACCATGCTGGTGGGTAACATTTTCTATGCATTTCAATGGTCATCTCCAACTATTCTCTAAAGCACCCTCACAACAATGTGTAACTTGCTAGCTGGTTTTATAAGATCTAACAATAGCACAATGTATACACCTGGCTGGTATGTCATCTGCTGTGTTGATTTTTGAGTGCTGGAGGCTTATTGAAATTATAGTGCTGCAGTATAAATAATGTGACCCCCGGGGTGTAGTCAGTTTTGACCCCAGGAGCATAATTTGAACAATCTTTGTAGAGGACCACTACACAATGTTACTTACCAAATATAAAACCTTTTTCTGCCTTGCGGATTCAGAGGAGATTTTACAAGTCATTTTGCTATTTAAGTCTATATAGACCATGTCATCCCCGGGGTGTGGCCAATTTTGAACCCAGGGGCATCATTTGAACAATCTTTGTAGAGGACCATTATGCAATGTTACCAATCGAATATGAAACCTCTAGGCCTTGCAGTTTCAGAGGAGAAGATTTTTAAAGTCATTTTGCTATTTAAGTCTATATAAACCATGTGACCCCTGGGGTTTGGCCAGTTTTGACCCCAGATGCATCATTTGAACAATCTTTGTAGAGGACCACTTTACAATGTAACATACCAAATATGAAACCTCTAGGCCTTGCGGTTTCAGAGGAGAAGATTTTTAAAGTCATTTTGCTATATAAGTCTATATAAACCATATGACCCCTGGGGCATGGCCACTTTTGACCCCAAGGGCATCATTTGAACAATCTTAGTAGAGGACCGCTAGAGGATGTCACACATCAAGTATGAAAGCCCTGAGCCTTGCGGTTTCATAGGAGATTTTTAAAGTTTTCACTTTTTAAATCTATTTTTAGCTCTGGTGACCTACATATGCAGCGAACCGGAAAGATCTGAACAACTTTGAAAGAGGTCCACCCAAGGATCATTACTGTGAAGTTTGGTGAAAATCTGCCAAGCGGTTTAGAAGATGTTTTTTTAATGAAAAGTTGATGACGCAGGCACACACGCACGCACACATGCACGACGGACAACGGGCGATCACAAAAGCTCACCATGAGCACTTTGTGCTCAGGTGAGCTAAAAACTAACTTGATCGAGAAGTTGATCCAGATCACGAGAAAATCTTAGTGCTTATTCACTGACTAAGTTCCTCCTGCCTTTACAAAAAGGTTCATGCAAATCCATTTATGACTTTTTTTCCTAAAGTTGCTAACAAACCAACACAGGCAAAAACATAGAGGGTATTTGTTGATTTTGGTGTAAGATCATATTTTAAATCATGATTGTTCATAGAAAATGATATTTTACAAGGGAAAATATATTTTTTCTATGATCACAAGTGAAACAAAATACGATGTTACACTGAAATCAACAAATTTTCTTTTTACTTTATGCATATTTCCTCAGTTTTTTTTTTTTTTTACACTTAAATGGGTTTAACTGGAAACATTTGCGGGACTCATAACGTCATGACATTAACATAATGATGTCATTTCACAATTTCGAGTCCAACATCATTGAAGGTCAGTTTCATTTACCGTATGAAATTGGGAACCAGTGTAAAACAGTGAAAATTACCTGAGTGGTAATTTTCACTGTTTTAAAACAGTGAATTACCAATTTTATTATTTTCTCTGTTTAAAAACATTGAATTACCAATTTTATTTCACTGATATTTCTCTATAAATCACTGGAAAGCAGAAAATAAATAACCTCCTTTGTGGAGTTACAGATAGGATACAGCAATCTTGAAGAATCTTACTTCTGGTTTATCTTCACGCAGTTAACACTGGTCGGTGTAGGTAGGGGTCCATTGTCGACAGCATTGAAATACAGTGGGCAGTTTCTGGCGAACTGTTGCCACGTCAACCACTGGGCAGTCTTGTTGTCGGGCTTACGCTGAATCTCCACAGCCAATGGCAACGGGCTGTAGAACAGCAGCATGACGTAGAACACCTGAAACAAGACAAACAAATCTATGACATTGAAATAACTAGCCAGAAGTCTGAATCTTATACATGACATGTGAATTTGCAATGGATTGCATACATAAGATGATGGAAATACTAGGAAACTTTGTGCATTTTATGACAATAGTAAGATGACAAAACAAACTTTAATGTTTAAATTTTTGACTGGAGATGGAGTTAAATGTTCCATGTATGAATATAATATTATGGCATAGGTAAGAAGACATGGGGTGAAACTGTTATTATATTAAAATAGGGAACTTAACTGTTACAGGCATGGAAGCAACTTTTCTTGTTAGGACCCAATAACCTTCTAAGAATTAATTATTCTTTTATTATTTATCGCCTTAAGATTTTTGTTCAAGACAACTTCAGAACAATAACAGATATACCAGTACTCAACAATAAAGATACAATCAACTCTATGCATATAAACTACCACCAACACTTAAAACCATCAACAACATATGAGGCGCATGGTGGGAAAACCTGTCTTAAAGCATGTGCGTAAAGTGTCATCCCGGATTAGCCTGTGCAGTCCGTAAGACCGGTTTTCCCACGATGCGCCTCTAATAAACAATTATGGTTACCTCAAATTCATCACCAAGGTCGGTAACGAGGTTGACCTGGTTCATGAAGTCTGAGACCCAGATGCTGTTGGCATCCCCGTCATTCACGTACTCGAGGGGGTGGGCCTCAAAATTGAGTCGAAGAACGTGGTCGTTCGTGTTGTCGGGTTCCCCATTCTTTATGCAGTAGTGCACCTGTGTATGTTTATTAAGTAATGAGATCATTTTTATACATCATTTTTTGTGCCTACTGTCTGATAGCATGTTTATGTAATAGTTTGAATATAGAGTAAAATCTTATTGGTTAAGCAGAGGTGAAATTAAAAAAAGTGCATTTTGCGCATGTTAATAGTAGATTTATATCCATATGTGGAAATGTTTCCTACAGATTCAAAACATCCAATCAAAAGCCGAAAACAGCATCTGTTAAGAACATGCTGCTAGTAATAAATGTGTTCAACTGCATGGATGCAATGCCGCCATTTTCATGGTTCAAAATGTAGGCTACATTCTAACTTTAATATGAAAACCATGTATCAAAAAATCCTTATGCAGTAGTGAACCTGTGTAATAATGATAATTCTCATGTACTAGCAGACTTAAATTGATGAGTAAGCGCAAAACGTTGTTAAGTCTATTTTGTATACCAGTTATATAGCATAGTTTTGAGCTGAGCCATCAAGCTGATATGCAGCATTGTGTGACGTCCCTATTGTATAAAAGTTTATCTCGTATTCAGTCATTACCAATATATAAGTCCAATTCATTGACAATAAAACAAGGTCTACCAGCATCTCAACACAGAAAGGTAAATTTGACAAAAGAACATTTAGCCAGGGTGCGCACTAGTCATGTGACTTATTAGAAATTAAAAGCGTGCTTTGTAACCTGCAGTGGTTTAACACGAGGATAGGCAGACGGGCAGCGACAGCTGGACTGGACCCGGAGTGATGGGAATGTTCCAGAATAGTCCTCGGCTATCTCTCGATTGGAGAGCGTCACTTGATAGAATCGGAAATCTTGAATGCGTCCCAGAAACTGGTAAGTACCTAGAAGAAACAGAAATTGCTGACTCGTCTGTATTATATAATGTAGAAAAAAAAGGTTTAATAACTTTTACAATACAATCTGTTAAAAATTAATCATTTCTTTACAGCTCTATTTAAACACTTTTGTATGCATAGTGTTATCAAATAATTCAACAATGCAGAACAAAATGTAAAAGCATTTACATAATACCTTTTTTTATTAATTAAATCTTTATTTATACACACCATGTACTACACATACACTTCTACAAATAAATTTGGTCTTATAAACTTGCATGCTCTTTTACAAAAAAAATCTCATAATTCTCAAAAGGACAAACAAAAATACAGTACAGTTTTTTTTATACACTAGTACATGTCACAGTTTTTGAAAAATAAAATTTAATAAAATAAAATAAATAATAAAATTCCCAATACCACTGAGAGTTAGACCGACCCGGACCCAGGAGTCGGTGGAATTCTGGACTTTACTCGCGAGAGTGACCGTGTACGCGGCTGAAAATCCAGGGCCGACGCCATTCATGAAGAAACTCATCTTTGTACCGAACACCTTAGAAAAACAACAAGTTGTATGTATAAGAATTTAACTTCAGGTATTATTTTTCTACCTTAGTTTGTAGTGCTGCAACGATTAAGCCTTGACTCGATTCAATACAATTTTGATATCAAGCAACTTTAAGTTGAAAATTTCAATTGGATTCATGTTTCCTTTTTACAGGCTTGTTTTTATTGCGCATTTGCTTGCAATATAGTAAAGATTCATATTCATTTTTATAACTTTTTAATGTCATTGTCATTTATTGTCAAGTATTTGACCTATGAATCAATATACATAAGAAAAATGGAAAACAAAAGGGTGATGATGATTTTCCACAATTTGTTCTGATCAGTATTACAGCAATCATGATGTCAGGATCAACTTAACACCATAATTGTAATTAACAGTTTAATGACAAATCATCTATTAATATATACAAGAGAATCGAATCAAAATTGACTGGTTTAGTATCGAATCGGGCCATTCACAATAGATTTATCTATGCATCGACAGAATCATTGCCGCTTTATTAGTTTGGTGAAAAATGTGTGGAATTGAATATGCAGATATACTGATTGCGTTAGTACTGAACAATATTTGAGGGGCGTCATGAGAAAACCAGTCTTAATGCATGTGCATAAAATGTCGTCCCGGATTAGCCTATTCAGTCCACACAGGCTAATCCGGGACGTCACTTTCCGCTTTTATGGTATTTTCTGTTTCAAGGAAGTCTCTGCTAACAATAAATCCACTTTAGGCGGGAAGTGCCATCCTGGATCAGCCTGTGCGAACTGCACAGGCTGATCCGGGATGACCCTTTATGCACATGCATTAAGACCGGTTTTCTCATGACACGCCACATTTTATCTTCCATTCGGGAAAAAATACAGCTTTCACGTAATTGGGAATGGATCCCTTTATGAACAAAGAGAATTAGAAATACATCACTGAGGTGAGACATTTTTAATAGGAATATATGCAAGTCGAGGGTTCAGTGTGAAACCAAGGTATCAGATATATTATAGAAATCTGTGTATGTATGATCTTACAACAGAGATTGTGACATATATACAAGTAAGAAAATAAAGTTAATTCACACATATTTCTACTCAAGATAGATTAAAAGTTAAGAACAAAAATTGCTTTCTTAAACGCACAATAAGCTAGTTTTAAAACACCAAACAGTTTTCGTCTGTACAAGAGGAAAATCAAGCCCATGTATATACAATGACTTGAGAGTTGGTTTAGGTTACACCACACACCAATATTTATTTCATATTGAAGTGTTTCCTTCGTCATTTTATGTTTTTCTGTTTGCTTTCAAGTTTTATTGTCACTTTCACCTGATCATTTTGAAAATAATTGATATGAAAGATCGTACATACACAATTTAAAACTAGATACAAAATCTATGCACTTAACCCTCGATGCACACATGTACCTGAATGGCGATGTATGTCCATTTCTCGGCTGGTACCGTGTCAGGAAAGGTAACTGTGAGAAGGCCGTTGTCGCTGCGGTAGACAAAGTTCACGCGGAACTGGCGAATGTTTAGTTCAAACACAATGTCTCCCGTCTGCTTGGACACTTTCTGGATTAGGGTGCTGAAGACATCAGAATGAAAAGACTTTCAATGAGGTTATATTTAATTTACAATGTGAATGAGAATTGTGATTAATTCTGGGCAAGCTGTGAGGTTTGGCATGCCTTTAAACCTGTTTGAACCCCCAATGCTTTGCATTGACCGCTCAAAGGCGGTCACCCCAGTTTTAATCATAATATGTTTTGTGTTGTGTTTAAAATATGCATATTGTAATATGTAGTATTTGCAAATAGTCACCTGCCTCAAATAAAGGACCTGGGATGTTTAAGGATTTCTCTCCTACTTATGTTTCTGAGGTTTAATTTATCTTATATTCAAATAATCACTTACTGGTAGATGTCAACTACATGTTATGCAAAAACTGGTGCAACTCTGTCTTGAAGATGTGAAGAAATAGTAATCTGGTATCTGGCAATCACATTAAAAACTTAGCAGCCTACTTGCTTAATTATTATTATTATCATTATTATTATTATTATTATATAATAAAAAGCAAATTTCTACAGGATACAGGTAACTTCATGTCTTCCATTAAAAAATTCTCATGATTGTACAAAAACAAACAAACATATAAATAAAATGTTTTTAACAACATACATGTACCAATCCTTTTGCCGTACGGTTTTCTTTTGAGTGTTTTGATATCAGGGAGGAAATTAATTATTTATCGACAAAAACAAGTTACAGTCATGCATAAAACTTGCATTTTATCATCTCTATCTCTAACTCAATTTATTTATTAAAGTTTGAGAGTGCTTAGTATTTTTGTAACTTAGTTCTTGATAGCACTTGAGTAAATATGTAATCATGTTTTCCATTAATTACATCATAACATGCGTGCTTCTGTTGAATTAAGTTGGTCAGGTCTAATTAACTCTGAAAGGGTACCTGACTGCTCGACCATGGCATGAAAAATTCATAGGAATCCAGCATCTATATTGATTTACCTGTACTTCTATTGGAAAGTGATTTATCCTTTACCTTGATTGTTGCAGAAAGGCCGTGGCTAATTACCCGAAAGCTAATGATGTTATCAAGTTAGGTGAAGAATAAACTTTAAGTCACCCAATGATAAAGTGAAAAAAAACAGACAAAACGTGCCAGTATTGCATATAAAAAATGTTTGTAAGCCATATGTACAAACTGCAAAAAAATTACCTGCAAGATGCACTTCAATGAAAAACTATGTAAAATTTTTACAACAATAGTAATAAGAGAAGTCAGAGGACAGCGCGTTGGACTGTTCGAAGCATTTCAGTTGGCACATATTTTGGAAAGTGGAAGGGGCATAAATTTGTTGAAATACAAAACTGAGTACCGTAAAATCTCTATGTTTTCGGACACTTAAAAATAATTTAAAATTTTCGTGTCCGAAAATATGGATACACAAAAATATTCCCAAATTACAGGTGTCCGAAAATTTATAGACACTATGACAATTATTGCAATTATGTTCGGATTTGTCCTGTGCATAACAATTTTTGCTGAATATACACGGATAGTATTGATTAATGATTGCGCGTGCTTGTTAAATACCACGCCGTATAGTCTAATTAATTTTGATCGATGTTTGCATTGAATTTTAAATCATTTCAAATGAATGATATTGTTTTACAGAAAATTACGCCAAGACTGCACTTTCGTCGACCGAGTTCAAAGATTATCATCTCGTATATTATTTACCTGAAATTAATGCAATAAAAGTTGCCAATTATGATTAAAACGATTTGTCTTTAAGGTTAGAATTCTGCTAAAATATAAAATGTCCGAATATTTAGATTCATTAATTATGGGTTAAAATCAGGATGTCTGAAAATATATAGTGACAAAAAATAATTATTTTGGCTAAAAAAAGAGGGTGTCCGAAAATGTATAGTGTCCGAAAATATAGAGCTTTTACGGTAATGGCAATTACTTCACCAAATTATTCCAAGTTTCAACCTTATGTAGTTAATAACTTGTGTCGTTTTGAAGTTATAAGAGTTTTGACTATAAACTTTAACCAGAAAATATATGTGAAAAAAGGGCATAGCTCTGTCAAAATGCAAAACAGTTATAGGGAGGTTGCCCCTGGTACTGGAGTTGATGACAAAGGTATGTTCATATTTTTAAATGAATAACTTATGTAGTTCTGAAGTTACAAAGTTTTGAAACTTTAACCAGAAAATCTATGTGAAAAAGGGGCATAACTCTGTCAAAATACAAAACAGAGTTATAAGGAATGTTACCTTGACACAGGAGTTGATGACAAAGGTATATTCCAAGTTTCAAGTAAATAACTTGAATAATCTATTTGAAATTGGGGCATAATTATGTCACAATACAAACAGAGTTAATGGGAATGTTGGCCCTGATACTGGAGTTTATGACAAAGGCATATTGCAGGTTTCAAGTGAATATTTTGTGAAGTTTTTAAGTTACAATACTTTTGAATAAAAACTTTAGATGCGGATGCAGACGCAGAAGGTAGTAGGAAATCTCACCTATACTTCGAATAGTCGAGCTAAGGATGGTACAGCGTTTTCTATATTTCTAAAAACATGAAAATGTTTCTTAATGGTTACATATTTTTATACATTAAGTATTTTCTTACCCATTCTGCTATGTATCAGAATAACTTGCACCTGATACATGGAAAATAAACAATAACAAGAGCACAGCCTACTCGTATAGATCATGAGAAATTTGAACTAAAGTTAAAATTCTAAGTTGAAAAAAGGGCAAGAAATCCACCAAAATCCCTGATATAGTTACCTCAACATGTTTACAGAATAGGTTCATAACTGTGATAAAGAGTTACCTCCTCATGTCTGCAGAATGGGGTCAGCACTATAAACAAGTATCTTGTGTTTCAATTTAATGTCTTTGATAGTTATTGAGGAATTTGATTAATAACAAAAAAATATCAAAATATTCTAAATTGTAAGTCCAAACAAGGGCAGATAACTCTGGAAATACAAATCACAGGGTCACCTGCCTTGTTACGAATTACCCTTTTGATAGTGAACAAGTATTGAAAGTTTCAAATGGATACCTTTGATAGTTTTTGAGAAATGCACTCTGACAAAAAACTTAACCAAAAAACTTAACTAACGCAGACGCTGATGCAGACGCTGACGACAGAGCGACGACAATAACTCGACTTTTTTTGTCGACAAGTCAAGCTAATAACAACAATATATTTTATAGCTTACTTTTGTAAACACAAGAAAATAAGAATTTTTGTGTTACATTAATTTTTAACTTTTTTCTTACCCATTATTGTTCTGCTTTGGCCAGACCCATAAGGAGATGGTGAACTCCTGCGTGGAGGACATATTAGGGGTCACAGAAGGCGTAACGAAACATGTGGGCCCGCTGCTGATGAAGGAAGTGGATGACGACTGGAAGGGGCTCCCCGGTCGCGTGTTAATGGTGTCAAGAAACACGCAGTCGCTGAAACCCGTCGTCTGAATGAGGAGATTCAAGTAGCTCGGGGTTTCTGATCGCCCGGGACATTGTTGGACGCAAAAGTCCTGAGTGCACATGCTCACAGATATTGGGAATATCGAGCTTTTACAGTATGCGGAGCGTTCCTGTACGCCACAGGTGCCTTGCGACGGCTCCGTTAGAACGGGGCGATACTGAGCTGCATTGAATAATGGTGGGAATGGACGAGTATTTTGATTGGTTACTTGAGAATTAACAATTCTAGTCTGAGCAAAAATCACACCGAGTATTAACAAAATAAGATCACAACATTTCTTAGATGATTTTCTGCATTTCATATCTGCAAATATCCCGTGTATACTTTGACTTTCATTTATTTGCTTGCGATGTACAGGTAACATATGTCCAATATAAAGCACTCCAGATGGATCAAACATAGACTCACAATTTCTCAACACACAATCCACAGAAATATATTCACCAAATTACATACTTAAAGGTACATTTGAGACAAATATTATAATTAATCCCCTTATTTAAATCCGAGTTTCATTAGTATCTTCCATAAATACTTAATAAAAGATTAATATTAAAACTTTTATAAATCTCCTTTACAATTTAACAAGAAATAATAATTCCCTTATAAGGTGATCATGTACAATTCCTTCCAGAAACAATAACAAACATTAACTGTCAGTTCACCACATCAAGATGCTAGAAAACATTCTCAAATGGGACAAAAATCAATGTTCTTAGCCAATGACTGGCCTTATGTATACCTGAATCAGATATAAGAGAATATTATATTACGGACACAGCTGTCCAAATTAAGTTCCCAATCAATAAGAATAAGTCACCCAGGTGTTAAATAATGAATTCATAATTAATTAATTAGGGGCCCATTTTCAAGTGGAGATTGTCATTTTGTGGGTTTGATGATAGTCTCAGGTTTGCATTTAACATATGGTGATGTGTGAAAATGATTTTCTGTTGTTGTTGATTGTTCCTAATAATTTGCATTAAAATATTTGTTATGGTAGATACATGGTATTATAGTGGTGTTCTAACTTAGACTTATGTTCTAATATGATTTAAAAACCTTATAAAAAACATTAGAAAAACAATACATTAAATTTTCAATGCATTTATTGCAAACACAAATGTTTTCGATTAGAAAATGTGTAAGTACTATTTGTATGTTTTTAATTAAATTCAATGTTAATACTTTTAAATAAAAACTAACTGGTAAGCATTATTGAATCAATAAGTAAATAAGCAAAACTTAGATTTTTTGTTCAAATAAAAACTAAACAGTAAGGTTTTATAAATGCTGAAACCTAACAAACTTTTTATGACATCCTAAAAAATATAATAAAATGGCTTACTTATGGCAGTATTGTTTTATGTTCAACCATGTTGTAATATACATTACTATTAATGTACACAACTTACAAATTACACAGTATTTTGTTATGTCCAACCATGTTGTAATATACATTACTATTAATGTATACAACTTACACACCAATGCCCTTATTTACCAACCCATTCTTAAACTTCAGACTCAAGATAAAATACTTGAGCGTTTGCACATATGCAGAATACCAACAAAGCTAATGTTATTAACAAATAACAAGAAATGTCTTTTAAAAAGACAATCAGCGTTGAAATGTCATTTAAAAATTACCTAAACAGACGGCCAAGATGATCGGTTACGTGACTTCTCAGACCCCAGATTTTTCGGTCCCCACCAATATTAGGAGACTAATTATTGGACCCCAGATTTTTCGGACACTATAAGAAAACTTCTCGGACCCAAAAGTTAATTTGAGATAAATTTATTAATTTAAAAATTAAATAAAATTATAAGTAATATCTATGCCGTGAATAAACCAATCATACAGCTCCATGTTTCCACCAGTGAAATTTGAATAACCAAAATAATTTAGGTTAACATTATTGTTATCTGAAATCTGAATTTGTCAAGCCAATTAAACAAATTAACAATGTAAGAAAATAATTTCGGGAATGAATTAGAATTATTATGTATCCGACGAGTCTATACAGTTATTTATAGTACCGGTAATATACCATTCATGTTAGTTATCTAATATAATAACGATTTGAAGTCAAATAAGCATTTATACTGTGTATCCCAATAAAAAGCAATATTCAGGGAACATTCAGCGATTGTTGAAATGATAAGACTTTATTTTTGATAACGCAAGCATAAAAATTAATTAGACTATGACAATTTTAAATTATACCAGTAGAAATATGATATATCAAGGGTTCCAGTGTATAATTAGTATTGCAAATTGTGTATTCATGCTACGCCAATAACAATGCGACGTATTCCGAATCTTCTTTTAATAACATTTTATCTATAGAAAATGTAGCAGAATTTTACAGATTAAATAACATCTACTGGAGAAGTTGATAGAAAGATGCAATTATAAATAACTGTTAATAAATCGTAACCACAATTTTAAATCAAATTAACAGTAAGTTTATAAATATAAATTCCCCATTTATTGAAATATTAAGGTTTATGATTCTCTGAACGCTATTATTGACGCATGTACGAGTATATTAACACAGCTATACAACTGGTGCTAGCTACGCACGCTATTTTTAGAATGACACTACTGTTTCTCGAATGTGATGAACTCGCTAGAATCAATGGGCTACATGGAACGGCAACTCTGTGAATGAGATTTATGACTGGCAACATTGCACAATTGCTATTTATAGAGCGTACTGCTTATATAAATGTAGGCTAAACAAAATAGTTATTTCGTTACATGAATGAATATAGCATTC
Organism: Congeria kusceri; assembly: GCA_027627225.1. Lineage (NCBI taxonomy): Eukaryota > Metazoa > Mollusca > Bivalvia > Myida > Dreissenidae > Congeria > Congeria kusceri. The sequence goes on from CM051028.1 coordinate 25,742,069, forward strand.
TGTTTATGGCATACAATGAGAAAATACGTTCATAATTAGCCTCAGTTCTAGAGTATATGTCGAGGATATGTTTATAACTTCATTTTTACCGCTTATGTAAACAATTATGTAAATTTGTAATCCCCAAAAGTATGCAACAGTTATTGGTATACGTTAAACCATTGTTTGAGGTTTGCATTCCCTAAAATTAGAACATTTGCCCAATTCTATTGGCATTCAATTTTCCCGCTGCATAATTATCGCAAGAAATGTAGGTCAAAAGTGATCTTAGACAGCTACGCCGAAAAAATGCTAAAATTACCCTTGGTGAATGCCAAGTAAGATTGAAACTAACAGCATTCATACAATAGAACAGTTTCAAGAATATGTCTCAAGACTATGAATGGGTTAGTGAATATAGATCAGGTATTCATCAATGAAACCTGTGTCACTTATAAATCTCTGCCCCCCCCCCCCTCTCAAATCTATGAATGGGTTAGTGAATATAGATCAGGTATTCATCATGAAACCTGTGTCACTTATAAATCTCTGGCCCCCCCTCTCCCCCCCCCCCCCCAAAGAAAATAAATAAATACTACTATAGCTTTGATAAAACAGGAAAAATTTCAATAACAAGATCTGTCAGAGCACAGCGCGCTCGACTATTCAAATTATTCAGATGGTACATATTTTGAAAAGTGGAAGGATAAATATGTTCAAATACAAAGCTTATGGCAATTATTTCATCATTTAATTAAAAGTTTCCAGTAAATATCTTATGAAGTTTAAAAACTTAAAAGACTTTGGAACAAAAATTGTAACCCCAAAATCTATGTGAAAAGTGGGCATACCTCTGTCAAAATACAAAACAGCTTTATGGGGAATGTTGCACCTGATGCTGGAGTTGATGACCAAGGTATATTCCAAGTTTGAAGTGAATAACCTATGAAGTTTTGAATTTTAAAGTAATTTGATTAAAAGTTGAAACTCTATGTGAAAAGGGGGAAAACATTGTTAAAATACAAAACTTAGTTATGGGGAATGTTGCACTTGATGTTGAAGATCATGAAACAGGTACATTTCAAGATTCAAGTGAATAACTTGTGTAGTTTTGTAGTTTTGAAGTTGTGTGACTTTTCAATATAAACTTTAACCAGAAAATCTATGTGTAAAGGGGCATACTTCTATCAAAATACAAAACAGGAATATGGGAATGTTTCACTTGATGATGGAGTTAATGACAAAGGTATATTCCAAGTTTTAAGTGTTAAGTGTTAATAACTTATGAAGTTTAGAAGTTACAAACCTTTTGAGTATAAACCAAAAAATCTATGTGAGAAAGGGACATAACTCTGTCAAAATACAAAATTGAGTTATGGAAAATGTTGCACCTGATGCTGTAGTTGATGACATGGGTATACTCCAAGTTTCATGTGAATAACTTATGTAGTTTTGAGGTTATAAGACCTTTGAATATTAAGTTTTACCAAGTCATGATGTGGACGCCGACGCCGGGGTGAGTAGGAAAGCTCACCTATTCTTCGAACAGTCGAGCTAAAAATTGTCAAGGCCAATAAACATATACTCAAACAGTCCCAATAATGTCAGCCAAATGCAGTGTTGTAATTCATTAATAATTGGTACTGTTTCACTAAACATATTACGACAAATGCCAAAATTAATTTTAAATTTATTTATGACAAAAACATAAGCATTTTTGAAATTAAGAAAGCTGCACTGTTTTGTGAATAACAACCCTTGTGGCCAAAAAATAAATGAAATGAGGCGCGTCGTGGGAAAACCGGACTTAATGCATGTGCGTAAAGTGTCGTCCCGGATTAGCCTGTGCAGTCTGCACAGGCTAATCCTGGATGGCACTTTCCGCTTTTATGGTATTTTCTGTTTCAATGAAGTCTCTTCTAACCATAAATCCACTTTAGGCGGAAAGTGCCGTCCTGGATCAGCCTGTGCGGACTGCACAGGCTAATCCGGGACGACACTTTATGCACATGCATTAAGACCGGTTTTCCCACGACATGCCACAAATATGATTAGTCTCAAGATGCTTTATGAAACATTACCATGGACGGGTTAGAACCCAGCCCTCTATGGATACAGTGTAGCTATTCTCAAGACAGACTGAAGTCAGATGGAACCCACTGAGCAATATGTATAAAGGGGCTTCTGATGACATAAAATGCGACCAGACAGACTCCACAAGACCTGGTATCTGCTGGCAGCATATATCTGAGTGACTACATACAGTACCCACCATCATGCTTACTGCATGGAGCCTCAGAACTCTTATGCATATTATCAACGTAATAGCAGTATCAATGGGTGTCAGCAACAGGGTGGGCACAAACAGGATCAGAAAAAGGTCACACTGCACCAATATTCCACCTACTTGATTACCTTCGGTGGAATAACACTCCAGTTGGCTACTGAACAAAAGTTGATATAAGACTCTGCAACATCTAAGACAAAAACATTACAAAGCATAAAAGAACAAAAAAATCAAAATGGGCCCCAAGCAACTAAAATGCTTGTAACAGAAAGTGGAAAAGGCACAAGGCTTCCACTTTTGGTAGCAATATGCCATTTTCCATGAAAAAACAAACTGTTGCTAATGCAAACATGGACTGGTCACTCCAGAGTCCTAAAAAGTACAGCATGCCCACTCACTACGCAGACACACTGCACCAAAATCCAACGTACTTATTACCGTTCAGTGGAATAGCACCCCAGTTGCCTGTTGGTTGCACCAAATGTGCTTAAAAATTTGGAATTTTTTAATTAATATCATTATGTTGCAGAGTCTTCTGCATCCATTCTCCCAAAACATAATCATTCAAAATTAAGGACAAAAAAGCAGGTTTTGAAATCATTTTGCACATGATCATTTAAAATTAAGGACAAGAAAACGCTGGTCTTTTAAACAATTTTCACATGATCATTTCAAATTAAGGACAAAACAATAAGATTTTAAAAACAATTTGCACATGATCATTTAAAATTAAGAACAAGAAAATCGTTTTTTTAAAAACAATTTGCATCTACCATTTTGTCATGATTTATAAGTTAACACATTTCACAGAAGATAGTACTGATAATACTGAAAAAAAGTAGTATGAGGCTAGTGGCCTGGCCCCAAGTTCACAAAACATGTTTTTCAGGTTCAAGATAACATTGAGCCAGATATTTTAGGATCAGACTAAAACAAGACATTGTGTTCGATAAAGACACATGCCCCCAGTTAGTGCTGGGCAGCCCATTTGAATTATTGAATGTCTAAATAAGGTCATGGTCAAAGTATGGTTGGGTGATATGGGTGGATAGAGGAATGGCCATAAGCAACAACAGTGAACTGTGAAAGTATCCTAGTGTTGTAGTAAGGGGTGTTGGTGCTAGATGAAACGTTAAAATCTAGTTAACCAAGAAATGGCACTTTTGAATTATTACAAGTCCAAACAAGAGATGTTTGTAAAACATGTATGCCCCCCGACTTGCAGCCAAGTTGTGAATATGTGCAATTGTTAAGAAATTTTTGTAATATGCAATCCCAAGCGAGGTCTTGATATATGGTATATATGTATGAAGTTTCATTAAAATATCATGATGTGTTCTCAAGTTATTGAGGGGAAACCATTTTTCTAATTTAAGCAATGGTGTCCTTGACCTTTGACCTGTTGACCTCAAAATGTATAGGCGTCTTCATTAACTTCCAAGTAACAAGCAAACCAGCTTTCATGATCGTAGGTCAAAGCGTTCTCTAGATATCGTGCGGAAACTAAATGGTCTACGGACAGACCGTCCATCCGACCGACTGATGGACAGGTGCAAAGCAAGATACCCCCACTTCTTCAAAGGGGGCATAATTAGGTCAAGGTCAAGCTCAAAATGAGGTTGGGTGGTATCGGTGTATTGGGGATGGTCATAAGCAACAACTGTGTAAGTATGCAACAACTGTGTAAGTATGCAAGTGTTGTAGCAAGAGGTGTTGGTGCTAGACGAAACGGTAAAATCTAGTTAACCAAGAAACAGCCCATTTGAATTATTCTAAGTCCAAATTAGGTCAAGGTAAAGGTCAAAGTGAGGTTGGGTGATATGGGTGGATAGGGAATAGTCATAAGCAACAACTGTGTAAGTATCCAAGTGTTGTAGTAAGCGGTGTTGGTGCTAGACGAAACAGTAAAATCTAGTTAACCAAGAAATGGCACTTTTGAATTATAACAAGTCTAAATTCGGTCAAGGTCTAAGTGAGGTTGGGTGATATGGGTGGATTGGGGATGGTCATAAGCAACAACTGTGCAAGTATCCAAGTGTTGTAGCAAGAGGTGTTGGTGCTAGACGAAACGGTAATATCTAGTTAACCAAGAAACAGCCCATTGGAATTATTGTAAGTGCAAATTAGGTCAACATCAAGGTCAAAGTGAGGTTGGGTGATATGGGTGGATAGGGAATGGACATAAGCAACAACTGTGTAAGTATCCAAGTGTTGTAGTAAGCGGTGTTGGTGCTAGAAGAAACTGTAAAATCTACTTAATCTTGTCACGAACGGATGGACAGACAGACACGACAATCACAATATGCCTCCCACATCAAAAAGCCGGGGGCATAAAAATGAGGTTCACCTAATACCGGGATCAATTTTAATAATTGGACAAATATATATTTTACATAATAATGAACTACTCTCAATCTGAGATGAATATTTTTAAACAAAGCTTAACAAAAATTGGTGTTATTTTATCTCGAAGGAAAGGTATTTTGAAAATAAAATATTTTAGAGATTCCGCTCATTTGAGCTAGAAGATCAAGATCGATCAGCTAAGATTGATCTTGATCCTATATAGAGTTAATTCTTTGTGAATATGGGGCCAGTTCTTCATTGACATGAGTTATCAGAGTTATTACAATTTTCTTCTTAATTAAACAGAAAATCTTCAATGACAAGTACCTTAATTGACCAGTGTTCTTAAGTAATCAGTGTTGTAAAGTGACCAATGTTCTTATGTGCCATGTTATTTTTATTAAACAGAGTTCTTAAATGGCCACTTCTTTAAATGACCAGTGTTCTTAAGAGACCAGTGTTCTTAAGAGACCAATGTTCTTAAGAGACCAGTGTTCTTAGATGACTAGTGTTCTGAAGTGACCAGTGTTTGTAAATGACCACTGTTTTTAAGTAACTAGTGTTCTTAAATGGCAAGTGTTCTAACTGATCGTTCTTCGTAACTGACCAGTGTCCTTAAGTGACCAGACTTTAACGTATCCAGTGTTCTGCAAGTACATGTAACACCATAGTGATGCAGAAACTACACAAATAACTTCGGGATACAAAATGCAAAGAATCATTTTTCATAAATATATGTAAGAATAAATTCAAAAATAACAAAGGCAAATATCAATATTAAATTTCATCAGCACCATTCCTGATTTTGTAGATTCTAATAGAATTGACACAACTATGTATAAAGATTTCCCATTGCACATCTGGTTTGCTTAAAAAATGTAACAAACTAGCTTCATTTAATATTATTCCATATCTAAATAACACAACAATGTCACACTTTTAGGAAAGTTAAATAAGAACTGTTTGTAAAACAGGTATGCCCCCTTTAATGACATGAGCAAAAATTGACTGTGTTTATATAAAATAATAACCAGATCAAAACAGAAATACAGGAGCTATAGCCACTGTTTTATAATAAATGCAAACCTTTAGTTCTATTACTTATACCAAACAGAAATTTAATTCCTGAATTACTCTCTTTGCTCTTCTTTCCTAGAAGTCTAACTTGCTTCAGAATTGGTTCTATTCTCTGGAAAATCTAAATTCACCACCACCATATTCACGGAGGGGGGCATTGCGTAATCAGTAACTAGACACTACACAGAGCTTTGGGTAGTGAAAATGTATTCATGATATTAAAGTGGGCAGTTTACAGCATTTTGGATTTCATTGTTCACTTCTCAGCTTATGTATATTAATTGTTGCTTATTAGTATGTGTTAGAACGATAAAAATACTTTTGGATTTTCAATTCTTGCAAAGCAGAACATATACAGTTAGGTTCAGTAAAACTAAAAGAGTGAACCAAAGACTGTAAGTACATTATGTATTATTTATAATAATTTTTTTTATATAGTTATGGTAAATTAATATGAAGCGCGTCGTGGGAAAACCGGTCTTAATGCACGTGCGTAAAGTGTCGTCCCGGATTAGCCTGTGCAGTCTGCACAGGCTAATCCGGGATGGCACTTTCCTCTTTAATGGTATTTTCTGTTTCAAGGAGGACTCTTCTAAACATAAATCCACTGTAGGCGGAAAGTGCCGTCCCCGATTAGCCTGTGCAGACTACACAGGCTAATCCGGGACGACACTTTAAGCACATGCATTAAGTCCGGTTTTCCCACGAAGCGCCTCATATGTAAAGTCCCCAGTGCTCCAGAGAGTCCTGAAAATCCTCCCTAATGTCATCACTCCTTGTCCTTGAATGATACTTCATGGCAAAGTCTGTAAAACAAATGTAAGCAATATTTATGTGCGCATAAACCATGAATATTTGCAAAAAAATACTGAATTTCAAAGGATCATTTTTGTTTTGACCAGCCCACAGAGGTAGCTATACATGTAAGCCCTGGAAAAACATTAAGATAAATTTATATGGTGAACATTGTATAACGGGCTATACCGGGGAAGGACAAATTCTGTGGTGGAAAGTTTTCCATCTTTGTCTTTATTGTTCTGACAGGCTTTTGATCGCTACTTTCACATCCCGAAATAACATAGTTATTTTGAGCAGATTGCAACAAGTTAATACCTGGACAGATAAACCATTCCTTATTAATGTTATATAAATATTTGTATGACAACACTTTCATTTTGCATGTCTGAGCAATTTTAACCTACACGCTATTGCACAATCACTCTGTCCTCCACTGTGTTAACTTTAATCGATATTCTGCTACGCTGTAGAAGTGTTACATCATTCAAGTTGGTCAATATCAGGATAGCCTCATTCTGATTCATTGGTTGATGTGCTAAATGAGGCTGCTATTTTGGGAATTTCTCCATACATGTAGTAGATTTATCCACAAGTTTAAATTGGAATTTAATGCATATATTAGGTAAATTTGAGCACATGTAAAGTAGTTTAAGTGTTGTTTATGTAAAGTACATAGATTAATAACTTCATTGTAGGAAATTATAGGAATTTATGAAATTTTAAACTTTAAGGTTTCCACCACATACATGGTCGTTCGGCGTTTAGATGTTGTGACGAATTTAGCCCCATATAAAAACTAGCACTAAATTCGTTGCACTTCTGATTAATTAGACTACCCCCAGGGGCAGCAAGAGGAAACCCAAGAGAAGCATGGCGCTGAACCCTGCTGTTTTACTCTGGATCGTTCCCTAAAATACGAGCGATCGCCATTTAAGCAAAGCAGTGTTCTTGGCGGATTATGTGCGAAGATTTTTCCGAGATTATAATAATATTAATATTGTACAAGCAGTGTTGGACTATAAATGGACTGGAAGACAAATGAACAGGGATTCGACGTTTCGCCCCCAAAACGTTTCGCTACGGACTATTCGCCGTGTAACATTTCGGCCCAACTTGCTGCTTGCGAAAAATCCACAGGACTACCAAAAATGGCAGATTTATAAAGGGTTACAAACACAATAATGTTTTTATATAATGAAATTGCAAACTTACATAATTTTATTACATAAAATACATTGTTTTACAACTACATTATCACATACAAAAATGCCTTCGGTTGTGTCAATGACACTTACATTTTAATTTGTTATAGTTATTGGTATACTTTTGACATTTTTTTCCAAATTGAGCAGTTAATAACACTCATGTTTGTTTGATATGTCAATACAAATAACTGCCACTATGCTATAATTACGTTACCTCGGCTTCGAGGTCAGTGTCGACCAATTTGTCTGAGCTTAAATATGCAATAGGCAAGTGACTGGACAGCATTCAGAAAAAAAAAACTAATAAACTATCTAATGCATGTGCATGCTTCGCAAACAAATAGCTGTCCGTGTATGCACTGATTTAACAATATATTTGCATGAATATCGTTTATAAAACCATCCGAAATTCATGAAGTTACACAATTAAATATTTATTAATTTATTAAGCCTCGGTCACAAATGGATTGCGGCGATATGACGGTAAGCTGTCGGCGAGATTTTTGTCAGATACGTGCAGTGCCCGCCCAGGGTCCGTGATTTTTTTCTCGACAGCAAGGTCACAGCAACGACAACAGCAGACTGCACAAGCGGCCGTGCGTCAATCTTTCAATAATCGTACCGGCGCCGCAAGAATTAAACTGACACGATCACACTGGCCGTAAGAGACGTTGGGTTTTCGCACGGTGATCGCACGGCGCCATGTACTTTGTATAAATAACTGAGAATATTTTTCCTCACAAAATATAGCCTTCTTTAACTATATACCCGTTTTAGGTCATTCAAATGCCATAGAGATACTCAAGAGTATATGTGGACTGGTCACTATGTGGACCGCTCGGGTTACAAACAACTAAGTTAGAACTGCGTATGTATTAAATCACGTCTGCAAATCAACAGCAAATTATCATAGGACATATTATTTCGACTCTTACATGATCTTATATATAATTCGTCTGTATTATTAAAGATCATGAATGAGAACTATTATTATCTATACTCCATCCATTTCTCCGCACACACACACGTACGTTTCAGTGACGTCAATAAATTATAACAATTCAGAATGACGGCAGTTGTATTCATGAACACTGACGGATGACGTTGTTGATTGCACACAGGATGATACACAGGTTGAAGATGTTAGGTATAATACAAGAAATAGAAAACCCTACTTCGGACCAGGATTTTGCCTAATCATAATTGTAATTTAATTAATTATAATTAACTACAAATTTGTTTCTAATTGAAAATATTGAATAATTGAGACAAAAGTCAATTAAAGTAATTGAAATAAGTAATTACTGACCCAGATTAGGGCGGTAATTGTCAATTAAATCTAATTATTTTCAATTACTGTGCCTTTGCTACTGAACTGCAAACAATGGGAGTGTGAAAACGTCACAGTAACAGTTAAAATTTGACAGGTACTGTTAAAATAACAATGAGATGTAAGAGGTGTTAATACCTATTCAGTCGTGGTCAGAGTGGACACTTTGGTCACTCAACATGTGTTTATTAACTGTTATGAAGGTCAATGTCTTTATTTCTAAGTGATTTATGAATAAATTTATGTTTTTTGGTGAATAAGTAAACTGCGTGCTTCAAATGATTTTAAATTTTATGTTAAAATAAATATAATAATGAATTATACTGATAAGTGAATACATTTATGTTGTTTTGCTGAATAAATAAATAAACTTTGTGATGCAAATGCTTCGAATTGTATGTTTAAAACAAGGATAAAATAATTCATTATAATTACTTTTTGTAAAATAATTGTAATTAATTAATTACTTTTTAAGAAAGGCATCTAATTTAATTTAATTAGCTATTATCTCAATATAATTGAAAATAATTAATTTAGAAAATAATTCGGCACATCCCTGCTTCGGACCCAATGGCATTATAGTGACCAGCTAGGCAGCCTTCGGCTTCGGTCCACATACAGTGTGTGGCCGCCTGGCTGGTCACTATAATGCCATAGGGCCCTAAGTGGAGTTCTTTTTTTTTCTTAATTATTTGCATGCTCACCATGAGCACAGCTTGTGTGATCGCCTTTCATCCATCGTGCGTCGTCAACATTGACCTTGTAAACACTATAGAACATACTTATTACCAAAAATTCATGAAACTTGCCCAGAACATTTGTTCCAATGATATCTCGGCTGAGCTCAAAACTGGGTCATGTTGTGTCAAAAACTAGTTCACTCGGTCCAATTGAAGCGAAAGCTTGTGAGTACTCTAGAGCAAAGATCTATCAATGTTTGTTAATAGATCTCTGTCTAGAGGCCATATTTTTTGCCCAATCAACATGAAACTTGCTCATAACATTTGTTCCAATTATATATCGGTTGAGTTCGAAAATGGTGCCGCTCTGTTGAAAAACATGTCCACCAGGGGGGCGTGGCAGTTTTCATTAAATGGTTATATTGAAATCTTATTGTCTCTAACCACTGACTGGATTCAAAAAAATGACATAAAAATAGGCTGACCATCTACCAAATTCCTTCAAATCTTTTTGATTCGTTAAAAAAACATGGCTGCCATGGGGCGGGTCAGTTTTTCTTATAGGCCTATATACAAAACTTCTTGTCGGAAATCGCTCTCTGGATTTCAAATTAATTCCAGAGAAATGGCCCTTGGGGGACACTACCAAATTCCTTCAAACATTTTGATTTCTTAAAAAATATGGCCGCCAGGGCGCAGTGGGCGTTATTCTTATATGGCTATATATAGAAAACTTTGAAAATCTTCTTGTCAGAAACCGCATGCTGGATTTAAAACTTATTTCACAGAAATGGTCCTTGGGTAACACTCTACTAAAGGCCGCCTTTTTGTCCGTGAACACTCTATAGACCACATTTATTTCCAATCTTCATGAAATTTGCCCAGAACGTTTGTTCCAATGATATCCCAGGCAAGTTCGAAACTGGGTCATGTGGTGTCAAAAACTAGGTCGCTAGGGCTAATTGAATAAAAAGCTCATGAACACTCTAGATGCCACATTGTTTGCCCAATCAACATGAAACTTGCACAGAACATTTGTTCCGATTATATCTCGGTCGAGTTCGAAACTGGGTCACATGGTGACAAAAACAAGGTCACTAGGGCGATTTGAAGAAAACGCTTATGATTATGAACACTCTGGAGGCCACATATGTTGCCCAATTAACATGAAACTTTATTAGCCCCTCAGGTGAGCGACCTGAGGCCTTACAACCCTCTTCTTATATATTACAAAAGATAACAAGGATATCAGTGAACTGATGGATGCTCCCCATTGCGCTCTGCTAATTTATGTGAATGCAGTCAGATGAGCAGACAAGTGTGCTCTATATATCAATTTCAGCAATCATCAAAGTCCCATAACTGTAAAAAATATCATTGAAGCGGAGCATCTTTGTACAGTAAACACCTCCTTTTGGTAATGAAGCTTCCGTGTATTGGCTAGTAGCTGCTGAGAAGCAGTCCAGACACTATACCGTGACTAATTTCAGCAACCTTCAATGTCCCATAACTCCAAGGGAAATCACTGAAACTGTACATCCCGTACTGTTCACACCTCATTTTGATAATGAAGCATCAAATACAGTTTCATTGTATTCTGGCCATTAAGTGCGGAAAAATAGCCTAGACAAGAATTGTGCACTATATTCTAAGTTCAGAAATCTTCAAAGTCCAACAACTCTTAGAAAAAGTGTTAAAGCGGAACGTCCTGGTTCAGTGCACACCTCCTTTTGGTAATAAAGCTTCCCATAAAGTTTAATTGAAATCTGACCAGCAGTTGTGTAGTAATAGAATGGACAAGAATTGTGCACTAAATGTTTATTTCAGAAATCTTTGAAGTCCCATAACTCTTAGAAAAATCATTGAAGCGGAACGCCCTGGTTCATTGCACACCTTCTCTTTGTAATGACGCTTCCTATAAAGTTTTATTGAATTTAGACCAGTAGTTGCGTAGGAATAGACCAGACAAGAAATGTGCACTAAATGCTTTTTCAGAAATCTTCAAAGTCCCATAATTCTGAGAAAAATAATTGAAACAGAACGTCCTGGTTCAGTGCACACCCACTCTGGGTAATGAAGCTTTCTATGAAGTTTAATTTAATTCTGGCCAGTAGTTGCATTTAAATAGACCGGACAAGATTTGAGCACTAAATGTGTATTTCAGAAATCTTCAGTTTTATTGAATTTAGACCAGTAGTTGCGTGGAAATAGACCAGACAAGAATTGTGCACTAAATGCTTTTTCAGAAATCTTTAAAGTCCCATAACTCTGAGAAAAATCATTGAAGCTGAAATGTCCTGGTTCAGTGCACACCTCCTCTTGGTAATGAAGCTTCCCATGAAGTTTCATTGAATTCTGCTGAGAAGTTCTCCGGACAAGAAAACGTGACGGACAGACAGACGGCGACTATATGCTCCCCCTAAAATTTGTCGGGCAGCATAATAAATCAATGTAATTGCTACTTTAATTAACACTTTGGTGTTGGAATATAAGCTTTTGGTTGCTATAGCAACGACAGTTTTCCATATATTCAAATGAATTGAAGGAATGTGTTGAAAGGACCATACAAGGAACATATCTACCAAGTTGGGCTAAAGGGACCTGTTCACAGATGGGCAAATTGACAATAAAAAAAATGGTCATAGATCCCAAAAAGAAATTATACATTACACAAAGAAGCGAAATAACACTCGTGAATAAGAAATATATTGGTAATATTATTTCGTTTAAGGATAATCATCAATCGACCAGGATAAAATTATAAAGCGTTTGTAACGCTTTCCATCGGTATTTTGGGAAACACGTGTGTTTGCGTGCGCGGGTACAGGATTTTTAGAGTGGGCGGAAAGATTCAGTAACGGAACAAAGCTTCCAATAAACTGCGTTTGGTCCCACTCACATGTTGAGATAGTTACCGGAAATGTGTGATGTCAACAAAAAGGAAGAAAATATCGAAAATACCACATAACTGGTTTGAATATTACAATAAATTAAAGTAAAAAACATGCCATAAGCAACGAAATGTGTATGTTTTAAGATTGTGCTGTTCAAAAATCAAATGTTGGACAACTTTAGAGGGGGCGTACGCCGTTTCGTTCCACACCCTCTAAATCCGCCTATGATTTACATAGCGTTAAAAATACACTAACACAGTTCGAATGGCCACATGGTTTAGTGCATAAGATTTTTGATCCCAGAGGTACCGGGTTCGCGTCCCGATGAAATAAATTTTGTCTTAACTTTTTTCTTTATTTAATATTTATTTCAGATTACTGCAGATGCTTAAGTTCATGCAGTTACGACAGGTAATGACATTTTGTTTAGATATAACAATCCATGAACGAGTCCCTTTAAAATCCGCCAAGCGGTGAAGTTGTTTTAGTAAATTGTTGACGACGACGGATGCCGAACGGGGACTGACCAAAATAGCTCACCCCTGAGAACTGGATGTGCTCCGGTGAGCTAAAATTTACAACATATAATTTGTACTTTAATAATTCAAGGAAGTTTTCATTTGTGATTATGCTGAATATGGTCATTTTGAATGTAATTTGTGTTGATGTTACAAGGTTGAGCAATTCATCAAGTTGTTTTGAAACGATGAACTGACATTTCTTTTGTTTCGAGTTAACGCTTTACATGCGTACACTAAATATGGAGCACTATTATAATATGCAAATGTTATATGAACTTGTCAAACTTAACATCTTTAACTACTACTGTTAATGCAGTATTTTCAGTTTTGCTGACTTTACCCTTGAATATGTTTATGCCCCCACTTTTAGAGGGGGGAGCATATAGATTTGCCCTTGTCCGTCCGTCTGTTACGTCCGTCCGTCCGTCAGATTTTTGTGTTGCGCGTAACTCAAAAAGTGCTACAGTGATGAAACTTTATAAACGTTTTCATCAGCATGTGAACTTGTGCACCTGGGGAATTTGGCGCAGTTTTTTCCGACGTCAGCGGAGTTATGGTCCTTTTTTTAACCAAAAAAAAGACATTTTTGGACTTGTGTTGCGTGTAACTCGAAAACTATAACTGCTACATTTATGAAGCATTTATAAACATATTCAAAACCACTTGGACTTGTGCAACTGGGCATTTTGGCGCAGTTGTTTTCAACATCATCGGAGTTTTGTGGGGGCATCCATGACCAGCGGACACATGTCTAGTTTTTCTTATTTTATTTGAGAATGGATAAGAAACTGAAGAGTAAATTTACTTTCTATTGCATATTTAAACAACAACAAAATAACGTCAACGTATATGCGTGTAATGAAATGTTAGGAGTACACAATGATTTAAGTGTGGAATATTTGATGTATGTGGACACTGTGTGCCATACGGCGTACAGTCACAAATGGATCAGATACTGTGCATTATCGTATATAAACCAACCCAGTTACATATTTATAGGTTTTAAATATTGAAAAAAGGAAGTTCAATTTACAGTTCTTATTAGCTATATTACCACATACGCCGAATATCTTTTAAAAGGTATTTCTATTGCGCAGCTTCACGATATTATCAGTTAAAATGCTGACAGCGAAGAAAGACTGATGACAAGATCAGACACTAAAAGCAAGTGAATTATGAACGCATTTTTGCCTGAATACATGTTATTATGCACGCTTCGTTCGAGATATTAATATTAGCTGATAGCTGACCTCGTTTGAAAATGTAATTTGTAAGTAGCGAACAAACGTATACTTAAAACAACAGTGGCATAGCTAACATTCATATATTGAGGCGGCGAAAAATAGACATGCTGATAAATCTATAAAAATACGCAAATACGTTATGATTGGATACTAACATTTTATGCACATTCCGGTGTATTTTTGAATTAAAATAATAAATTACTAATTTACACTCTGAACTAATATAAAACTAGAAATGTGTCCACAGACACGGATGCCCCGATCAAACAGTCTGTTCTACATTGTGCTGCTTTGTCTATATGCATTCAAATTATTTTGCAAAAGGAAAATTGTCCTTTTATATTGTAATTTCTGCTAATGTATTCTCTTATTACTGTGAAGTAAGTTGAGGTAACACATATTTCCTATCAGTAGTTTTAGTCCTGCCAACAAATTAACAAAGGCTAGTAATTAAAACTGTTGGGCAATTATGAGTTATGGTTCTTGTATGATTCTATTACTCTTGCTATCTTAAATCATTCTGTGAAGGATAAACAAACAGCCTTTTATCATGTTTAAATTATGTTTCCCATCAATAAAGGAAAGTAATTCACTAACTTCACAAGTCATCTTCTTGCATGCGACACACCATCTGGTGATGGTGATAATTTCAGCAAATTTATCTGAAAATCCCTGCATGCATGACAATATTATGTTCTGGACAATTATCTGACCTTTGACCTTGATTAGTGACCTTGACCTTTCAGCTGCAGATCTGGTACTTGCACGCCTCATGCCGTCTCATAAAGCTTAATTACGTCCGCCAAGTAATTTGAAAATTCTTCCATGCAGGACAAAATTATGCTTTGGTCAAATTCAGTGGCTTAAACTCTTCTATTTGACCTTTGACTTTTAAGTGTGACTTTGACCTTGGACCAATGGACCTGGTTGTTGCATGCCATGTCTCATAATGCTTATCACTTCTGTCAAGTAATTTGAAAATTCTTCCATTATGCTCCAGACAGAGTCCATGGAATTAATTCTAATATTGACCTTTGACCTTTAAGTGTGACCTTGACCTTGGACCTAGTTCTTGCTCGCTACACAAAGTTTTTTGGTGATTATCGCTTCTGCCAAGTTATTTGAAAATCCTTCAATGCTCGACAGTTATTGCCTGGACAAGAATCTTAAAATATATATATATATACTTGACCTTTGACCTTTAAGTGTGGCCTTGACCTTGGACCAAGGCACCTGGTTCTTGCACGTGACACATCGCCTGATATTGCTTATCACTTCTGCCAAGTTATTTGAAAATCCTTCCCTGCTTGACAATAACATGCTCCAAACAGGGTCTATGACTTAAATTCTTATATTTGACCTTTGACCTTTAAGTGTGACCTTGACCTTGGACCTAGCGACCTGGTTCTTGTGCAAAACACCGTCTCACCATGCTTAGCACTTCTGCCAAGTTAGTTGAAATTCCTTCCCCCCTGGACAAAATTATGCTCCGGACAGGGTCTTATTGGCTTGAATTCTTCAGTGTGAAGTTTCACCTTTAAGTGTGACCTTGAACTTCGACCAAGGGACCTGGTTCTTAAACGCGACACACCGTCTCACTATGCTTATCACGTGTGAGTTCTTTAAATTCCTTCCCTGCTGGACAAAATTATGCTCTGACAAGGTCTTATTGGCTTAAATTTTTATATTTGAAGTTTGACCTTTAAGTGTGACCTTGTCCTTGGACCTAGGAACCTGGTTCTTGCGCACAACACACCATCTAACCATGCTTAACACTTGTGCCAAGTCATTTTAAATTCCTTCCAAATTTTGCTCTGGACAGGGTCTATGGCTTAAATTCTTATATTTAACCTTTGACCCTTAAGTGTGACCTGACCTTGAACCTAGGGACCTGGTTCTTGCGCACAACACACCGTCTCATTATGCTTAACATTTATGCCACATTATTTGAAAATCCATCAATGCTGGACAAAGTTATTGCCCGGACAAGAATCCTGACATACGTACATAACGAACGCAGTGGCACGTACGTACCCAAGGACAGAGTAAACACTATATGCCCCCCATCATTGATGACGGGGCATAAACAAGAACAAATACAACAAATGTGCAGATTTTGCATTTATTTTCCAAACAACTTACAGTTATTTATTTGACTTTATTTTCACGGAAATCCAAGAATAATGTTTTATGATTAAACACGAGCAACCACAGTTGGAACCACACTAGCCTCATCACAATGGAACCAGGTAAACGTATCAAACCAAGTAGCTTGGAACGAACGTTGTCCTGGATTTGTCTTTCCAAATGTATGTTTTTAAAGAAAAGAGAAATTTAATCGTTGAATATTAATACTCATTGTAACTTAACATTAAGAAACATACATCGATCAATTTTGTCAGTTCAAGTAATAAATGACTATAAAAGCTTTCACTACATTTTAAATTGTCTTATTGATATTTGTCAGACGTCAATGTTGAGTCGATAATAATTTAAACTCATTCCTTACCACCGTATTGGAAAAAAGTAGGATTATAAGAATCATAAATGCTATTAAAACACGGACATAGCAATCATAACATAGGACCATTAAACAATTTGCAGGGTGTAAATTACTCGGGTCACCTGTTATGACAGCTATCCATGCAAGAAAACAGATCACTATTGGCAACTTGACGTTAAAATCGCATCCAGACAGACCTCGACATACAAACTTTGGGAGAACGAACCGTATACTAGTATTGTGATTTACATAACAACGACAACCCAAAAATATTGGGGCGGCAGTCGCCCATTGCCTACGCCCTTACAAACTGTTTAATCCAAACGAAATGATATGGATACTAGAATAATCAATCCAATCAGAAATGGGCGAAAATAGGCGAAGCAGCGTATCAGTTTGCAGTATCGATTTTTAGTGCAATGTCGCCTGCAGAGTCAAAAATAGTGTCCATGAGCCCCGTTTTACTAAGCTACATACGCAATTCTTAGACTTACGCACATATTTTAAATTCATAGAATCTTATTAGTTATAGATATATGCAAACTAATAGTTTCTTGAAATGTTATTATGTCCTGAATTATTAGACAACATTAGTTTCTTTTAACAGATATTAACAAAGTGAAGATCACAAGCTCAAACTTAGTCTTAACTTAAAATACTGACCAATGAAATCCGTTGTTGCCTATAGACTTTGAATTCAAATGGCTAATAATTTTAATTAAGATTTAGTTTGATATTAAGAAAGTTCGTAGTAGTGGGCCCTGACAAAAACAAATGTTCTCAATCTCAAACTTAATACTAACTTAAATATTAAGAACTTATTAAATGGCAAAGCCGTGCCGGAAGTGGTTATTGGCATGATACACATGAACTAGCACGAGGGTTTTAGCCCGAGTGCTAATACAGGTTTGGAGTGCCAATAACCACTTCTGGCACGGCTTTACCGTTTAATGAGTTGTTAAATATATTCCCCTGCTATTATCTTTAAAATATAAACACAACTCCTGTGACTCAATTGTCAATACCGTAAAGACCGCGGAAAAGCACGCTCGCTAACGTCATTCATATATGCTGTCGTAATAAGTTACTTCCAAAATATACATGTTGTGTTTTTTTCGATAGATAAGCCTTTAAAGGTTTTTTAGAAAGTAATAAAAGCACGTTTTAATTGTGACAAAATATTAATATTGTCCTCACATACATTAAATTAAAATATTATTCAGAAAAATGAGAGATTGCATCATTAAGCGCATATGAAATTTGGCGAATAATTTTGCACTCGTACAAATAACCGGAACAGCCTGTATTGGCACTATAGCTAAAGGTTATTGATTTTTTTCCTGTACAAATTGGTTACTATTTATAGTAAGGTATATAATAATGACCAATAAAAATGGTTATTACATATAAGCTTTAAATTTCATTAATCAATATTTTAAGTTGAGACTAAGATTGAGAAATTTGAATATTCGAAGTCATAGGGCCTGGTCCCAATTACTCAAAAATTCTTTAAAAAAAACACTTAAACTTTATATGTTCGTCAGAAGTATTTCTGCACCAGCAGTCTCCATACCAATGATCCCTGTTCAGGGGTGAAATATATATAAGAGGCGCATTGTGGATGGCATTTTCTGGCTACAGTAGCTTTATGTTTGAAAGAGACTTTCTGGAATCAGAAAATACCATAAAAGCGGAAAGTGCGGTCCCGGATTAGCCTGTGCAGACTGCACAGGCTGATCAGGGATGACACTTTACACACATGCATTAAGTCCGGTTTTCTCACGACGCGCCTCATAAGGAGAATGAGAATACAGGCCCTGGTCTAACATGTTTGCACTTCTTTAATATACATTTTTGAAACATAGCATACCATGAATCTGCAAATGCACGCACTGGTGGCCACAGAGAAATACAGATTCTAACAGAATGCCTGTCCATGCTGACATATGTATCATCTGCAGAAACCAAACCACACTGTATCCTTAAAGAGCATGCTTCGAATCAATTATAACTGAATTTACATGTATATCACAGCTTAATATGTACGTCTGAAGTATTTCTGCACCAACAGTCTCCAAGCCAGTCTCTGTTTTATGGGTGAAATATAGAGGCTTTCGTGGAAGATGTTGAAATCGGCACGCTGCAGGTCTTTCAAATATTTTTCTAAGATCACCTGGAATGCAATGCATAGTAGTAATGTATTAAATAGAGGATACCTGTACCAATGCATAGTAGTAATGTATTAAATAGAGGATACCTGTACTTGTTGGTTTCGGTACAATATAGATTTTTGATTTATGAGTGATCATACAAATTTATATTTTCTATGAACACGAGTAAATCAAAATCGATATTCTGCTGAAACCAACAATTGAATTTTTTTATTTTATTTTATACTTAAAAATTTGTCATTTTGGTATTTTTCTCACTTCTCAGTGAAAAAGTAGTTCCATTATCAAAGTGATAATTTTCACTGTTTTAAAACAGTAAATTACCAATTTTATTGCAGTGATATTTCCTTATAAACCACCAGAAAGCATAAAATAAAGATCGACATTGCACGTGCTCCTATACCAACACACTACAACAAATAAGTAACAAGCATTAACAAACTCTATGTGTTACTAATAATATTTTTTGTACAAAACTCCATACATATAATATAATATTAGGTGCATACTATGATTTAAGTGTGGAATAGTTTATGTATATGGATACAGTCACACATGGATCAGTGACAAGAAATAAATTGTGATCAAGAACATACAAAATATAGAATTTTTGGAAGGATTAAATGATGTTAAGTACATTTTAAACACATAGAAACAACTATATTCTTTTTTTTTTCAAAATCAATTTTTCAATAAGCAAGCATAAGTTTCTGATGCTTACTGAGCTCAGGAAAAATGGGTAGGCGTCCTTTGGAACCTTGTCTTTAAAACCTCGAGCCTGAAGCAATTCAACACTTTATGAATATTTACCAATATAAATACTTTAAATACTCTTCCATTAAATTCATTTTTCACAATGTTTACTAGATCTACCTGACGGCACTTGATGTGTAAATGATGCCATTAAATAAGGGAATCACACCAACTGAATAAAAAGAAATGATCGGTAACTTTCTGCTATTTTAGATTTTAATTGCTCTGCTAAACAGTATGTACAGTATAACTTCTTTAACTCGAGCATCGATAACTCATATACCTATGGTAACTCAAGCAAATCCCAAAGTCCTGGCAAAATCATTAATACTTTTATCAGAAATTACCGCATTTAACTCGAGCATCGATAACTTGATAACTTGAGCCCATATGTCGGTCCCTAATCCAGTGTACAATTGAAATTTTCTCTCGGTAAGACGAGGAGATTGTTCACACCTCTATGTAGTGACCGTCTAGCAGGTGTAAACCGTTCACATCTTGTGACAGCCACGAACAGATTAAGGGTAACCACTCGTGTTCTCAATTTAATACTTTCTCAACAAATGTCAACAAAAGGAATTTATATAGCCTAAATAAGAAAACTGATATGCTCCTTCATTAGCTTTTTATTTTATGGGTATGTACTGTAAAACATATTATGCTTATAGAATAATACTTACAACTTAGCATTTTTATTGCATATGAGGCGCATCGTTGGAAAACCGGTCTTAATGCATGTGCGTAAAGTGTCATCCCAGATTAGCCTGTGCAGACTGCACAGGCAAATCCAAATCCAGGATGGCACCTTCCGCCTACAGTGGATTTATGTTTAGAAGAGACTTCCTTGAAGCAAAAAATACCATAAAAGCGGAAAGTACGGTCCTGGATTAGCCTGTACGGACTGCACAGGCTAATCCGGACAACACTTTACGCACATGCATTAAGTCCGGTTTTCCCACGACCTGCCTCATATATACTTTATTGTATATTTTTATAAACATAATTAACAATTTAACATTGAAAGTATTAATGTTACCGACTTATAATTAATTACTCTGATGATTGAACATTTTAGTGAATATTTATCACTCGTCAGTATGGACACCTTGACAACTCGAGACCTTCGATAACTTGAGCATTTTCGTCAACCAGTTTCGACCTCGAGTTAATGAAATTTTACTGTATTTACATAACAAGGCAATATAATGTCACTTTTTAAGTTGTAAGTCTTAGCAACATATTATACCGTGTTCAAGTGTATGTGAGCCTGACTGGCAATTTCGTACGCTAAATCTTTCAAACAGGTGTCATCTTTCTGTCGAAGAACCTGCTCCTGGGAAACTTTGTGCTGAAAGAAAATAAATGTTAGTTTAAACCATTTTATTTTATCTCAGAGGCTTGTTGAGACACTTTTGATTCTGTTTCCTGGGCAGAACCAGTGCTTTGATTAGTGCTCTGAAAAAATTAATGCAAAGACAGCATTACACCAACAAATGTTTTCAATGATATTGCCACAATAATATAAATATTGTTCAACATTTTTATTTTAAATTAATTTTGTTTTTGTTTTTTTCTATTAACTGGTCAAATGACACAGGGCACACCAAAAGAAAGCAAATATATCTGTGATTTCCCAAACTATACTGAATTTTAAATGCTAGCCCTTTCTGTCTTCACAGCATACCAGTATACTGGTTTCTCATCATTGTAACATTTGAAACATTGCTTTTTTTTCAATGCTTGATTCACTTCCAACATTTTGCACCAGTTTAACAAACAACAAATTTGTCATACACATTTCTCAATTCTTAAAAAAACAACAAGACACTGTGTTTGATAAACACACATGCCCCCAGTTAGTGCTGAATTATTCAAAGACCAATTTCGGCCAAGGTCAAAGTATGGTTGGGTGATATGGGTGGATTGGGAATGGTTATAACTGTGTAAGTATCCAAGTGCTGCAATAAGTGGTGTTGGTGCTAGACGAAACAGTAAGATCTACTTAACCTTGTCACGGACAAATGGATAGACGGAGGGACGGACAGGACAATTACTATATGCCTCCCGCATCAAGATGCTGGAGGCATAACAAGCTCAAGAAAACCTTTATCAGCAGTTCTATTGGCAGGTAGACCTTGCCCCGGCTTGCGTGATACCGGACACCTCGCAGATGTGTGACCAGCCCTTGACATCTACCCATGTGACTAGCCGCATGGTCAGCATTCAAATCTGCTATGCCTGCCAACCGATGAAATTTGGGGTTAGAAGACAGCACTATTGCTCTGCCTGCCAACCAATGAAATTTGGGGTTATATGAGAGCACTGTTGCTCTTCCTACCAGCCAATGAAATGAGGGGTTAGAAAAGAGCACTTTTGCTATTCCTGCCAACCAATGAAATTTGGGATTAGAAGAGAGCACTTTTGCTATGCCTGCCAACCAACAAAATTTGGGCTTAGACGAGAGCACTTTTGCTATGCCTGCCAACCAATTATTTTTGGGGTTAGAAGAGAGCACTGTTGCTCTTCCTACCAGCCAATGAAATAGGGGGTAAGAAGAGAGCACTTTTGCTATTCCTGCGGACCAATGATATTTGGGGTTAGAAGAGTGCACTTTGCTATGCCTGCCAACCAATGAAATTTGGGGTTATATGAGAGCACTGTTGCTCTTCCTACCAGCCAATGAAATAAGGGGTTAAAAGAGAGCACTTTTGCTATTCCTGCCAACCAATGAAATTTGGGATTAGAAGAGAGCACTATTGCTATGCCTGCCAACCAATGAAATATGGGGTGAGAAGAAAGCACTACTCCTATGCCTGCCAACCAATTAAATTTGGGGTTAGAAGAGAGCACTTTTGCTATTCCTGCCAACCAATGAGATATGGGGTTAGAAGAGAGCACTACTCCTATGCCTGCCAACCAATGAAATTATGGGTTAGAAGAAGCACTATTGCTATTTCTGCCTACCAATCAAATTTGGGGTTAGAAGAGAGCACTACTGCTATTCCTGCCAACTAATGAAATTAGGGGTTAAAAGAGAGCACTTTTGCTATGCCAACCAATGAAAAGTAGAGTTACGAAAGATTAGCATTCAAATCTGCTATGCCTGCCAACCAATGAAATTTGGGGTTAGAAGAGAAAAATGTGGAGTTACACTAAAATAGCATTCAAATCAACTACTATCATCCCTTTTAACCAATGATATGTGGGGTTACACAATACAAATATGACATTCCAAGCCATCCAAATAAATGTTAGGAAACAAAATATCAAAACATACTTCAACCAGATTTTAATGATAAGCTACAAATGCAAAGGTAATATTCAAGCGTACAATGTAGCTAACATTTACGTTTTTTGTTATTTATTTACAACGATATGTTGTCGAATCGGTTTAATAACCTTTAGTTTGCAAGAGTAAATAGTTCAGACAAGACACTGTGTTTTCAGCTGCATCTTCTACATCCTTCAAACTTCTAAACTTATCTGTCTCAATTTGCTTCACCTGTAAAATAGATAACATATCCCAGTCGTTCAAAACTTCAAAGGGGCATATTGACAGTATTTCCCATCAATATAAACATATATTAAAACATATTCCTATTTTTCTGGAATATATTTTTCTAGTAGCAATAATTTATTAATGCAATCATTCAGAAAAAATATATACAAAGCCCATTTTTGTGGGATACACAGTTCCAGCTGGATTCGAATGCACCCCTACATAATCGCACACTTCAATAAAAACTTTCCTACACAACAAAACATTTATCATCGATGTTGCGCATGCGCGTCATGGTTCTCCATGTATAATTCATTAATATCCATTTTACATCTACTTCTAATTTTCCCGCGCCTGCGAAAGTGTCACTGGTGACCACTGTTTATATAATACAATTATACATATTTGTCAACTGTTCATAGACACAAGGCAATCCTATTTAACAATGCTTCAATATTAATTTCTCTGTAGGTGAATTTTATTTTTGCAAATGTTATTGTCTATGTACCATGAATACGCCTCTTTAAATGGCCCTTTATGTCATTATAATGTGTGCTATAAAGAAAACAGTTTTAAACCTATGAACTTTTTTTGCAGTTTTGACAACACTCAAACAGTTTAATAAGCATATTTTAATTGAGTAACATAATTAGAAATGTATTTTGTCCATATTGACAATGGCCCTACTTAGAGAATGTGTTGTAACAAATTAGATGTTTTAGTAATGCTTTGCTGTTTTTAGTGGATATAGAAAAGAATATCTGGACATTAGGTACACGTTCTTCAATAAGTATGTAAACAGAATACACTTAAGATTGTTTAAAACCAGAAGCAAAATTTACTTTTATATAACATGATGAGTTTTTAACCCAACATTAATGCACCTATCAATATTTTCCCCGGCCGCGGGCATATACAGGACTTTAGGCTGAAAGCAAATTCCCAACCGGTGGGAATTTGACACGCCGAATGATTCCGGGTCTCGGGAAATAGACTTTGTTCGGATTTTTGATCCCGGTAATATTGGCCCCCTGGGCCATTTGATACACCAATTAAGCATCTCCCATTGAGGGGATTTAGACAAAAATGCTTGGCTCTAGGGTGGGGAATTAGATTCCCAAAAATACAATACGTCAAATTCCCTGGGATTGTTCGCCCCCCCCCCCCCTCGCCTGTTTTTGCTGTAAATTAAAGTCAAATTACAAACATCTTTTCTATCAAACTATTTTAAATTAATCCAAATGACAATTTATTCAGAATGTAAACAAATTCCAAATTTTAATATCAGTTCTACATAAAATAACTTTGTTAAATTTCTTAATGGCTGTAAGCATATATAAGCATATATGTTTGTATAAAATACAATCAATATGTATTTGTAACTTTAAAGGAACCTGTTGACAGATTGACAAATTTGACAATTTCTAAAAATTTTGTCATATGTTCCAAAAATTAAAGAAAACTTATGAAAACAGTTATATAAAGGAGTGAAATTGCACTAATAACAGAGATATATTAGAAATTTCGTTAATAAGTAAGCATCAATTAAATTGGATAAAAATTAGTAAGTGTTTGTAACGCGAAACGATTCTGGAGTACTCCAGTACATGTTGTTTTCGTTGAAAATGATGAAAACATGTGAATCCCTTACGTAACGTAAAAATTACACGAATATGTACTGGTACACGAATTAGAATGGCCAAGTGGTTAGGGCAGGAGACTTACCGATATGGAGGTCAACAGTTCGCTCCTCCGTGGCCGCACACATTTTTTTCTTTTTTAGTTCAGATTCTTTGCTTTTTCCAGTTATGACATTTAAATGGCATATTTTAAAAATACAAAAATCTGTAAACAAGTCCATTAAAGGGAAATTTCAAGAAATTATTTCAATATCACCAAACAGCACTTGCCCTTTCATCTAAAATTCTTGTAAACCAGGCTTTGGACAATCTGTGCTTCTGTATATGCTGAAACAATTACAATGTTCTTGACTCAGAAAACAGAATAATTCAAACGGGTGGTGAGTGTTAACCACTGACCGTCATATTTCAAAACTAAATGGTAACTGTACATAAACAAACCACTCACTTGATATTTTAATTTACAGACACTGCGAATATACCTGCAAAACAACATCGGAAATTAAAACAAGACATCTAGTAATAAAAAGCAATTCCCCTGAAGAAAATATCTAGTAATGAGAATTTCAAGACATTCATGTTAAACGAGAAGTTCGGGATATCAAAGCATGAATGTACATGTTGTATTTCATAAAAAATGCTGATATATGACTTTTTCTAGGAATGTATTAAATTCTTTAACAATAATCAAAGTATTATTGATTTCATTAGCAATACTAGACCATCTTCTTATGGAAACAGACAATATCAAAGTATTAATCTATAAATTATTATCCTGCCAGTAAAATAATCTAAGTTTATCACTTTTAAGCAATGCAGAGACCAGCCACATACCTGTGCTAATTCCAGCAATATGGGAGCCACGGGTGGTTTGCCCTGAACACAAAACAGCATTACATTAATACTTTTCTGACATGTCATGTGAACTGCCATACTACTTAAGGCCCCCCCCATCCACCCCAAAAAAAAAGTTCCGTTTCTGGTCTCCTGCCCCAAAAAATAAGGGTCGGTAAGTAGGGATTATTTTAATTTTTTTTTTTTTTTTATATGATGGGAGAATGGTTTGTGTTATACACGGTAACAGTCTTTTTCAGTCTTTATTATTTTTGGACCAAAAATATGTAGGGTTGGCAGCAAAAGAAAAGGGTCGGTCGGGAGAAAAGAAACGTGACTTTTTTTTTGGGGGGGGGGGGGGGCTTAAGTACTTATGAGTATGTAACATAATACATGCAAAAAAAAGGATCAAACTTGAATTTAGACACAGTTCTAACTCTGTCATTTGCCAAATTAGCCAATAAAGACATTTCCATTTGGCTACAAGTTTTTCTTCATAAAACCCTATAAAATGTATTGAATTAGTAGAATTTCAAATGGTGAATTTGGCTAAATAATTTTTTTAGCCAGGGGAAGCCCTGTAAGACATTGTATATTGAGCAATTACATGTGACTTTTTAATTACCAATATGGGCAAATTGACTAATTTTTAAATACCTCATCACAAAATGTTAATTCATCGCATCATCTCATAAGTAAACTTCACTAGAAAAACACAGTTTGGAAACTTTAAATCATCATAAGGTTTAATGTTGACAGTAATACTCAAATTTGTTTGCCATTTTTAAGATTGATAATACATTTATGCAAGTATATAATAATTATAATTGCCCCAAGCAATTTTTGGGGCCATTCAAACACTATTTATATGAT
Source organism: Congeria kusceri (assembly GCA_027627225.1). Taxonomy (NCBI): domain Eukaryota; kingdom Metazoa; phylum Mollusca; class Bivalvia; order Myida; family Dreissenidae; genus Congeria; species Congeria kusceri. The sequence goes on from CM051028.1 coordinate 25,768,703, forward strand.
TAAATATCTAACAAACAATAATATAATTATATACTTCTATTTTTAAAAAGCAAAACTTACCTCAAACGTGGCATTCAGAGAATCTTTCCAAAACTGAAATCTCATTAATGCTCTCATGTGATCTGTTGTCACATCCTGTACCTGGAAAAACAACCAACACATACTTACATACCGATACGGGTAATAGGTGTGTAATGATATGCTGGTATACCGGTATATCGCCATATCAGATCTGGTATACCGGTATATCGCCATATCAGATAATATATCATGATATGTGAATTACATACTGGTATTTAACGGTGTGTACTGTTTTTGTAAGAAACTATGCATTTTTATATGGGCAACATATGGTACAGATCGCGATATATTACAGAATATTGCGATATATAGACGATATGTGTTTGTTTTCGGTGTGATAATGCGTAATATCATCACCGGAAAAAGGGAGACAATTAATATTTTCACGAGGGCTTGCGCGAGTGAAAATATGTATATTGTCTCCCTTTCCGGTGACTGTATCACGCGTTATCACACCGAAAACAAAAAAAAATCTTTTTATTTAAATGCTATTTGAATATTCTTTACGTTTGATTTTTATTTTGGGGATTTTCAACACTATATTTACAATATTACGTCCACACTATTTTCTCTATAATGCGTAGTAATCGGGATTAGTAATAAACATTCCAGCGCCATCTTGGATTACGATCAAACGTGCCGTGGATTAGATCTAGTTAAGCAACTTAAATCGCAATTTTTTTTGACTCAAGGCATTATCATAGCAGCGTGTTTACAGTATGACAGTCTACTATGCTACTCAGTCTATTCATAGACAACGCAGAATCAGTGTTTCTAAATTTATTTAAGTTTAAATACAATTGGATACACGTAGTCGTTAAATCAAGAAGTTAACACACAATGCTGGCTTTAAATATATTTATGATAAAAGTACTTATTGAAAGTGAAAGTGCGTTCAGTTCTCCGAAATTAGTTTTCTAAAAATAGCGTGTGCATAGGTGTTATGATGTAAACAATAGTTAACACAGTCGCGATATTCAAACGCACATGTGTTTTCGCAAGTAATTTAAGCTGATTAAACTCTGAGATGCGCGTTAAAATGTAAAACAACAAAAGATGAACTGTTAGGAGTGTTTTGAAATTGAATACTTAGACGTATAAAGTGTTTTCTATATTAATTATTCTGACTTAACAACACAATTGGATTAAAGTCGGTCAAGAATTTGAAGGAAACAAGATGGCGGAGAATTAAACGCTGAACACTACGTACTCACAAGAACACCTATTGGATACTTAAATACTTAAGAGTGGTTACTGGATATAAAAACTTAATACACAAAAAAAAATATAATTATGTGATTAATGAACACAATTTATTACTTAATGGTACACTGGATTCTTGTCATATTTTGGAAATGGAGAACAGGCAATACAGCAATTATGTAAACAAAGGGAGACTACTGTTCATAGCAACAGTAAACAACAAGTGCGAGTGTAATATGCTGGGATGAAGAAAGTGCAAAGGATAAAATAAATATGTTGGATGCTAAAATTAAATTTGGACCAAGATGACGAGCTCCAATGCCTTGTGGGTAAAACTTGTACCCGCAAGGCATTGTCTTCTCTAGTCTGCTTGGCTCAATACGACTGAGGAAAATCCAAGAGAAAATAAGAGGAAAGACACTTTAATATATCAGAGAGGTATTCTTAACATTTGGTGTTATTAATCTTCACTACTTTTCTTTTTTGGTAATTCTGTATGATAAATGGTGACAACACCTACAATTAAATATTGTTCAAATCAAATAAAATTAAAAAGAGTCCATCACTGTGAGTGATATAGGGATATATCTCACTGATATTTTTTCTATATTTCACTACTTAGCATTAAATAAACTATGATATTAGTCATGATATCGTTACACCCCTAACATGTAACAACTCAAACTACAAGCTATTTTTAGGGAATCAGATACTTTATGTGACAGCTGATAAAAAAGATTTTATCATAAAGTTTAGAAGATTATACACCATGAATATAAAGAAAAATATTCTGCACAAAAACAAAAATGTTTAGACAATTGCAGTAGATAATATAATATAAATAGATTTTCTTTTTGCAAAAATTTATATACTTTATAGTAACTTACATTTTTGTACAATATTGGCAGTTATTTTGCTGTCTGATTTAATTCTGCATTTGCCTTTTTGTCATAGATTAAAATATAAAACTGTCATTATATCCATCTGGAAATAAGTCATTTTGAACATTTGCACCTTAAAATTTGTACGACAATGTCTGCATTTCATATTAATTTTATATAAGACTTAAGTTTGAAGTTTAATAGTCATGGGACCTCAAAATGTATTTAATATCTATGAATAAGGACATAAACATATTCTCCACGGGCTATTCACCAATCAATATTTTCCCCCAGGGAGGGAGCAGAGGGCTGACCCAGGGGAATTTGACTAATTTTATTTTTGGGGGTTTAATTCCCCACCCTAGAGCCAAGCATATTTGTCTAAATCCCCTCAGTAGGAGATGCTAAAGATGTATTAAATGGCCCAGGGGCCAATATTACCCGTATCTAAAATCCGCCAGAAGTCTATTGCCCCAGGACCTGGAATCATTTTGGAATCGCTTTTAGTCTAAAGTCCTGTATATGCCTGCCGCTCTCTCCTGGGGGAAAATACTGTAGGTGCACTAGGTAGACGACAATGAAACCACACAAAACCTGAGCTAATTCAATGTAGAAAGCCCTAAGAGCCAACGCAGCTGCCTGGCACTGCTTGTCGTACAGCAGAGTGCAGAGGAAGTTTTCATAGTCACACTTCCTAAAAGCAGACAAAACAAGTGCTGTCACTATCAGGTGACATATTTCCCCGAACACGATTTGAGCAAGTGCCACATTTACACCAAAATGAATCTTTGTAAATAAAAGTGAATGAAAAACTTAATCTTTATTACTTCAGTCAAAATGGCTGCTCTGGAAAAACTTATGAAAAACTTTAATCAAAATGTCTAAGTTAAAAAAGGGGAATAAATCTGTAAAAATACAAAACAAAGTTATGGGGGTTGCTTTCCAAGGTGGAACCACTGACAATAAACAAGTACTTTAAGTTTCAAGTAAATACCTTTGATAGTATATAAGATACTGGACTTTATAAAAAAAATTTAACCTTGGCCAGACAGACTAACAGACGGACAGACGGATGCTTGGACGAATGGACGATTCAATTTTAGTATGGCCACCTTTGGGGGCATAAGAAGCATACAGTTAGAAGCTATCTGTAAAAGAGTTGAAAGTAGCACAGGTTTAGAAAATGCTATACATGTAGAACATTTTTTATTACATTATAAATTATATATTATAAAACTTGGTAGACACCGCCTGTTGTAGAGTGTTTGTTTAAATTCTGAAAAAGTAGTTATGAATGTTTGCTAGAGTGTCAAATATATAAATTTATGATAAAACCCTGAGCATCTGATAGGGGTTGACCCCATGTCTCAAGCTCTTGGGAGAGGCAGATACAAACCATGTCGCCCACAAGCATGACTGATGGAAGTGCGTTATATACCAAACACTTCAGAAACCTTATGTCTTTAAGGTAAGAATTCATATCTGGACAGAACTACAAACAGCCTTAGATATAATTCAGTACGTCACAACAATGGCCCCTTTATCTTGCAGACAATTGTTTAAAGGCTCGGTCACAACCCTATGCTGTTGCCACAGACCACAAATCGACATGTTTTAGACCTCGTGACAAACGCATGCAAAACCATGTGGTGTTCATATGAGAATCGTGCAGTCACATCTGCCGCGCTGTTACATGTTTAACAGACCTCAGCTGTATCTGCGAATTGTATACTTTTACTGCATGGCGACCTTGCAGACCCCATACCATGGTAAATTGCATTTAATGTTGATGTACAGCCAACGCATAGGTCAACACAAGTTGTTCGCACGGTCTCCGCAATGGTATCTTGGCAGCAACAAAAACAACATTTTTTCATACAAAACCTACATGTATTTGTGCCATTTATAACTTAAAATCTGACATGTACATGAAAATACTATCGTTAAAATTTTTTAAATTGTCCATAATAAATTATTAAGTTTTGTTGAAAGTTGCAATTGTATTGTAAAACATGTGAAATACTTAGACAGAATATTGAAAGTGACAACGTATTACCAAAAGTATGCGTGCAACCTTAAATATGTATAAGAAGCACATGGTCGCCATGAGGTCGCAGAGCAATAACCCCACTTGTCATTCCCCACATGTCATTAACATGTCATTGTTTGCTTCATTCTTGTGGCACCGGTACATTTATTGTAAGGGAGCAGTATGAGCTATGTAAAGGAGCCGCATGGCTTTCACATGCGTTTTCTGCTGGCAAATTCTTAGCTAAAACTGCCCTGTGCCCATAGCTACGATGACCACACAGTGCCCACACGATAAATGTGATTAAAGCACAGCTGTCGCATAAACTTAAGCACTTGCACTAATGTCTGTTGCAGTGGTAGTCTATTTAGATTGTGCAATGAGTTAAGTATTACTTTTTAGGTAAGTCTTAACTCGCTGCTCCTGGCTTATACTGCCATGATATTGCGTGGTTGCGTATTTGACAGATATAAATAAAGCCCGCAGCATGGTCATCGCAACTCAGTTGTGACTGAGGATAAAAGTTCATAAGTGTTTTAGTGTAAATTCTGTTACTCTCAGTGTCAGAGTTTCTTATTTTACCAATACGTTAACTTGGAAGTTTGAACTCAAGTCAAAGTCAAGTACAAAAATGGAACTAAATTTACTTCACTAAATTGGCACAATATGCCAACGGTGTCGTTTTATCAGACTGTTGGTTTTTGGCTGAATGCGAAAACGTCGAACTCATTTGATGACAAAGTGTCTTTATTCGAGTGCAAGCTCGAAGACAGTTTGCTGACATTTGGTTCGACATGGGCGCTGCCATCTTGTGTTGCACCTGATTATTCCTCTTGTAGTCAGTCCTACTGGTGGAGCTGTGAGCCGCGTGTGAACGTTGCAAAAATTTAGGATGGCACAAGTACTAAGTGGAAAGGATGTTTCAGAGTAATGTTTTTAATTGTTTTAATACTTCGTTTTTCATTTAGTTTATCCATATGCAGTTGTCATTTCGTGATTTGATTGTGAGTTTGCCAAAAAAACTGAAGGTTAATGTTACTAACATTAACCTTCAGTTTTTTTTGCAAACTCACAATCAAATCAGCAATGAAATGGTTGCCGACATCTAACATTGTTAGATGTCGGCAACCATTTCATTGCATGTTATCATGTTAATCATCATTCATGTGTATATATCTGTTATATTTATAGGCTAAACGATATTAAAAACATCTAATGCAGATTTTTACCACTTTGTATCAATTTGAATAATGATAAACTTAGTTTGTAGAATTACAAATGGTTTTTTTTTTTCAATATATATATTAGGGAAAGATCCATAGCAAAAGGGGGCTGCACCCTGCTCCTTTTTGGCTCCCCCCTGCTACCCCTCATGGCTGCCAGGGGTTTCGCTGTCGATCGCCTCTGTCGCCAAATGCGACAAAATTGCGAAAGTGGCGACAGTTTTTTCAAAGTGGCAAATTTTATTGGTGACAACATAATTTTAGACAGTGCTAAATTTGATATGTGAAATCTCAATCGAGACAAAACTGGGGCAGATTAAGTTACAACAGAACCTCCACACATGGCCTTAGGGCATTGTTTGATCATTAATAAGCCTGTTGTTGCAGACGAGCGTGTCATGGTGTAAAAGCCCATCTCTGACGTCACAGCATCAGTTTTCCGCTTGGTTAGGCACAGTCACACTCAGTTGAAATCCAAATCAGCACTATTGATTTTTAATCTTCTGACTAGTTATTATTGTGTAATGATATTATCTGTAATTAGGGGAAATTTCAGTTCAAAATAACAACGCAAAAAAGAGCTAATTCGGACATGTGGTAAACATTCATTCCAAAACGAGGCTGACCTAAATATACACTCCATTGTCATTTTTTCGGCCAATTACTTGTCACAGGTACAATTATTATCACAGAATGTGTAGTTCCATATATATGAGTTATGTAGGCACCTTGGTTTATAAGCACAATGTATTTGTTTTAAATGAAACCAAAAAAGATGTATCATAAAATCTTTTTAATTAATTAAACGTGTCCTTTATAAACATACCACCCTATAAAATCCACTGTCACAAACATAATGCCATATTTTTAATGGGTAATTCTGCATTTTGACCGAGTTCAATAAGTTTTGTTTAATACTTGATTGGTTAAAGTTTGTACAATGACGTTGCAAAATAGAAAAAAATACTGCAGAATTATATAATTAAAAAATTAATATTTTATTCGTGTCACAAGATGCTTGAAGTTTACGTGACACAAACATATTTGCTGTGCTCTCATCAAATTGTTTTGAAGAAATCATGGTTTAACATTTCAATTGAAAAGAGTTTACACAACTTCTTATGAAAAAAAAAAAGTTTTCATCAACCTTATGTTTAATTATTTTGTTGTAATAATGTAAATAAATTTACTGTACTCGTGATATGCATACAGTGTTTCCATATAAATTTTAATAAAGGTTCAAATTCTAGATCATGACCCTTTAATTATAACATAACACGCTCAGATTTTTCTATCGACAAAAAAGAAAAATTTATGTTGTTAAATTGCCAATAATCAACTAGAAAAAGCAGTTCTGAAACTGTAAAATAAAGTTCGCATTTTAATTGCAGAATATGTTGTTAGGTCATTTTTATGCCCCCGAAGGAAATGTCGGGGGCATATAGTAATCGCATCATATGTCCGTCTGTCCATCTGTCCGTCCGTCTGTCACGCTTCTTGTGCGGAGCATAACTCCATTAGTATTGGAGGGATTCAAATGAAACTTCATATAATGACAGAGGATGATAAGAGGAAGTGAATGGTACAAGGACCACAACTCTTTCTTCAATATTGACAGAGTTATTGCCCTTTGTTTAATTTTCTTGTGCTGAGCATATCTCCATTAGTATTGATGGGATTCAAATGAAACTTCATATAATGATAGAAGACAATGAGAGGAAGTGCATGGCACAGGAAACACAACTCTATCTTCAGTATTTATGGAGTTATTGCCCTTTGCTTTATTTCCTTATGTGAAACATTAACTTTCTTGTGCTGAGCATGACTCCATTAGTATTGAAGGGATTCAAATGAAACTTCATATAATGGTAGAGGACAAGGAGAGAAAGTGCAGAGCACAAGTACCACAACTCTTTCTTCAATATTTACAGAGTTATTGCCCTTTGTTTTATTTCCTTATGTGAAGCATTAATTTTCTTGTGTGGAGCATATCTCCATTTGTATTGAAGGGATTCAAATGAAACTTCATATAATGATAGAGGACAAATAGAAGAAGTGCAGAGCACAAGGACCACAACTCTTTCTTCAATATTTATAGAGTTATTGCCCTTTCTATTATTTCCTTATGTGAAGCGTTAATTTTCTTGTGCGGAGCTTATCTCCATTAGTATTAAAGGGATTCAAATGAAACGTCATTTTATGATAGTGGACAATGAGAGGTAGTGCAGAGCACAAGGACCATAACTCTTTCTTCAGTATTTATGGAGTTATTGCCCTTTGTTTAATTTTCTTGTGCTGATCCTAACTCCATTAGTATTGAAGGGATTCAAATGAAACTTCACATAATGATAGAAGACAATGTGTGGAAGTGCAAAGCACAAGGACCATAACTCTTTCTTCAACGTTTACAGAGTTATTGCCCTTTGTTTTATTTCCGTATGTGAAGCATTAATTTTCTTGTGCGGAGCATATCTCCATTAGTATTAAAGGGATTTTAATGAAACTTCATTTATTGATAGAGGACAATGAGAGGAAGTGCAGAGCACAAGAACCATAACTCTTTCTTCAATATTTACCGAGTTATTGCCCTTTGTTTAATTTTCTTGTGCTGATCCTAACTCCATTAGTATTGAAGGGATTCAAATGAAACTTCACATAATGATAGAGGACAATGAGAGGAAGTGCAGAGCACAAGGACCACAACTCTTTCTTCAATGTTTACAGAGTTATAGCCCTTTGTTTATTTCCTTATGTGAAGCATTAATTTTCTTGTGCAGAGCATAACTCCATTAGTATTGAAGGTATTCAAATGAAACTTCATATAATGATAGAGGAAAATGAGAGGAAGTGCAGAGAACACGGACCATAATACTTTCTTCAATATATACGGAGTTATTGCCCTTTGTTAAATTTTCCTATGCAGAGCATATCTTTATTAGTATTGAAGGGATTCAAATGAAACTTCATATAATTAAGATGACAATGAGTGGAAGTGCAGAATGCAAGGACCACAACACTTAATTCAATATTTACAGAGTTATTGCCTTTTGTTTTATTTTCTTGTGCAAAGCACAACTCCATTAGTAATGAATGGTTTCAAATGAAACTTCATATAATGATAGAGGACAATGAGAGGATGTGCAGAGCACAGGGACCACAGCTCTTTTTTCAATATTTATGGAGTTATTGCCCTTTGTTTAATTTTAATGAAACTTTATAAGGGCAGAGCACAAGAACCATAACTATTTCTTCAATATTTACAGAGTTATTGCCCTTTGTTCAATTTTATTGTGCTGAGCCTAACTCCATCAGTATTGAAGGGATTCAAATGAAACATCACATAATGATAGAGGACAATGAGAGGAAGTGCAGAGCACAAGGACCACAACTCTTTTTTGAATATTTATGGAGTTATTGCCTTTGTTTTATATACTTGTGCGAAGCATTAATTTTCTTGTGCTGAGCATACTACCATTAGTATTGGAGGGATTCAAATGAAACTTCATAGAATGGTAGTGGACAATAAGAGGATCTGCAGAGTACAAGAACAATAAATATTTCTTCAATATTACCGAGTTATTGCTCTTTGTTTATTTTTCCTATGCAGAGCATTACTCCATTAGTATTGAAGGGGTTCAAATGAAACTACATGTAATGATAGAGGACAATGAGAGGAAGTGCAGAGTACATGGGCCATAACTCTTTCTTCAATATTTATGGAGTTATTGCCCATTGTTTATTTTTTGTGCAGAGCATAACTCCATTAGTATTGAAGGGATTTTAAATAAAACCACATATATTGATAAAGGACATTTAGAGGAAGTGCAGAGTACAATGACCATAACTTATTCTTCAATATTTATGGAGTTGTTGCCCTTTTTTGCAGATAATTATTACCTTAGTATTGAAGGAATTTAATATAACACCACATATATTGATAAGAAGACATTGAGAGGCAGGGCAGAGTACAAGGACCATAACTCTTTTTTCAATATTTATGGAGTTATTGCCCCCTTTAGTTATTTTTCTTGTGCAGTGCATAACTCCATTTGTATTGAAGTGATTTAAAATAAAACCATGTATATTGATAAGAATATGTTGAGAGGAAGTGCAGAGTACAAGGACCATAACTCTTTTTGTAGGAAGCGTAATTTTGCCGACATGTCACTGACATTGTGTTGCCTTCCTCTGACAAGCATATGCTTCGGGGGCATACGTCACATCCTGTGACAAGCCTTGTTTGTTCTTGTGTACGTATATTAAACTACTTGGGCTAACTCTGCAGTGTTCTGCCGTGAATTTGGACTATTGGGGACAAGGGCCCCATAGGCTTGAAAAAGTGGGGACAAATTACAAAAATGTAGGGACACAGACAAAAAAGTTTTACACCTCATGAATATTCCCAAAGCAGATTTTTGTTTTGAAAAGTACGTACTAGCTGTTTTAATTCATGTTTGTTTTTCGTTTCTGTTCCAAAAAGGATTAATACATAATATTGTGTTCTTAATTAATTCATAACGTTCTGTTCATAAATGTTACACTGCATTCTTAATACCTTATAACCATGCATTATTAATTCCAGTTTGAACAAACAATAAAATCTGTTATAAACACAAGGTATTAATAATGAAACCTGTTAAAACTACAAAGTGAACAGTGTGAGTCACCAATTAGCCAGGCATCCAAAACTGCACACCGTTAGCAACACCCATAGCAACGGTGTCGGTTAATTAGACTTCAAAAGGCTTTGATGTGTCTGACGAAATGCGGGTGTCGTCTAGCAGTTTGAGGCTGAAAAGCGTTTTTTACGCTTAGCATGTGGACCGCATGTACAATTATCGATCGATACTGCTGTATCTGAACTGCTCAAGCGCTGCCGATAGAGCATTAATGAATTAGTGTTATAGGGAAAAAAAATTGTGTGTGCCCGCGGACCCGCTTACGAAAATTTGGTGGGGACAAATCATTTATTTTTGCGCCAATGGCGCAAGGCCGCATCCACGGCAGAACACTGACTCTGTCAGTGTTTTATTCTTACACATCAGAACTCAAATTTACAGATTTACGACACAAAATCAAAAATTACTCTGGCTTTATGTTTGGCTTGATGTTCTAATTAATAATTGTTGTGTTTTGTCTTGTTTTAATTATAACATAAAAATACTTAGAAATTATGATAATGGTAATCTTTTTGCTTTATATAATGGTAATATTTTTGCTGTATATAATGAACCGATTAAAACATTGTTTCCCAAAATAGATTGGGAATAGAAAACCCTTTGTGACCACAGTGTCTTAAATCATGTGTACTGTGTATACATACTGTAGATTATTTCTCTTTTCAGTATTTTGATTTATTGCCCTTGGCTAATTTTCTGCAATGGTACATAAGTCTTACAAGAAACGACGGATGTCTGACACATAAAAAATGTATGTCTTCAACAGAGCATTGAAAAAATAATTGAGCATATAAGTACAACAACTCATTTTAAATTTGGTACTGAGTTGTTGCTCTTGGCACCAGTATATTTTGGAGGGATATCTTGTATATGTGTGGTTACCATTATTCACATTTGTGTGCTATATAAACCTGAGAATCTGAGCAAGCCCCTTAAGAATTTGCCAGTCCAGGGCTTACGGGCTTGTACTAATTTAGACCACTCTCTAAAATTCCAGAGATTCGAAGTAGTAGTTTAAGCTGAACAAGCAACACATTTTAACACCACTTTATATGCCTTCATCTCATGTTTACAGAGAGATTCGTGACAAAATAAAACAAGAAATTCTAGAGATACAAGGGAACTGTCCAAGCTTCAAACCTGGACTAGCCATTGTGCAGGTATGGTACATTTTACTTTTTAACCTTTCTTTGAAAAAAAAAACTGTACAAAAACTGATCTTGGCTAATTCTATCATTTGCAGTTATGATGTGATTTTGATGGATGTTCTTTGTAACGTGTTTTAATATACAGTTAAAGTGAAATTCCCTGGAATTTCATGTTAAACTTTTGTACTAAGAATAATTTTCTGTTATTTGAGTATTTTCTTTTATATATGGACTTATTTTTGTATAAAAAGTGACACATCTTTGCTATCTGCCAATTTACTCTAGTTAAGGCTAAACAAAATCAATGATTTGTTTCTCAGGCAGAGCCTCAATGTTTTTTTATGGCCCGCCACAAATTTTTTATAAATTATTTTTTGACGATCGCACCCGGGTTTTAAAGGAGCAGTCCAGAAATATGTTAATAAAAATAAAACTTTGCAGAAAGTGTTTCTAATGGGCATGTAACCGAACAAAATACATAAACTATGCATTGAAATCTTTGAATTATTTACATTTTGGTAACTTGCTATTATCTATTTTCTGTATGCGATAACTGGTGATGACTCTGGAGTAAACAAGCATGTACATTATAGTATATTACGTTCGTACCAAGTGGTTTTGAACAATGCCTTTGGTAAATAAGAAACATATTTCGGACTAATAACACCATAAACATTTATAAGAACTATTTCTAAAATTACGATCTATTGAATTAGATCCCATGGACAGCGGCTTAAAATTAAAATCTGCATTTAACATAGCGGAAGAAGAGTAACCCGATGGAGATTTCGGTATTTCCAGTAACTTTCTTCTTGTCTGATTTATTATATAAATCAGATATACACAAATTGTGAAATACTGTGTTAATTTAAAAAAAATATCATATTCGATTGGGAACCTTTATAAATATAACCTATTTGTTGATTTAAACTTTTGTTTCATAGATGCTTTTTTAATAGCATTCCATATTTTTTAAAGAAAATCTGTGTCAATATATAAGTCCTATGGAAACAAACGAAAATGCCAGCTGCATTGACAAGTGTTAATTTTCATTTCCAAAAATTATTGGTGATTTATTGCAAAAATAATTCCTATTTTTGACAGTTATAAAAATATGAATGACGAAAAGTTAAATTCTATAAATAAAAGTACTTTAATGCTGATGGTATATCAATTTGAAGGCACTTGTGTTAATTATGAACATTCAAATCGATTGTCTTTTTACGTCAGCTTGCAGAAATGACCGTTTGTGATTCATAAATCAATATTTAGAATTTTATAAAAAGGGATGCTTATGTTGTTATTAAAACGTAAAATTTTCTTTAATCTATACATATTTACTTGTTTTAATAAGCCATTACATAGTGCCAATAGAAATGAGTTGGAGAAAAAAAAAAAAAAGACTTAAAAAAAAAAAATCGCCCTCCCTCCTGATTTTTGGGAAAAAGTGCCTGAGAAAAAATTCATTATTTTTTTTTAGCCTAAATGTTCATGAGCTGAAAAATAATGGCTGACTAGGCATTTTTGTGGAAGTAAATGAAATAAACATAGCATTCTTCAATCTTAATTTACTAATTAAAATTTTGTTGTGACTTGTTTTCTTGTTTCTATCTCGTTAATTGTTCATGTTTACAATCTTATTACCAATACCAAAGTTTTTAGTTTTCTGGCAGATAAATGGAGTTGTTGCACAGTTGTATACCTGTTAAATGTATATGGTTAGTTTTAAATCAGTTCATGTTATGACCTTACAGATAGTCCTGATTAGATTTTTATGTTTCAGTCATGTTTGTAAGTGTGTTAACAATCTTTGCATTTACGTAACGACATTCAATCTCAAATAGTGGCCGTTATGTTTACAAGGCATCTTTGTTAAATCTTTATCTGAATTATCAGTATCACCGAAATGATCAAGATGCAAGATTAGCTCGTTTGTCTAACGCACACAAGTATATATTATTCTGCAACTGTCTTGTATGTTGGTCATATATTGAAATGCAAATAAACCAGTTTAAACCACCACGGCTTTTGCACTGACTGAATGTGAGGTGTCATCCGCTGTCAAAACCAGGTATAGTCAGTTTAAATTTTTTTGATAATGAGGGGATCAACCATTTATTGTAAATAGGGGGAATCATGGTTGTGTGTTAGACAAACACGCTGTAATCGTCTGCAATTTAAATCGTTTATTTTACCTGTATCGATTAGTCCATCTTTATAACGGATCTCACTTGCATTTTTACGGACTGTATAAACCATCTTTGTTTTCGGTGTACGCAACAACTCTTGTCCTGTTGGGCATTAAATCACAACCTCACGTCCACTTGAAATAAGGCCATGCTGTTTTTATATTTTGTTAAGCGTCAACCTCATTTTGTAAAACCTAGCTACCTATTCACAAAAACACACAAACTCATTTCGAAAAAACGAACGAATTCTCTTGACCTTGATAATAGGAAATGGAATAGTTTTGATGCTTTAATAACAGAAACAGCATATGAAACATATTTAAAACTACTGACTAGTTTAAAGACTATCAATTAATGAAATACTGAAATATAACGCACAACTTTTCAACAGTTGTTTTACAGAAATGTATAATAAAAACAAAACATTAATACACATAGTTTTATATACGAGTACATGTATGTTATACAAAAAAGTATAGATTATATGCTAGTATTGTCAATGTGTGGCACTTCGTCAATATTATAGTAAATTAATTGCAGAGGCACTTTCTGAGATCAAAGTTAATAAATTCACACAAGCATTTTTCCAAAGACGACCCCATTCAATTTCGACTGAATCCTAGTTTGTTGTTTCTTGTTCACATTTAATGTATTTTTCTTCAATACGATGCAACTCAAACGTTTGCCTGGTGGCACCGCTTTGCTAGCGTTGCATGTTGCATTCAAATAAACCAGCAGTGATTATGATAAGTCCTTTCAAGGCTCCTCGCCAACTTTAACTGCTTGGCCAGTAAGGAAGAAAGTCTTGATTGCCATATGTCATTCAATCCTGTGGAATTGTTCACTATGGAATTTCGTGATATCACAGGGCAAAAGTTAGCTATTTGGTCTTTCATTAACTCAAGGTGAGTAACTTTCTGTGCAGCTGTACTTTCATTCTCAGTGATACGGAGTCAAAGAAAGATGCGAAGATTTAACAGCTACTTGACAAGAACTGTCTAATTGTTCTCGGGCTGAGAAAAGTTCCTTTCCTAACGTATGGTAGTATTGCCATATATACTGATTTTCGAGTCTTGGATATGCATGGTTGATTCGTTAATACCACTACCACCACGCCAGCTCTGACGAACTTTGTTAAATGTGATTTATTGACAAACTCTACCATGGCAATGTTGGAACAAACGGCGACAACTTTTGTATACAAACGGTTAAACAACACCAATACTATTGGCACTATCTTTTGTCTATTAAAATGGCATTAATTATCCAGAAAAGCAAGAAAAAGCAAAAGTAAATATCAATGATCAGAGTGTCAAGACGCTCGTTCTTTAGCGCTTTTAACACTTATAAAAATGTTGTTTTTTTTCTGACTGACGGAGCTCGAAACCTACGCGCACGCAGATGCTTCACAAAGTAATTAAACAGAATAGCCTAATCTCACATTAAGTAAAATCCCAGTGAAATATCATAAGCTGGATGGGGCCGCAAAGAGCCACACTCTAGTAGAAAAGGGGTATGACTAGATACAGAAACAGCTTCAGATTCTGAAAAAAACGGCCGTATTATGGGAACGCCCGAGTGGGCGGGCAGGTGGGCAGGGGGCGGGAGATCTTTGTCCGGAGCATTGCTTTGTCCAGCCTGGATGGATTTTCAAATAACTTGGCAGAAGTGATAAGCATGATGAGACGGAGTGTCGCTCACAAGAACCAGGTTCCTAGGTCCAAGGTCAAGGTCACAATTCAAGCGCAAAAGTAAAATTTAAGAAATCAATCCTTAACATTTTGTCCGGAACAGATCTATGTCGAGCATGGATACATTTTCAAATAACTTGGCGGAATTGACAAGCATGGTTAAACAGAGTGTCACGTGCAAAAACCAGGTCCCTGGGTCCAAGGTCAAGTTCACAGTATAAGGTCAAAGGTCAAAGGCTTTGGATTGCATATGGGGTGGGTGGGGTCAAGGTCACTGTTACTAAAAATAAAAAACTGTTTCAGCTCTATAACTTGAGAACGCATTGAGATATTTGAATGAAACTTAATACATAGATACTTTTTATTAAGACCTCGCTTGGGATTGCATATTGGGTGGGGTGGGTCAAGGTCAAGGTCACTGTTACTAAAAAATAGAAAAATGGTTTCCCCTCAAAAACTTGAGGACAAATTGAGATATTTCAATGAAAGTTTATTCATAGATACCTTATATCAAGACTCGCTTGGGATTGCATATAGGTCGATGGGGTCAAGGTCACTGTTAATAAAACTATTTAAAAAGTTTTCTGCTCAATAGCTTGATAACACATCGAGATATTTTAATGAAACTTCATACATAGATATCTTATATCTAGACCTCGCTTGAGATTGCATATGGGGTGGATGGGGTCAAGGTCACAATTACTAAAAATAGACAAACAAGTTTCTGCTCAAAAGCTTCAGAAGACATTCAGATATTTTAATGAAACTTTATATGTAAATACCTTATATCTAGACCTCACTTGGGATTGCATATGGGGTGGGTGGGGTCAAGTTCAAGGTCACAATTTTGAAAACATTTATTTGTGTGCTGACTTTAATGCATTTTATTCAAACAATTTGGTTTGCATGGAATTTCTACGTTTCTTGTTTATTTTGGCATCTTGATTATAGATTTAAGAATATATATGGAATAGTTTTGATACCTAAACTCACCACTTAGAGAGAGGCTTTGGAGATGAATTAGATGCACGAATACCATGACGCTACCTTATTAGTTTTTTAAGTGTTTCTTTTTAGTCAATGAATCTTAACCCCAAAAAAGCTTCTTTGAGGGGCGTATCTTTGTGACAATGGCACTCTTGTTAAATCAATATTAAACACTGAAACTACGCAAGTCTCGCTCTGAATTGCATAAGGACCTTTCCATACTAGGCAATGATACAACCATGCAGTTAGGAAACACTAATTAAATTCTCTGAGATGTGTTATGTAAAATGCATACCTTTGGAAGTTGTGATATGATGTTTAAGAAGTTTTAATAAATAGTCCTGGCGTTTTTACATGTTAATATTCCCAGTGACTATTGTCAGTTAAGTTAACAATCAATTAGTTCTGTTTAAAATATTATGAAATATCCTAGTATATTGCTGAGCATTTGAAATTTTGTCTGCTATTACAACCTTTGTGCAAAAAGACCTAGATTTTTTCCAGAAAGCAATAAGTAAAGGGCAGCACCAACATAACCTGTGGTTATTGTCTCAATAACTATGTCTATATTGTGTTGTTGGTCGGTTTGTAGAGAGGATTCCAGGGTGTATATCAGCCAGACACTGGGCGTGGGCTAGAATAATATTGTTAAATAATGCACATCGTTTCAATAATACTGTTTATAATTCCACGGTGTATATTGGCCAGAAATTGGGTGTGAGGGTTGAGTTAGTTTGTACAATTATGCACACTGTTTTCAAGAATTATGTTTACATGCTCAGTTGCAGGTTGGTGACCAAGAGGATTCCACGGTGTATATTGGTCAGAAACTGGGTGTGAGAGTGGGGTTAGTTTGTACAATTATTGAAACAGTGTACATAATGGTTTAAATAATTCTGTTGGTATTCTGTTGAAGGTCGGTGGCCGAGAGGACTCCACAGTGTATATCGGCCAGAAACTGAAGAACGCAGCCGAGGTGGGCGTGGAAGCTAGACACGTGCAGCTGCCTAACACCGCAACACAGCAGGATGTAGGTCTCGTCTTGGCTGTTCAGCCATACACAGTCTTCACAATAATTTTTTGGAAGGGCTTTCACATTTTTGCATGCCTAAATGTACCTGAACTTTTCCGTAATTAGGAAATAAAACCAAGAGATTACTTAAACCTTTTAAACGATACTAATGTTGTTCAAATAGTCAGTCATAATAGAAAGAAAATTGGGTGATAATGATATATTTTGAGAACATTTTTTAACATTATTGTATTATCGGTAAATGAATCTTTTAAATTCGTAATTTTTCATCCTTCTTTTACTGCCCTTTGTACTTGGCAGGCAGGTCAAAATTTCAACTTGCCCGAATAGATTTGTACTTGGGATTTGGGCAATTGGGTTATTTTGAAGATTACATACAATGAAACAGCACTCCTAACCTTAAAAATTTGTGATAAAATGGTCAACTTCCAAGAAAGTATTATCAGTGTATGAGAATAACAAATTGAAATAATAAGTCACAAAAATGCACAATGCTGCAATCACAATCCTGAACAGTATTAAGCTATTGTATAGCGTTTGAGCTTTCATCCGAGAGTGTATGATGACTAATATATTGTGTGTAATTCCACGTCTCTTGATATGTGCATACAACACATATCCTCTGGAAACCTCTGTTACCTTCAAATACCTGTAGTTGATTTAATTGCTGTGCAAGTTGTTAACATTTTCTAGAAAATTACCCTTTTAGCACCAGTTGTGTTAGTGTTTGGTTATAAGTGCTGTTCAGTGTATATTCGGGTTTTTGGTTACTCTAGTTTGAATCAAGAATTTTTATACACATGCAGTATTTTTGATACAGTTTCTGAGGAATTGGAGAAAAAAATGTTTGACTCGGTTACTTGCTATTAGAACAAATAACATAAAACCATGATTTATATGCAGTACTAGTACCCTAATAAGTACACAATGACATAGAAAAAAATCTGCCGACACTGATATACACATACAGATTATTGGGTTTTAATAACTTATGGGTATTTATTATAAAATGTTTTTTAGTAGAAATAATATAAGGTAAAAGGCATATTTATTTCTTCCTTTCCTGATTCTGTGTGTTTTC
This sequence comes from Congeria kusceri, assembly GCA_027627225.1. Lineage (NCBI taxonomy): Eukaryota > Metazoa > Mollusca > Bivalvia > Myida > Dreissenidae > Congeria > Congeria kusceri. The sequence continues at coordinate 25,786,928 of CM051028.1, forward strand.
ATATAGACAACTATGTGAAAGGCTTCGAATTGGAAAGTGTACAGGGTCTGATCAAAAAGAGCAGGATTGAATGCCAGAATTATTATATAACATTAGCTAATATGATAAATACGTAATAATCTTTTGTGTGGTTAAAATTAATTTTCTTTAAATCTCATCTTTAAGACTTTCCAACAAATAAATTCAAATATTCATGTGTTGACCAGCTTATTTATGGCAGCATGGCGGAACCAAAAAGTAGGGTGCAGCACCCTGCTTTTTTCCTGTATTTCTGTACTGTTCGCTGTGTTTTTGATGCACTCCGTTATTAGCAGTACTCATGCTAATTTATAATATAATTGTATCTGAATGAAAGTGACAATCTGCTAATCACAGAATTGTATGTCTGGAATGTTTCACTGCAGCTACATGTTCTAGACTAGCTTACCTAATATTTTATTTTCACAAGGTAGATTTGGCTGATGTTTCATTGTGAAAAACGTAAATATCTACTTGCCATCGTTGTTTTATATGGCATTAAAAATAAAAGAATAATGCTCAATTGTTTATGTCATTACAGATTCTAATTCTGTTGACGTTACAATTTAATTATTTGTCTACATGCATTTGTGAGTTTGTTGCCATTTAAAAAATTTCAGATCATAAAGACTGTTGAACGACTGAATGTAGATCCAACAATCCATGGCATCATTGTTCAGGTTAGTGGACTGAAATGCAGACGTCATTGTAGATAACTAATTTCCACCATTAGACTGACACTAATATTAGGAACAATACAGCACCCAACACAGCCCACCATATACAGTCGAATCATAATTATGTGAATCGCGATTATGCGAATAACAGTTTACTACGAACAAGTTCGATGGTCCCGTATAAGTCAAGTGTTATTGACGGAGTTCTGTGTTTCTACGTAATGCAAGTATGTTTATTATGCAAATAACTGTAAGCATAAATGGTTTGTTTGCAGATTGTCTTGTACTTGTAATCAGTGTTTTATTTTTGTGTTAATACTATTGAAAGTACTATTTCCCTACAACCTGTTTTATATTTAGTATATTATTATAAACATGTAGCATTATTATTTTACGATTGTGTGTCAAATTATACACCACTATTGAAACTATACAATGACGTTTCATATTATTAAGGAAAGATGCGATTTTATGGAAAATGTGATCATACAAATAATTTCGGCAGTCCAGTGACTATTCCTATAATCACGATTTGATTGTATGTTTCAAGATGCTGCGTATTCATTTCAAATTTGATGGCACCATCATTAGTAACATATCAGGGTTTTAATGGGAATAACATTGGGAGTGTGATTTATACGTTAGTGTCAAAGGGAATCACTTTCCAGTTTCAAAAGTATTAGTGTTAAGATCAGTGATTAGCATCATAGTTAATAACTTGCCTTTTGCTTTTCTTGAAATTTAATGGAGATTTTGAAAGACATGCTCATCGTGTAAGACTGTACAGCTTGGCCTATTGTACAAATGAAGAATGTATTACTTAAACTAACATCAACATGTATATACACACAACAGTTACTTAATAAATCTTTGGTTAATGCAGTTCTCCAATGCATGTTTACAGTTGCCCCTGGATACGGCCAGCCCCGTTGACACCCATCTGGTGACCAACACCATCAGGCCAGACAAAGACGTGGATGGGTAGGTACCAAGGGTGAAAGGTAGACTATGCAGAGTTCGAATTAAGCACTCGCAAACTCACAAAATGCAAGTAAAAAAATTGATTTGCGAGTGAAAAATATGTGTATGCCACATGTCTTTTTATGCCCCTGAAGGGAACTTCGGGGGCATATAGTAATCGCATCGTCCGTCCGTCTGTCTGTCTGTCCGTCCGTCCGTCACGCTTCTTGTGCGGAGGATAACTCCATTAGTATTTAAGGGATTCAAATGAACCTTCATATAATGATAGAGGACAATGAGAGGAAGTGCACAGTACAAGGACCACTACCCTTTCTTCAATATTTACAGAGTTATTGCCCTTTGTTTAATGTTCTTGTGCAGAGCATATCTCCAGTAGTGTTGAAGGGATTCAAATGAAACTTCATATAATGAAAGAGGACAATGAGTGGAAGTGCAGAGCACAAGGAACACAACTCTTTCTTCCATATTTACGGAGTTATTGCCCTTTGTTTTATTTTCTAATGTCAGCATTTATTTTCTTGTGCGGAGCTAAACTCCATTAGTATTGAAGGGATTCAAAGGAAACTTCATATATAGATAGCTAACAATGAGAGGAAGTGCAGAGTACAAGGACCACAACTCTTTCTTCCATATTTACGGAGTTATTGCCCTTTGTTTAATTTTCTTGTGCGGAGCTTATCTCCAATAGTATTGAAGTGATTCAAATGAAACTTCATTTAATGATAGAGGACAATGAAAGGAAGTGCAAAGCACATGGACCACAACTCTTTCTTCAATATTTATGGAGTTATTGCCCTTTGTTTTATTTTCTAATGTGAAGCATTAATGTTCTTGTGCAGAGCATAACTAGATTTGTTTTGAAGGGATTCAAATGACACTTCATATTATAATAGAGGACAATGAGAGGAAGTACAGAGCACAAGGACCACTACACTTTTTTCAATATATACAGAGTTATTGCCATTTGTTTAATTTTCTTAAAGATAACTCCATTAGAATGGAAGGGATTCAAATGAAACTTAATATAATGATAGAGGACAATGAGAGAAAGTGCAGAGCACAAGGACCACAGCTCTTTCTCCAATATTTATGGAGTTACTGCCCTCTGCTTATTTCTTAATGTCAAGCATTGATTTTCTTGTGCGGAGCATCACTCCATTAGTATTGAAGGGATATAAATGAAAATTCATTTAATGCTAGAGGACAATGAGAGGAAGTGCAGAGCACAAGGACCATAACTCTTTCTTCAATATTTACAGAGTTATTGCTCTTTGTTTAATTTTCTTTTGTTGAGCATAACTCCATAAATATGGAAGGGATTCAAATGAAACTTCATATAATGATAGAGAACAATGAAAGGAAGTGCAGAGCACAAGGACCACAGCTCTTTCTTCAATATTTACGGAGTAATTGCCCTTTGTTTATTTTGTGCAGAGCATAACTCCATTAGTATTGAAGGGATTTTAGATAAAACCAAGTATGTTGATATAGAACATTGAAAGGTAGTGCAGAGTACATGGACCATGAAGTTATTGTCCTTCAGTTAATTTAATTTTCTATTGCAGTGCAATACTCCATTAGTATTGAAGTGATTTAAAAAAAACAACACATATATTGATAGAGGATGATGAGAGGAAGTGCAGAGTACAAGGACCATGACTCTTTTTGTAGGAAGCATCATTTTTGCCAACATGTAACTGACTTCGTGTTGCCTTCCTCTGACAAGTATATGTTTGGGGTGCATACGTCACATCTTTTCACAAGCCTAGTTTGGTTTACAAATATTTGTTTGGTCTTCTTTTCGAACATCAATAGTTAACACATTTTACTTCTACAGACATTATCGTGTTGACAGATTTTCGGCAATGTACAGTATTATCAAAAAAGGGTTTAACATTGCATGCATCATGAGTATCATATAGGACATTTACGGGTAGTTTGGGAGTTGCAAAAATAGTTACGTGGTGTTAGATCACGGTACTATTTGTATGGTTCAGGAAGCAAGGATGAAAACTATAAGGAAGACTATGTGATGTTATCTGGTACGATTTGTATGGTTTGGTTCAAAGTATAAGGTTGAAAGGTAGACTGTGATGTTATATCTGGTACGATTTGTATGGTTCAATTAATAGTACCAAGGGTGAAAGGTAGACTATGTGATGTTATCATGGTATGTATGATTTGTATGGTTCGGTTCATAGTATAAGGGCTCAAGGTGGACTATGTGATGTATATCATATTACCAAGAGTGAAAGGTAGACTACGTGATATTATATCATGGTACAATTTGTATGGTTTAGTTCATAGAATAAGAGTGAAAGGTAAACTATGTGATGTTATATCATGGTACCATTTGTATGGTTCGGTTCATAGTACCAGCGGTGAAAGGTGGACTGACTACATGATGTTAAAACATGGTATGATTTGTATGGTAAGTTTATAGTACCAAGGGTGAAAGTTAGACTATGTGATGTTATATCTGGTAGGTTTGGTATGGTTTGGTTCATAGTACCAAGAGTGAAAGGTAGAATGACTGACTACATGATGTTAAATCATAGTCTGATTTGTATGTGTGTATAGTACCAAGGGTGAAAGTTAGACGATGTGATGTTAATCTATTAAAAATTATTCTATGTTTTGGACACTTAAAAACTAATTAAATTATCTTTATGTTTCCAAAAAACATGGATTGATTAAATTATATTTTATGTCTGATTATTAAGATTCACAAAAACTATTAATTTGCCAAAAAACATCTGCAATATTTTAAAGTCGTAAAAATTGTAAATAAAGGAAGATATTGTTATATGTGATTGTGGCCTACATTTATTGCCAGAGATATTAATTAATGACATGAGATGTAACATTGAAGCCATTGTACAATTGAAGACTTGTAAATTGGCGTGCAAAATGGTGTGGATCATATTGACAAACAACAGAGAAGAAATGTGTGGAAACCCCTGTTGTTCCTTAAAAAATGTTTCAGGAGCATGAGGAATAGTTGCCAATTATGATACATCCGAAAACACACATAGCAATTTAAGTGTTCCAAACATAGCGACACGCGCAAATAATTCTCAGCTAATTTTGTGGGTGTCGGAAAACAAAGGCATCTGAAAACATAGATTAAATATAGTAGTTACCTTTTTACATGATGAAACATTTGAGGCGCGTCGTGGGAAAACCGGACTTAATGCATGTGCATAAAGTGTCGTCCCGGATTAGCCTGTGCAGTCCGCACAGGCTAATCCAGGATGGCACTTTCCGCCTACAGTGGATTTATGTTTAGAATAGACTTCTTTGAAACAGAAAATACCTTAAAAGCTGAAAGTGCCTTCCTGGATTAGCCTGTGCGGACTGCACAGGCTAATCCGGGACGACACTTTACGCAAATGCATTAAGACCGGTTTTCTCTCGACGCGCCACATTTATTGTGGTATCTTTTGTATTTCCTATCACTTTTTCTGTGTTTGCAACCTGACCATTAAGCCCAGGTCCGATATTCACAAAATGCCCTTAGTAAATACTGGCAAGACTGTTACCATGGAGATACCTTCTTTAGGTTGCATCAGGAGAATGCTGGAAAGCTGGCGAGGGGAGATCTGGAGGACTGCATCATGCCATGTACTCCAAGGGGATGTCTGGAACTTATTCGGAAAACTGGTATGTATTGTGCCTTGTAATTCAAGGGGGTGTCTAAAACTCGTCAGAAAACTGGTATCATGCCATGTTCTCCAAGAGCATGTCTGAAACTCATCCAGAAAACTGGTTTGTTAAATAATCTATAAATAGACGCTTTGCCATTGGACCCGACAGGCATTGGTTACTAAATATAAATGTCATGTCGAATGGCCTAAACTTGTGTCTTACAGGCTTAAAGTAGATTTGTGGATTTCCCAAAATTTGTCCCCAAGGCACATCAAAGCTCACACACAGCCACAGCAACCAGAACTCTTACCTAAATTCATGTCATATGTGCCAACAACAGATTTCTGGAATTTCTCTATTGGTTCCCGACTTGTGCATTGAAAACTGTACAAATTACAGTGATACCATCACAGCATTCTTTCCTGTAACAACAATGGCTTGTTCAGACAACACTGAGAAAAAGAGATTTCCGATTATTGTTATTATTATTAAAAATATTAATAGATTGTGCAACAAAACATTTGTTGACTAGATAGCCATTGGACATGGTTTGATGTTCACTGGGTGAAACTCGTGTTGACCGAGGCGTTTGCTGTATTGCTGTGTTGTTAAATTACTCCTGCAATGCTTTGAAATGATTCTAAAATAACTGTGTGTTGTTTTATCCTGCCAATATCAGGTCCGAACTGTGTTGTTTTATCCTGCCAATATCAGGTACGAACTGTGTTGTTTTCTCCTGCCAATATCAGGTACGAACTGTGTTGTTTTATCCTGCCAATATCAGGTACGAACTGTGTTGTTTTATCCCGCCAATATCAGGTACGAACTGTGTTGTTTTATCCTGCCAATATCAGGTACGAACTGTGTTGTTTTATCCCGCCAATATCAGGTACGAACTGTGTTGTTTTATCCTGCCAATATCAGGTACGAACTGTGTTGTTTTATCCCACTAATATCAGGTACGAACTATGTTGTTTTATCCTGCTAATATCAGGTACAAAATGTGTTGTTTTATCCTGCCAATATCAGGTACGAACTGTGTTGTTTTATCCCGCCAATATCAGGTACGAACATAGCAGGCAAGATGGCGGTGGTGATTGGTCGAAGCAAAATCGTTGGAGCGCCGATGTCCAACCTTCTGACGTGGGAACACGCGACCGTCACCGTGTGCCATTCAAAGACTGCAAACCTTCCAGACGTGGTTAGTGCCATGTCCTTGATTAAATTATTTATTTTAAAACTTTGATTTTAAAATGTGTTTCGTAATCAAAATAAAGTCTAAGGGTTTTCTGTGGGAAAAAAACTTATCAGAAAGAGAACAACAACAAAACTAAACATATTGCTGTACAGTATATGTGCAAAATGAACCATAAGATATTTATAATACTCCTCAGTATAGCTGTAGTGCATTTGGGTCAAAAGTGAAAATAAAATTTTTAAATGTCATGTTTTGGTTGAATAAAATAGGTTTCATTGTGTTTATGTAAGTTACAGGCAATTCTGACATTCAGTATTCAATAAACATGTGGTTAAAGATACATTACCCTTCAAACTTGTAATAAGACATTGAAATAATCTTATCATAATTAGCAATAAGAGTTAAATCATTATTAGTTTTTGCTCTCTGTTTTGAGCATGTCTTCACCAAATTTAGGGATACCCGTAATTGTTGGAAAAATTGTTATTTTTCGTGCCCCTTAATATTGGGACACATATGAAAAATAAATTATTTTATGTCCCTAAATATTGGGACACGAAAATAACACCTTATATTGTTACTGTGGAAACATTTCATATCCTGCCACTATGGTGGTTGCATAGCGACTTGTGACATGGTATATTGCACTTGCTTATCTGTGCTCCACAATGTACACCATCAGGGGAATGTTTACATGAAGTTGATACGTGGTGCAAACTGTGTACTCTACTGAAGCATGGTCTTCGGCGTAAAAGCTTCTCAATTAATTACCATTAAATTCCCAGCAAGAAATATTTTTTCTTATAAACATTAGTCTACTGAAACAAATTCCTTTTAATTATTATAATTAAATATTTAATACATTTCAGTAAGCGATTATTATCCCAAAGAAATAAAAAATAATTAAATAATAATGAATTGGTTCAAGGCATAGATATAAATATACGGAAAAAAGATTGTATCATATATTGTCCTAAATGTTGAGACACAATTTTGAGAATTATTTTTTATGTCCCTTGGTATTGGGACAATACAAAATTTAATTATTTTTAAGTGTTTTTTAAAGACGATTTCAGTAGTTTTTTCTGCGCATCTTTTCGCGCATCAGTGGAGTTGATTTAAATCTTCATAATGGGAAGTGTTTTGACAGATAATACCCGGTAATGTTTATTAAATATTGTGAACACTGTAATTAACAACTAGAATCAAATATATTCATAATAATTGGCATGATCATAGTAGGAGTATCTTGTGACTAGATTTTATTTGCGAAAGTTTGATAATACACTGAAAACGAAAGTAGGAACACGCTGACTGAACATTGGACTAACGTATAGCTGTGCACATGCTTGCAATTATTGTGAAAGTGTTTGGCTGTAATAACATTTTATAGATAGTCATAATCAACTGCTGTTACTAAAATAATTATATATTATATATATCTATTTACTTTTATAAGTGTATTGTTATAAATTATGACTGTCATTCCATCCTGTTTTTTACAGAAAAATGTCCAATACGCACATGTAAACTACATATTTTTTCCTCGAAAACAAGCACGGTGACCCCCTGTTTTCTTTTTTGCAGTTTATTAAAAATATAATTATGTAATAAATATTGAAAATTCAGGAATGTTCACGGAACAGATTTTTTTCTATAGTCAAAACCAAACTTGTATATGATTACAAAATGTATAATTTTTTGGTTAAAAAAGGATGAAAAAGCATTTTTTTGCAAATATAATATTATTTTTTCACTATGTAACAGATTGCTTTCTTACAATTACCTATTTCAACCAATAGGATGTCGTTATTTTTACCAATCAATGGTCAATACTACTTTTTGCTAAAACATAAACAGCATCAAAATTTCCTAAAATGCATTCACGGGTAGGTCATTTACATGCATTTTCCCAAAAATCTAATGCGGTGACCCCCATTTTTTATGGTTTCATTGTATTAGGCATTGAACGATCTGCAAAATATTTAAAAATGTAAAATTGTCACGGAGGGGAAAAAACTGTAGAAATCGTCTTCAAGTGGCTATTAGCATACATATGTCCCTGATCGTCCGGGATTGTCCTGGAAATGCAGTGCCCCTCCCGCGGTCCCGGAATTTGTTAATATGTCCCAGAAATCATTTTAAACTGTGCATACCTATATTAGTTGAACTTTTGACAGACCACTTAACACCTAATTTGTTCCCAAGGCAATGGCTACCCGATTAGGCAACGTGTCATAAACAAGCAATTAACAGCACTTGTCGTGCTTTCACTCTAATCGACTGCATTCTTAAGCTGCAATCAGTCACCGAGTAGTTCCGCCCTGAAGGCGGAGCTTCCTTCCCACATAAAAATCTATATAAGCCAATTAAAACACCGAGTTATTTCAGTTTACATACCACTGACACTCTCTGCTTGCAGGCTCGTCTGGCAGACATCCTAGTGGTGGCCATTGGAAAGACGCAGTTTGTGCAGAAAGACTGGGTAAAACCAGGCGCAATCGTCATCGACTGCGGAATCAACAGCATTGATGGTAGGCGCTTCGTGGTCGTGTATCTCTCATTATTAGTTATATTCAATTATTAATTGATTAATTCAAGTATTAACCAAACATATAATACACGGTGAAAACCCCACTATCATACATAAATGTCTACTGCTTTAATACATCTCTAGACTCTACATATGATAGAAGGTCTTGGTGGGTGTGGCACTGACTGCGGGTTTTAAGTCTTAGATATATACATTTCGCAAACTTGTCAGTAATCCTACAATTTGTTATAAAAATATTTTAGTTCATTTACAGGTGTTGTTCATCCATTTGATTGTTTCCTATTATGTGATGATTGCACTTTAATACCATATTTAGTTTGTGTTTTCTGACACTTAAAAATATTTCTTTTTCGGTTTATAAATATTTAGTCACCAAATATAATTGTTTGAAATCTGTCAGAAATCTTAAAATATAAATATTTTGAAATCATCGTAAAATCGCAAACAAGGGACCCACTTGTTAGTATTGTTTTCATCATTTAATGTTCTATGTTTATTGCCGGAGGTGTTAATTTATGAAACTAGACTGTGTACATATTGAAAACATGTTACAGTTAAATATCTTGCTTATTGCCATACATAGTGCTGAACATCACTAACACTTGAATGGGTATTGATTGCCAAGTATCTCTACTAAAACATTATCTTGCTCTATATTTCCATTTATGGAAGTTTCTGAAAACATAGTGACATGAAAAATAATTGGCCTATTTCTAGTGTGTCAGAAAACATAGATTAAATATGACAATACATTTTCATCATCATGCATATTCATGCATAATTTTAGATGCAACAAAGAAATCAGGCAAGCGACTGGTTGGAGATGTGGACTATGATGGAGTGAAAGACGTAGCCTCCTGGATCACACCTGTACCGGGCGGTGTGGGACCGATGACCGTTGCCATGTTGCTTAGAAACACCCTCGATCAGGCTAAGAAAGCTCTGAGCATTGCTAATGTACGAAAATTTGTATAATTGTAACAAGGAATTATCAGTGGGAACTAAATTTGAGAAAAATATATATAGTTCATATGATTATGACATGTGTGTTATAGCCTCCTGAAAGGATGTGTTGGTATCTGAGGTAATCCGTGCAAATAATGAGTTTTAGATTTAGATTTGAATGTATTATGTGTTGGAATCCATTTTATGTGAAGGAGCTTCAAGCATATTTATTCACTTTAGTAAACAGTCAGTAGTATTATATAAAAAAAATCATTTGCCCCATGTTTGTTTACAACTTCTGTATCGACGGATGGTAATACTAAGAAATTATGGTGTCTATTTACCAGCAAAGGTGTCCATTTACATGCACAGGTATACATGTGCAATACATTTACCATACCCCAGACGTATGTTTATTTGCACTTGTTAATGGTTAATAAGTTAATCAATGGTCTAGTGGTAACACACTGGCTTCACAATCCAGGGGTCACAGATTTGAGCCTCTGCTGCACCCTAACCTACTAACTCGTATTTCACGAGACGTTAAACGGAGGTGCATTGTACTAGGTGCTTCACACCGGGAAATAAAAGACCCAGTGTCGCCTCTGGAACGGGGCGTCTCCTGTATCTTGCACTCTCCCCTGTAACCTACTAACAAGTCTTCTGGGGGCGACGGCCATATGGGAGAGAATCCCGGCACAGTTTATAAAAATGTACTACACACACACAGAGTTACATTATGACAAAGGGAATACCGTATCCATAACTCTTGTTTTCTTGATAACTACAGTCCGCAAGTGGTTGGAACCTGAAGCCCCTGAAACTGGACTTGAAAACCCCAGTTCCGAGTGACATCGACATTGCCCAGTCGCAGACACCGAAGTTAATCAGCATGGTTGCCGAGGAGATCAATCTGTTGCCGGAGGAGCTTGACCTTTACGGGAAGTTGAAGGCCAAGGTCTCGTTGAAAGTGCTTGCCCGTCTGCAGAGTCAACCGGACGGGAAATACGTGGTTGTAACCGGGTGATTGTCGAGTTTTTTTTATAGTATTTTATGTTTTGCAGTTTTGTTTGTAAACATTTTCAAAAACGGATCTTAGATGTAAAAAATACTTTATAAAAATAGAGATGCTATTGTGTTCCCTTGTTTGAGTAAAAAACAAAAAGCAGTTGCCATTTATGATGTTGAAAAGCGAACAACAAAATATAAAACAGAATATCTGAGAATTCACACATAATATAGCAGTATAACTAAATGCATTATTTATATAAATCATTCGTTAGTATTTATTCTCCCAATATATAATGTTATTCTTGATTTTTTAATGGTATCTATTAACAACCAAGGACCTTTTCAGGATTACCCCTACCCCCCTGGGTGAAGGAAAGAGTACAACCACTATTGGTCTGACCCAGGCTATTGGCGCTCACTTGATACGGAACGTGTTTGCCTGCGTACGCCAACCTTCCCAGGGGCCTACTTTCGGAATTAAGGGTATCTGCAATTTATGTTTTATGATTTCAGTTATTTCTGGGGATACTCGGTCAGTTAAGTTCATTTGAATTTAGTTAACTGGAAATTGTCAATATTTAATTGCCTCCGGAGTTATATGTGCTTAATAATGGTGTTACCTAGAAGTTAAATAACATTTTGTTGTCTTCCAACCTGCTGTCGTGGAGGTGCACAGTAATACTGAGTTTTTTGTCTCCCTTGTTTCAGGTGGTTCTGCAGAGGGAGGCTACTCTTAGGCAATCCCAATAAAAGAGTACAAGGTTACAATATACTAATTCCAATCCTTATGTAATTTAATGTAAAAGCTATAACTTTGACCAAAAATAAATGCAACATTTTGCACATAGGGACCCTCATAACCATACTTTTCTTAAAGAGCATTCTAAGCTGAATTGATTTAAGCAATAAAAAGGGTATGTCATGTGTTATGTAAGAAAGAACTCGACGCTAAACAAAGTTGACTGTTTTATCAACATCTTTTTAGCGGCTACTTTCTAGTTGAATGTAACCCGCCTCAGCGCAAGTGTCATACTGTAGTCTCCAATCTTAAAACATATCAGTGATTTATTTGTGCATACCAATGCTGACCCTACCAACATCTCCAAAAAAGAATATCAAAGCAAGTGTCTAAACCTTAAAACATGTCTTCCAGTTAAACTTGTTGATTTATTTAGAGAGTACAGCCCTACATCTCTTATTTATTTAGTTTATTGTGACCACAACCTCAACCTGTAATAATGAGTTTGTCTCCCTTGTTTGAGGTGGCGCAGCAGGGGAAATCTACTCTTAGGCGATCCCAATAAAAGAGTACAACCTCCACCTGTAATAATGAGTTTGTCACCCTTGTTTCAGGTGGCGCGGCAGGGGAAGGCTACTCTTAGGCGATCCCAATAAAAGAGTACAACCTCTACCTGTAATAATGAGTTTGTCACCCTTGTTTCAGGTGGCGCGGCAGGGGAAGGCTACTCTTAGGCGATCCCAATAAAAGAGTTCAACCTCCACCTGTAATAATGAGTTTGTCACCCTTGTTTCAGGTGGCGCGGCAGGGGAAGGCTACTCTTAGGCGATCCCAATAAGAGTTCAACCTCCACCTGTAATAATGAGTTGTCTCCCTTGTTTCAGGTGGTGCAGCTCGGGAAGGTTACTCTTAGGCGATCCCAGTAAAAGAGTTCAACATCCACCTGTAATAATGAGTTTGTCTCCCTTGTTTCAGGTGGTGCAGCAGGGGGAGGCTATTCCCAGGTGATTCCCATGGAGGAGTTCAACCTCCACCTTACTGGTGACATCCACGCCATCACGGCCGCTAACAACCTCCTCGCTGCGCAGATTGAGGCCCGCATGTTCCACGAGGCCACACAGACAGATGAGGCCTTGTACAAAAGACTTGTCCCAACTTCCAAAGGAAAGCGGGAGTTCTCAACCATCCAGCTCAGGCGACTCAAGGTTTATGATTTGCTTTAAAGGCTTTTTAACGGTGACAAAATATATTGTAGTTATATGTATTTTGCCAGCTTGCAGTAGTTAAAGATTATTACACATAAAAGTAATAGAATGCTCTATAATCAATGCCTACTGTTGTATTACAACATTGCTTATTTATATTTTTAAATTATTGATAAAGTTCTCTTATACATGGTCAGTAACTATTTTCCTTCGAAGTTCAATTTGATTCTTGATAACAAATATGTTTTTATTTAACCATTTGAGATTTACAACATGATGTAAAAATTATTATGCCATCTGCTTGCAAATGCACGGTTGTCGTTATCAAATGAAACAAGCTGTTTTTATCAAAATCTAAGCAATTTGGCCAGAGGTCTAGGTGGCCCATTTGTGATATTACTTATTGTCATTTATTTAAGTTCCTGAAAAAACAATTGATTTTCCCACGATTTTAAAAGATGAATTTGATCGTTAATTGGTTGATAATGACAAGCCTGCAAATGACCTTTTTAAATAACAATAACTTGACTGTGCTTGAAGAATGAATAGCTTATGACAATATTGTCATTAAAATAATTTTACAGTTTGCTTCACATGAAAAGCAATGTTTTGCAGAAACTTGGTATTGATAAGATGGACCCTAACTCACTGACTGCTGAGGAAGTGAGTTCCTTCGTCAGACTGGACATCAATCCAGAGACTATCACATGGCAGAGAGGTAACCTTGTACACAATTAAACACAATTTCCTTTCTCTCTATGTTTTTACCTTTCTTCTTTTTTGTCTCTCTTTGTTTCTTTCATTCTTTCTTGCATGCTTGCTGGTTCTATTTTTAGCTCACCTGAGCACGAAGTGTTCGGTGAGCTATTGGTATAGGGGACCTCTCCTGCGTCGGCCGTCGTCTGTGTGCCGTCAACAATTGGGTTTGTTCTCACGCTGGAGACTTCACTTTTTATCCAATCTTAATCAAACTTGCACAGTTTGTGTATGAAAATCTCGGATTGGATTGTTGTTAGGTCAGATCACACCAGTAACACTGGAGTTATTGCCCTTTTTCATGCAAAAAAAAGTGCAAAAATGCCTTTTTCCAACATATAGACTTTTTTTTCCATCCAATCTTAACCAAACATCCACAGTTTAATGTATGACCATTGGATCTCAGCAGACGCCAAAATTTGGCCAGATCGTGTTTAAAGCTGATCTGATGATTACTGTGGTTCCTATAGTGTTAACAAATATATTTACTTAATTTGAATTAGTGACCTCGTTGTAGATGGGACATGACCCATATTTTATCAGAATCTATATTTTATTGTGAACAACTAGCTGACCAAGTTTCAGCCTGATCTAATGCAAAATGTGGCTCACATAGTGCAAAATATTATTTTTACTTTATTTGACCTATTGACCTAATATTTCAACAGACCTCACCCATATTTGAATTGTATCTTGTTTCTATCGATGTTTACATTCTGACAAAGTTTCAACCTGATCAAAAGAAAAACGTTACTAAAAAAATTTGGTAGGAGAGGGGAATTTTCATGTTGTTTCAACATTAGTGGTGATTTAAAGGGTAGCATTCATAGGAATTATTAACTTTTAAATGCAGATTATATCAATGATACTCAGTTTGATTTTTGTAAATAATAAGACAACTAACCAGTTTTTAAAGTTTTTAAGCCAATGCAATGCTATTTAATATCAATGAAACGTTTAACTAACTTTACAGCACACTTTCTCTGAAACACGAGAAAAACAGTTTACTCTTTAGCAGGCGAATGGGGCCTTCGTTTGCCCCCAGAAATTATTAAATGAGACCCCCGAAATTACTGTTTTCAGTGATGGACACCAATGATCGTTTCCTGCGTAAGATAACGGTGGGTCAGGGAAAGGAAGAGAAAGGTCATTCACGGGTGTGTCAGTTCGACATTGCAGTGGCCAGCGAGATTATGGCAATTCTGGCGCTGACCACCAGTTTGCAGGACATGAGAGAGAGGCTCGGCAACATGGTCGTCGCTAGCAGCAAGGCAGGCGTGCCCGTAACTGCAGATGATCTTGTATGTATCTTGTTTTGTAGTTTGTTTTGTTTTGTTTGTTTTTGTAGGAAATTGACCAGCTCAAGGAGACTTACAAAGTATCCTTCTGTTGTCTTTCTATTCATAATTTAAGTCATTGAAGCTTTTGGTAATTTGAAATTATAATTTACTCTCAAACAAAATGGTATATGTTGATTTAGTATTGGATGGAATAGACTGCTTGTAATTTTCTAAAATAATACTGTGTAATGTCATTGTTTAAAAGTTGTTGTTACCAATCTTGTACCGCTTGAAGAGAAGGTGAAGATATCAGAGTGGAAGTTCAGGACTATGCAATGCTAAGTACTGGTATTTAATTTCGGACAACCCAGCTGGCTTTTCAACATTTATCAATCCTAATCCGTGTTGTCTCCATTTGTCGACAGGGTATCACGGGTGCTCTTACTGTCTTGATGAAGGACGCCATCCGTCCAAACCTTATGCAGACCCTAGAGGTAAGAACATGTGTTATATTGTTCAGACCTAAATGAATTTGAGGCGCGTTGTGGGAAAACCTGACTTACTGTATGTGCGTAAAGTGTTGTCCCAAATTAGCCTGTGCAGTCCGCTAATCCAGGACTTCACTTTCGGCTTTTATGGTATTTGCTGTTTCACGGAAGTCTCTTCTAAACATAAATCCACTGTAGGCGAAAAGTGCCAACCCAGATTAGCCTGTGCGGACTGCACAGGCTAATCCGGGACAACACTTTAGGCACATGCATTAAGCCCGGTTTTCCCACAAAGCGCTTCATTTCTTCTTTTCTTTTTACTGTCTCTAATTTTCAAATCAAATACTGGGACATATGTTTCCATGGCATGTATGGGTGTCGCTCATTAATCTACTGGTACTCATTTAGGCATCCACTTTGTAACACATTGGAATATGACTACAAGTTTGTAGAGAAAATATTGTACAGCATGAAGCAAAAATGAAATCAGTTCACACGATAATTTAATGTAACTGTAGTGCTGCGTTGCAGATTCTTTGTTTTGAAGTTTTCATTCTGCTATTGGAAATCAAGTTGGTGTCTTTACAGAATGAACATGTGACTGTGAAATTCTTTTACAATTGATCATTGTCTATTAAATAAGTGTTTGGTGCTGGTACTGTAATGGTGAACAGTGTTGTTCTTTGCGGGTTGGGGCATGGCAAACATCATCAATCTCAACGTACATCAGTAACTTTCTGTATTGCAGGGCACCCCAGTGTTTGTCCACGCGGGCCCATTTGCCAACATTGCTCATGGTAACTCCTCCATTCTGGCCGACAAAATAGCTTTGAAGCTGGTCGGCAAGGATGGCTTTGTGGGTAGGTAGTTCTGTCCTTTAAATTATCTGAACCTAATTAAAAGAAATACTAATAATAAAACATATTTAAAAGAAAATGCTACATGTAAGTACTCAGTAATTTTACACACAAGCACATAAAAGAAAGACTCTGTTCAACACAGACATATATGTATGTACAGTATATTTAGATGTACATATTGTTTCTGTGTCTGTGCGTTAGTGACTGAGGCTGGATTTGGTGCGGACATTGGAATGGAGAAATTCTTCAACATCAAGTGCCGCTACTCCGGCCTGGTCCCGAACGCTGTTGTTCTCGTGGCAACCATCAGGGCCTTGAAGATGCACGGAGGGGGACCCACTGTTGTTGCCGGGGTTCCCTTGCCAGAAGAATACGTGGAGGAGGTGAGTGTAGGAGAATGGACAAACTTAAAAAAAGCCTTGAAATGATGCCTGTTTTGCGCTTTTAGCTTACCTTAGCATGAAGTGTTCGTCATTTCTTTTTTCAAACCTGCACCTACCAGTTTCTGACATAAACTGTTATATTTGATTTCTGCACTCAGTTTGCACTCTGCCATGGCTCTTGTGTTTATGCTTTATCTGTAAACAAAGACTGTTTTACTTTATAGTGGAACAAACTTGGTCTTAGAAATAATCAATTTATTATGACCCCCATCGAAGCTGGCGGGGTATATTGGTTTGCTAATGTCGGTCGGTCTGTCAGTAGGTAGACCACTTTCGTTTCCACTCTATTAGTCCAACAATTTTCATCCAATCTTGACCAGACTTCATGAAAATGTTTGTGGGCATAATATCTCGGCCAAGTTCGATAACTAGCCAATTCACCCTAGGAATTGTTGAGTTATGGCCCTTGAAGTATCGTTTTAGCTGTTTCTTCTCTGTGATTTGAATAGTTTTCATCATATCTTCGCCACACTTCTTGAAAACCTTTGTAATAATAATAAGGGATGTCAACAAATATCCGGATAACCGGTTATCGGGTTACTATATTAATATCCGGTTACCAAGTTAGTAACCGAATATTCATATAAAAATTGAAAATCTGATTTTTTTCGGGTTTTTTAGGCATACAAACACCCTTCTTGCATGTATATTATTAACACAACACAGCTATAGGCCTCTACAGGAGGTCTCCACCTCGTACTGCGGACGTGTCATAAACAGACCCCTCGCAATTTACGGGTTTACCATACACCAGTCAGCCTTAACACCTACTTACCTTTACGCAAATCAAATGTTTAATTGGGGTACTTTAATTGAAGGGCATAACAACATTGCACGCTACACAAAACAAACAAAACGCACAATTTACGAACAAAATCGACGTAGTTTGTTACATGTACTTTTTTCAATAATGAAATAGTATTGTGTTTTCAAAATAGAACTATCTTCTAGATATCAACTTAATTTTGCAACTTCAACACGTGCCAGATTCCGGCCGCCAATGCCGATCTATACGGTTATCCGGATAGTATCCGGATATTACATAAGATTAACCAGATACTAATTTTGGTAGCTGTTGACATCCCTAATAATAATATATTGGACAAGTTCTATAACCAGCCAAATCACACCAGGATTTGTGGAGTTATGACTCTTAAATTATCAGAAATTTGACTTTTTAGCTGATTCCACTCTCTTATAATATCCAACAGTTTTCTTTCGATCTTCACCAAACTTGATGAAAATGTTTGAGGCCAAGATCGATGATCAACCAAATTGACCCAGGGACTGCAAATTTATAGCCCTTGGTTTATCTAAAATTGGCCTTTTTAGCAGTTTCCGCTCCCAATGTCCAACAGTTTTCATCCGATCTTCACAAAAATAGATATTTTAAAGATTGCTTTTAGCCTAGAGGGGGCATATCTGTTTTACAAACAGCTCTTGTTGGAATAAAATATAGACAGACTTAACTAATAAATATACCCAATGTAATGTTTAAAAATAGCATTTGTTTTTATTGGAATTATGAATATCTGTTAATTTAAGACATTGTCAAAACAATTGACTTTTTAGTGCTTTATTTTGAATTGTGCTTCAGAACTTGGAGCTGCTGGAGAAGGGATTTGCAAACCTGCAGAAGCAGATTGAAAACGCCAACAAGTTTGGTGTACCGGTCGTCGTGGCTATCAACGGATTTGCGTGAGTTTCTTAGCTTTACAATACATTAGATGCTGTATTTGATCTAGGTTTCATTGGCAAAATGTAACCTCAATTAAGCTCAATTAACTAGATAATGACAATAGACATTTCTCCATTTTTCTTTTCCAAATACATCTCCAATCCTTTACAGTAAATTATTCTTCTTGTAAACCAGAAAATAAACACATTTATATTTCTCCCAATCTTTTTGCAAATATTGCTCAATCCTTTTCTATTATTCAGTTCAGACACCCAGGCAGAAAAGGAGCTAGTTCAGAAACTGGCCCGTGAGAATGGGGCCTTTGATGCCATCATCTGTAACCACTGGGCGGAGGGAGGAAACGGGGCCAAGGAACTCGCAGAGGCCGTGGATCGAGCGTGCAGTCAGCCCAGCAACTTTAAGTTCCTGTATGACGTCTCTGTGAGTGCATAGGTTGTGGGCGAGATTTGTTAAACATTGCAATTGTTGAGCATAAAGCTGTTGTATCTGCTTAGCATTATTGTATCATCTACAATAGTTTCATGCTCAACTTTCTATTGGTTTTAGCTTTCCGTCTGTTGATTTTTCTCAGTTGATAAATTTTTTTATTACCTCAGTAGTTTAACTGTATTAGAATGCATAAAAAATGCTTAACACATTTAGAAGGTCGTATGATATGTTTATATATCATTATGTGTATATCATAATTATGCCCCCCCTTCGAAGAAGTGGGGGTATCTTGCTTCGCAACTGTCCGTCCGTCCGTTGGTCGGTCGGTAGGTCTGTCCATAGACCATTTCGTTTCCGCAGGATATCTTGAGAACGCTTTGACCTACGATCATGAAAGTTGGTACGCTGGTTACTTGGGATGAAAGGAAGTACCCTATAAATTTTGAGGTCAAAGGTCAAGGTCACCATTGCTAAAAATAGAAAAACGGTTTCCCCTCAATAACTTTAGAACACTTTGAGATATTTTAATGAAACTTTATACATAGATACCTTACATCGAGACCTCGCTTGGGATTGCATATGGGGTGGGTGGGGTCAAGGTCACCATTACTAAAAATAGAAAAACGGTACACCATTTCGTTTCCGCATATCTTTAGAACGCTTTGACCTATGATAATGAAAGTTGGTACGCTGATTACTGGTGATAAAAGGAAGAACCCTATAAATTTTGAGGTCAACAGGTCAAAGGTTACCATTGCTAAAATTAGAAAAAACGGTTTCCCTTCAATAACTTGAAAACGCATTGAGATATTTTAATGAAACTTTTATACATAGATACCTTTTTTATATTGAGACGTCGCTTTGGATTGCATATAGGGTGAGTGGGGTCAAGGTCAAGGTCACCGTTACTAAAAATAGAAAAACGGTTTCCGCTCAATAACTTCAGAAGCATTGAGATATTTTAATGAAACTTTATACATAAATACCTTACATTGAGACCTCGTTTGGGATTTGCATATTGGGTAGGTGGGGTCAAGGTCAGCATTACTAAAAATAGAAAAACGGTTTCCGCTCAAAAGCTTGAGAACGCATCGAGATATTTTAATGAAACTACATACATAGATACCTTATATTGAGACCTCGCTTGGGATTGCATATGGGTTTGGTGGGGTCAAGGTCAAGGTCATCATTACTAGAAATAGAAAGACGGTCTCCGCTCAATAACTTGAGAATGCATCAAGATATTTTAATGAAAGTTCGTACATAGATACCTTATATTCAGACCTCGCTTGGGATTGCATATGGGGTGCGTGGGGTCAAGGTCAAGGTCACGGTTACTAAAAATAGAAAAAACGGTTTCAGCCCAATAACTTGAGAACGCATAGAGATATTTTAATGAAACCTCATACATACATACCTTATATCGAGACCTCGCTTGGGATTGCATATGGGGTGGGTTGGGTCAAGGTCATAGTTGCTAAAAATAGAAAAATGGTTTCCGCTCAATAACTTGAGAACGCATCGAGATATTTTAATGAAACTTCACACATAGATACGTTATATTGAGACCTCTCTTGGGATTTCATATGGGGTGGGTGGGTCAAGGTCAAGGTCACCATTACTAAAAATAGAAAAACGGTTTCCTGTCAATAACTTAAGAACGCATCGAGATATTTTAATGAAACTTCATACATAGATACCATATATCGAGACCTCGCTTGGGCTTGCATATTAAAAAAAATTCTTAACAATTGCACATATTCACAACTTGGCTGCAAGTAGGGGGGCATACATGTTTTACAAACATCTCTTGTTAACATTACTTTAGTAAACACATTGTTTCTCGAACTGTTAATTAGGTTTTTTACTACCTCTTTAAAATTTGCATTTCACCAGTATACTAACAAATTATTTATCGATAACAAAGAATGCTAACAATTTTTAAAGCCAGACTAATATATAGATTGTATATACACCATGTTTTTGTGCTATGCATCAATGCTGAATGAAGTGCTGGATGAAAGCCTTTTGATGTGACTGGTTCCAGCTTCCAATCGAGGAGAAGATCGAGATAATTGCACGGGAAATCTACGGAGCAGACGGCATTGAGCTCTCACCTGAGGCAAAGGAGCAGATTGCCAGATACAAGAAACAGGTGACACCCAGATTAGCTTTAAACAGTGGCTTGGAATGCTTCTTTTTGCCTATTGTAACCATTTTACCATTGAACATTCTTGTATTCAATCTACTGAATAGCACGTACATTGGCAGTCACTGTGTAATTTTATTAAGCCAGAAAATGATCTAAATAGTGACTAAGGGGCGCCGGTAGGTTTTATATACAGGTTGTATCTCAGTTTTCATATAAGCTTGTCAATAAATAATAATTTGGCAAAATTTCTTCCAGATTTCACAGTATGTCATTAATCTTTAATTTTAGTGTTTAATGCCTGTAAATGGTATTAATGATCTTTAATAAGGGAAAGATCTAGAGCAAAATAGCAGGGAGGTGCACCCTGCTCCTTTTTGGTTCCCCCCTGCTGCCCCTCTGGGCTGGTCAATAAACAAATGTTGAATATATTTTGAAATTCAACATATTTGTGCAAATAATCAACTGCAAATGAATAGACTATGCTTAAAAAGCTTAATCAGAAGCATTAGACTCGTTTAAACCCTGGATTTAGCAAATTAGAAAATGTCAACAAACTAGTCCGGTTTCCTTCCTGCTCCTGTTTAGCAGCACCCTGTTCCTTTTTCGATTCTGTTTCTTTCCCTGTTTAATATTTAAATCTTTAATTATAGTGTTTAATGTCTTTAAATGGTAGATTCTATTAACAATGTTTAATATTTAAATTTTTCAATTTTTCAGGCAGTGCGTTTTTAGAAATAAACTTACAATCATGAATATTTTTACTTCCCAGTCATTCAAATAATCAAATTGTATTCCATTACTGAAGCTAAATGTGAAAGTGTAAAGTAACAAACAGAATATTCAAAGTTTGATTCACTTGCAAGTTGCAAGAAATAATATGAAAATATCATAATGTATGTGAATTCTTTTTCAATAAATTCCAACATTATTTCAGGGATTCAACGACCTGCCAGTGTGCATGGCAAAAACCCATCTGTCGCTTTCCCACGACCCCACCCGTAAGGGGCGCCCCACGGGGTTCACACTGCCCATCAGGGAGGCCCGGGCAAGCATAGGGGCAGGGTTCATATACCCACTGGTCGGAACGGTAAAAGATTTTGAAAATACATACCTAGATGTTTTTTAATATTTTGTGAGAGTAAATATGAAAAATATAACAAACACTATTTTAATAACCCACAAAGGATATTGTTCGAGATTTTACTGTTTTAAAAATAATGTGTCAGTTGCTATTTATATTTCAAGAATTTTACATAATCTTGTAAATGTGATTTTGTTTATTTATAAAATTAAATGTTCCAAACACAATACCAGTTATTTGGTGGGAGTTTCGCTGTTTATCCTTCATCGCAAGTTATGTTCTATTTATAGATGAACATGCTCCTCTTGTTCTATTTATAGTTTTGCACTTGTTCACATCCCCTTTGATCTATTTTTAGATGAGCACCATGCCCGGGTTACCAACAAGACCTTGTTTCTATGACATCGACATTGACCCAGATACAGAGGAGATTGTTGGGTTGTCATAACAACCACGGTCATGCAGGGTCACTGCATAACTATAGTGACTTTAGTTGGTTTCCTGTGTAAAATAATGGACCAAAGTGCATTTTATAATGGCTGTTTTTGAAGAATTGTTTTCAGACATATCATTTTTAACTGCAATAACTTCATTTTGATATATGCACATGTTTTCATCAATATTTAGTCTTGTTCTAAAATTATCATAATAAGACTATTTTTATAGCATTAACAGTTGCCAACTGTGATTTTCTTGTTCACCAAACTAGTAATCAGTAATAATTATAGTATTTTTTATGATTGATACTTTTGTCAGGTTTGGCAATGTTATGTTTTTTGTAAATGCCATACTACACTCTAAGTGCAACATTTGATACCATCACACCAAAATAATGTTTGCCTGTTCCTTTAATATCCAAATAATTACGATCCATACTTTTGCATTCAAATTATGTAGTTTTACCATACAAATGTAACATACATTCAGAACAACATGCTGCATTAGCAATTTTAACCAATTAATTGGGTATTGAAAGTTTGATTACTAGGGTAAATAATTTGTTCTTGCCAAATACGTTTAAAAAAACGTAAATTTTCATTGTTAGCTTTTATGTATGATTGAATTTTTTTGTTTTTTTTTACATGGTATAAGGAACTTGTATTGCCAATAAATGTTTATATAACTTGTATGTGTTTATGTTGGTAGCTACGTCACTGTCATGCCATAAACATGCAGTATGTTTCTGCTAATTACTGTTTAGCTGCGTAATTACATTTACATTACATCGTGAAAAGTTCAAATATGTCGTAATGACTAGGTACATGTCTCTAAAGCTCACGATTTTACTTTTTTGGCAAGCCGCAGCTTTTCAGCGTTTCAACCCTTTCATTTTTAACAAAAATTTTCGAAAAAATATGTTATTAGATTGGGGTATGTCGTTGGACGGGTGGCAGCGTCAACTTTTCTTTTCCGCTCTCTAACTCGACAACAGATGGAGCTAGTAAAATGAAACTTCATACATAGATACCTTATATCGAGACCTCGCTTGGGATTGCATATGGGGTGGATGGGGTCAAGGTCATGGTCACTGTTACTAAAAATAGAATTCTCAATAACTTGAAAATGCATCGAGATATTTTAATGACACTTTATACATAGATTCCTTATATCGAGACCTCGCTTGGAATTGCATATGGGGTGGGTGGGGTCAAAGTCAAGGTCACTGTTATTAAAAATAGAAAAATGTTTCTGCTCAATAACTTGAGAATGCATGGAGATATTTTTTTAATGAAACTACATACATAGATACCTTAAATGGAGACCTCCCTTGGGATTGGATATGTGGTGTGTGGGGTCAAGGTCACTGTTACTAAAAATAGAAAAATGCTTTCCTCTCAATAACTCGAGAACGAATTGAGATATTTTAATGAAACTTCATACATAGATACCTTATATTCAGACCTTGCTTGGGATTGCATATGGGGTAGGTGGGTCAGGGTCTAAGTCACCGTTACTAAAATAGAAAAATTTAGAACACATTGAGATATTTTAATGAAACTTCATATGTTGAGACCTCGCATGGGATTGCATATAGGGTGACTGGGGTCAAGGTCACCTAGAGAACGAATTGGGATATTTTAATGAAACTTTATATGTAGATACCTTATATCTAGACATCGCTTGCGATTGCATATGGGTCGGGTGGGGTCAAGGTCACCATTACTAAAAATAAAAAAATGGTTTCCACTAACTGAAGAACAAATTTAGATATTTTATTGAAACTTCAAATGTAGGTACCTTACATTGAGACCTTGCTTTGGATTGCAAGGTCAAGGTTACCATTTCCTAGCCATAGGTGCATGACCTTCACCTTACACCCAGAACTTTCTTTCATTATTGTGCTGACATTTATGCATTTCGTTCGAAAAAGTTTGTTTTGTGTAATTTCCACGTTTCTCGTTATTTATTGGTCTTGTTCCAGCAACCTCCACACAGATATAATTGTTTGCAAGCATGAAGTTCTATGTGACCATTAGAGTCCAATCACATGGCGCAAA
Organism: Congeria kusceri; assembly: GCA_027627225.1. Classification (NCBI taxonomy): domain Eukaryota; kingdom Metazoa; phylum Mollusca; class Bivalvia; order Myida; family Dreissenidae; genus Congeria; species Congeria kusceri. The sequence goes on from CM051028.1 coordinate 25,811,590, forward strand.
TTAAAGATAATTATTAAGCATAAGTTATTTAACGTCAAATGCAGACTTTTTTGCTTGAGATACGTAATTTTGTGTGGCTTGCACTGTATGATTTACAGAAGTTTTTAGCTCAACTATTCGAAGAATAGGTGAGCTTTCCTACTCGCCCCGGTGTCTAAATTGGTTAGGTTTTATTCAAAAGTCTTGTAACTTCAAAACTACATAAGTTAGTCACATGAAACTTGCAATATACTTTTGTCATATTCCACATAACTGTTTTGTATTTTTGACAGAGTTATGCACCTTTTTCATTTAGATTTTCTGGTTAAAGTTTATATTCAAAAGTTTTGTAACTTCAAAACTACATAAGTTACTCACTTGAAACTTGGAACTAACCTTTGTCATCAACTCTATTATCAGGGGCAACATTCTCCATAACTCTTATGCTGATGCTGGGGTGGATGGCAAAGGTATATTCCATGTTTCAACTGGATAACGTAAGTAGTTTTCAAGACCTCTGAATATAAACGTTTACCAGAAAATCTATGCAAAAAAGGGGCATAACTCTGTCAAGATACACAACAAGAAGTATAGTGAATGTTGCACCTGATAACTGCAGTTGATGGCAAATGTACATTCCAAGTTTCAGGTGAATAACTTTTGTAGTTTTGAAGTAACAAGACTTTCCAATATAAACTTTTAACGAGAAAATCTCGTCAAAATACATAACAGAGTTATAGTGAAATGTTGCCCTTGATACTGGAGTTTATGACAAAGGTATATTGCAAGTTTCAAGTGAATAACTTACGTAGTTTTGAAGTAACAAAATGTTTGAATATAAACTTTAACCAGAAAATCTATGTGAAAAGGGGGCATAACTATGTTAAAATACAAAACAGTTACAAGGAAAGTTGCCTCTGATACTTGAGTTGATGACAAAGGTATATTGCAAGTGAAAAACTTATGTAGTTCTGAAGTTAAAAAACTTTTGAATATAAACTTTAACCAGAAAATCTATGAGAAACAGGGGCATAACTATGTCAAAATACATATTAGAGTTATGGGGAATGTTCACCCTGATACTGGCGTTGATGACAAAGGTATATTCCAAGTTTCAAGTGAATAGCTTATGTAGTTTTGAAGTTACAAAACTTTTGAATATAAACTTTAACCAGAAAATCTATGTGAAAAAGGGGCATAACTATGTCAAAATACAAAACAGAGTTATATGAAATGTTGATCCTGATACTGGAGTTGATGACAAAGGTTAGTTCCAAGTTTCAAGTGAATAACTTATGTAGTTTTGAAGTTACACAACTTTTGAATATAAAGTTTAACCAGAAAATCTAAGTGAAAAGGGGGCATAACTCTGTAAAAATACAAAACAGAGTTAAAGAATAGTCGAACGCGCTGTCCTCTGACAGCTCTTGTTAACTCGACTTCTAAGAAAAGGCAAGCTATTCTACTTGCTCGGCGTCGGCATCCGAGCTAGGTTTTTTGGTAAGCTAGTTTCTCAGAAATAGCTTGAGGGATTTCATTCAAACTTAAAACATTTATTCCCCACATTAAAATGAACCTATAGGCCAATTCTGATAACTCTAGTTTGAAATTTGTCAAAATTATGGGCCTTTTTACACTTAAAAATGTTCAGTGTGTGGAATGACTTCAACTTTTGAGTTCCACTCTCTAACTTGATAATCAATCTTCATACATAAATACCCTAAAGCAACACTTTTCTCGGGATTGCATTTGTGGTGGGTTGGGTTTGTCAAGGTCACTGTTACTAAAAATAGAAAAAAAAATTCAGCTTTATTACTCAAGAACATTCAATTAATAGATACTGTGCAACAAGACATTGCACGAGATTGCATTTGGGGTTAGTTTGGTCAAGGTCAAGGTCACTGTTTAGAAATTTAGAAAAATGCTTCCACTCATTTACTCGATAAAGAAAGAAATTTTGTTTAATTGGCCCCTACTTTACTGTTTGTTTTAGAAAAAATGTCAGAAACTCTGACAAGCACAAGAAAAGTTTAGCGCACTGTCCTCGGGCAACTCTTATTAATGGGTGCAATAAGTTTTCTCAACAAATCAGTAGAAGTCCAAATATGTTGGACTAGAAGTGAGGTTCTCCTGAAGTTGTGTCCATTGAAATGACAGTGTGTGCCCATTGGACCTGTGTGTTTAAGTAAAGTGGAGTTCTGTCACTAAGAAATGCTTTTAAAAAAAGGCAAATATGTGTCAAATATATGATTTACACATACGCTAAAACTGTGATACGGATATAACGGGGTATTTAGTATTACCAATAGGCATTGGATATGAAGTATTAAATGTTCTATGCCTATTGTTTCTTGATTAATAAACTGGTGATAACATACATTTAGGTTTTATTAATGTTTGCCACCTTAAATTACGTAATCATTCAATTTCATTGGCAGAGATCTTTCTTATAAAGGGGTAATGTGGATGGTAGTTTAAGAAATATACAAAATATATAATATAAGCAAGACAATGTAAATGATCTAATAACATTAATTAAAACAAATAACATGTTTATGGAATCTTGACAAACTATACATTGTATATGTCTTATTCATCTTGCATCTTATTAAAAATCAAAGGTTTGTTCACTTAAATTTAAACCATTACAATAAATGCCTAGTACTTGCCCAGAAATAGTGAACAACATTGTAGAGCCCGGCCCCGGCTAGCTCAGTTGGTAGAGCGCTGGACTGTCAATCCGGGGATCATGAGTTTAAACCCCAGCCCGGCCACATAACTTTTAGTGGGGATTGGTCATGAAATTATTTCTACGGCCATTCTCTCCACACTTCTGATTAAAGTAGTGCAGTTGTCAGTTACTGGCATAGGTATGTGCACTTGGTACCGCTAAGCTTGCCCAGGAAAAGTGTGAGTTGGTTAACTGACCGCCCTGATATGACTGTAATACTGTTAAAAACGGCTAAAAATCCAAACAAACAAACAAACGGAACAACATTATTCACTATGTTAGATTTATACATGTACAATCTAAATGTGTATTTAGGTTCAACACAGATCTGAACATAGTTCATAAATATCACACAAATAAGTAAAATGTACATCAATGTAATCATTATGTCGTAACTTAGTACACAGTCATTAAATGAAACGAACAGTTTTTTATGGTAATAGTCACAAAATGTCCACCAGTGTGCATAGCTTTTTCCAAAATTAACCCGATAGTGTTGTGTAACCCAGTAAACCGTTGGGAGTAAAATTTTCAGCTAAAATACTGCTTCCGGTAGAGTTGCATGTTGTTATTGCATTGCTGTCAAATTATTTATCTAGCTATGTCAGGTCGAAGTAAATTCTTCAGGTATTTACGGTTTATCAAGAGAAACAAGAAGTCGATGGCTACACCCGCTGTCATCATCGGAACAGCTGTAGTTGGCATGAAATGGCCGTCCTGGCCAGCAGAAAATAAAGGTCAGAAACGTGAGGTTAACAACCACTAGTACTAATAGCTAATCGTTTCACGGTTTGTAATTAAAGTTGCTAGACTTTTTGTATAGGTGTACTTAGATATTTGAATAAGTTTATTATTGATTAGAATACAACTGTTGTTTAGATTGCCTGTTTGTGTACAGTTGCTCTTGCAGTTACAAGTATTGATATGAATCGTTTAAAAAAATCTGGATTGTGTCACGGCTATAAGGAAGTTAGGCCAAAATACCCTAGAGCAACCTGAATTGGACATACCCTAAAATCGGTGAAGAACATCTGTGCCTTTTTTCACCATATTGGGAATATGACCGATACCTGTGAAATTCTGAAATGTTTGCGTCATTTCACCTAAAATTGGGCAAAAGTATAATTGTTTGATTAAATAAATTTGAAGAATTATTGAGAAAACTACATAAGATAGAATGTTATAAACAAACATAAACCATAAAACAGTAATTGCAACTTCAACAGTCTTTATTTCATGGGTAAAAGTTTTCGGGCATATGCGGAATTTCTGTGGGTTTTTTTTTTAGTCTCTGAGGGTCGTTTTTCCAAATCGTGTAAATCCGTTGAGATTTTCAGAGGGGATACGGAGTATAAGCCTACCCCTGCTCCAACATTTTTTCTATTTTTGTCCATATACTCCGGGTAAACAACAGTTATGTGATTGGTTTGTTCGTTTAGAAGGAGCATTTTGATTGGTTTGCCTATCTTTGCCAACCAATTAAATAGCGTGATTTGAAACACGTTTGGCGTTCTTTCCAAGATGGACGAAGCAATAACAAATTATCAACAACAAAACAAAAAGCTGTGAAAAATGAAGTTTTTACCCACAGGCTTGAACACAAATGCACTTGAAAAAAGTGTGAAGAACAAATGGAGGTGGTAGTGGTTATCAGAAGTCGATACAATCAGGGATAAATGGGGAAAATGGCTAAAGAAACCTTATATTGCTGGCGTAGCCTTTTGCAAGTGTTGTACAAAAACTATTAAGTACAGATCAAGTTGCAAGAAAGGTTTGAAAACCCATGCTGACGATCCGAATCACCTAAAGTTAGTTAAACAGTGTACATTATGTTAACCTTTGACTTGAAACTTACCCATTTTGTTGGGTGTTGTACCCAATTTAAATTATATAACTTGTATGCCTTTGAAAATTATTATCAAATCATAAACAATCTTGTATTTATTATTTTGTTCTTAATTGCATGTTTTATACACTCAATGGCAGCCACATTTTAAGCCAGGAAAGAGCATTTCTTGACCCTTAAATTAGCTAGATTCCAGGACCCACTGGCCCCCAGTTAAATTTTTCAGGTTTTTTAAAATTTCCAACTTTTACCCATGTTATTTCTACACTGAACACTTCTTCTTTCCAAACATCGGAAAGTCAAACCATCAGTTGGGAATTTTGGGACTGGATTTGGAAAAAAAAAACATACCAGTACTTATTGCGTTTGAGAAAATCACCCAATAACGGCTATAAAATCAGCCAAAAATGGCCCTTAACATGAAATTTTCAAATTTCATCATCTGTCAAAAAAACAACATTTGCTATGTGCAATTTACAATTAAATTGACATTTGGTCTGCTAGACAACTACAAAACATCATCAAGTTTTGGTGACATCACATTTGGGGCACACAAGTCTTCTGATCTGGTCCAATTATGCACAGGGCCTGTCCCTCTCCACCCACTTTTCATCAACAAAATTTAGTTTATTTAGTGTCATTCTTACGCAAATGTGTCTTTTTTTCAGATCGGGTTGTTTTCATCCCTAGAGCTGTCAATGATATTCCCTCCAAAGCCAACCTGAACATGACATTTACTGATGAAGAAAACAGAGGTGTGTAATTACCGGTACTGTCTAATATCGAAAAATGAATTCATAATTCCCATTTAATGTTAGCATTCTTTCTAAATTATGATCTCAGGCCTCCTAGTGAAACCTTTAAAAGCTTTATAAACCTTTATTTTATGGAACATCCTTTAAAACCTTTATTTTTCCTGGAAAACGTGTAAAAACCTGTAATTCACTCTCAAAACCTGTATTTTTGTAAAAAATTAGTTTGTCACATCTTTTTGTAGTAATGAATATTAAAACAGGCACATACAAGACTCATGCAAATGTTGTAAATAACATTTCAAATCCATTTACGCATCTTGATTTTTATAAAACGACAAGACAAAACCATGTAAATTTATACATGTACAGCAGTGCAGCAATAACCCTAAATATTTGTCAACAGCATTATCTCTGTTACAATTCTGAACATCAATGACAATGTTATCATTGTGTGTAAGTTTATTACTTGTTGGATAGTTGAAATAATCATTTTATACTATGAACTGATACATGGAAGACCATAGAATTAGAGAAATGAAGACTTTCCAAGTTTCAGAACAAAATAGTGTTTTCCACTACTGCCTTTCTGGGTTAGTCAACTCAGAAATACAGATTTTTGTCAAAATGTACAAGATAATAAAGAGACTTAATGTTTAAGTTGTGTAAAATATATCAAAACTATAAACAGTGACAAACAGCTGAAGAAAAAATGACTTAAAAATTGTGTGTTACTTAGTCAGAAGAAGGTCTCTTGTTGAGTTAACATGATTGTAGTAATACTTAGCAAATGTTTACATTTTTGAAAAAGAAAGTTAGACAGAACACTCTTGGTTTTGAAAGTGGCAGTTATCAGGTTTTGATATAGTCAAGCCATGACATGAAAGCATTTTTCAATTTCCTACACTACTTTAGTGCTCAAAGTTGTTAATACAGTGTAGTTCCATTACTATTTTAAATTCCACACTGTATGAATAAGTATTAAGTACTTGTTCTAAGTTGTTTAAGTGTACATGTCATCAATGATGGGGGGGGCATATAAAGTTTACCCTGTCCGTGGGTACGTACGTGTGTACGTATGTACGTATGTTCAGATGTTTGTCCGGACAATAACTTTGTCCAGCATTGGAGGATTTTCAAATAACGTGGCAGAAATGTAAAGCATAATGAGACGGTGTGTTGCGCGCAAGAACCAGGTCCCTAGGTCCAAGGTCAAGGTCACACTTAAAGGTCAAAGGTTAAATATACGAATTTTAGCCTTCTATCCCTGTCCGGTGCATAATTTTGTCCAACATGGAAGGAATTTCAAGTGTTGAGCATGGTGAAATGGTGTGTCGTGCGCAAGAACCAGGTCCCTAGGTCCGAGTTCAAGGTCGCACTTAATGGTCAAAGGTCAAATATAAGAATTTAAGCCATAGACCCTGTCCGGAGCATAATTTTGTCTAGCATGGATGGAAGTTTAAATAACTTGGCACAAGTGTTAGCATGGTGAGACGGTGTGTCGCACGCAGGAACCAGGTCCCTAGGTCCAAGGTCAAGGTCACACTTAAAGGTGAATGGTCATTTCAAGCATAGATACTGTCTGGAGCATAATTTTGTCCAGCAGGGAAGGATTTTATACTAACTTGGCCGAAGTGCTGAGCATGGTGTGTCAGTGTGTTGCGCACAAGAACCAGGTCCCTTTGTATAATGTCAAGGTCACACTAAAAGTTCAAAGCTGAAATAGAAGAATTTAAGCCATAGACCATGTCCGGAGCATAATGTTGTCCAGCAGGGAAGGATTTTCAAACAACTTGGCATAAGTGATTAGCATTATGCGGCAGTGTCGCATGCAAGAACAAGGTGCTTTGGTCCAAGGTCAAGGTCATACTTTAACGTCAAGTATATGTATATATGTTAAGATTCTTGTCTCGGCAATAACTCTTTCCAGCATTGAAGGATTTTCAAATAACTTTGGAGAAGTTATGACCATTATAAGACGATGTGTCGCCCGCAAAAGCTAGGTCCAAGGTCAAGGTCACTTAAAGGTCAAATGTCAAGTATAAGAATTAAGTCCATGGATTCTGTCTGGAGCATAATTTTGTCCAGCATGAACGTTTTTCAAATAACTTGGCAGAAGTGGTAAGCAGTATGAGACAGCATGTGGCGTTAAAGGACCAGGTCTGTAGCTGAAAGGTCAAGGTCATTAATCAAGGTCAAAGGTCAAATAATTTTCCAGAGCATAATATTGTCATGCATGCTGGGATTTTCAGATAAATTGGCTGAAATGATCACAATCATCAGATGATGTGTTGCATGCACGAACCTGACTTGTGAATAACTTCCGTTAATTCAGGAGTGTGCAAAGCATAATTCAAAAATGATAAAAGGCATTTTGTTGATTTTGCACATAATGATTTAAGATAGCAAGAGTAAGTGAAGCATACAAGAACCATAACTCATAATTGCCTTAAAGTTTTAATTACTACCCTTTATTGATTTTTTGTCAGGACTAAAACTATGTTGTGATTTCCAAATTACTTCACACAACAAGAGAATACATCAGCAGAAAGTAAAATATAAAGGACAATTCTCTTTTTGCTAAATTATTTGTATGCATACAGAAAAAGCGGCACCATGGAGAAATGGCTGCATAGGTGGGGGCACATTTCTAGTTTGTATGATACCTCATTCTGTTTTTTTTGTGTCATGGTTATTTGTCTGGAGCTACAATTGAACTTCAAGTATAGTTTATGGGATGCTAAAATACAGAGATGAGATGACCTGTTGCATTGATGTTCCAACCTAGTGATTTTTGTTTGTTGAGGGCTTTTAGTAATTTTGTGTCATCCACATGTTGATATGGCATTATTGTCTCATGCTCAAATACAGATTTGGTAATTGATTTGGTCTTTCGATTGTAATGACTTAGTTTTTAAACATTATTGCATTCCCATTACTTGCCTGAGTGCATTGCTGTATAGCATCCATCTTTTTCACTGATATCTTTGTGATTTTATATTTAAAAAATAACTGCCATTTCATTGCCATCATTTGACCAACTTCATGATAAGGAGCATCCAGTACTTTCACTTAAATTTTAGTTTCATATGCCAAGAGCAAGAATAGGTGCATTTGTACTATGCTTTGCTAAGTTGTCTGGATAGACTTTAAACTGATGTTGAACTTCACAAGGCACAAATGTGCAACACCCTGCTATGTGGTTCTTAATGTTTCCCAGTATGTTTTCTCTTTCATATGGATTTTGACTGCTTGATATGTTAATAGTATACATTGTTTATTTCGTTTTATATAAAGTTCATATTAATTCAACATTTAAATATAATAAGTGACTTTTTTAGGAACAAGTAAAAATTGTCGAATGTCAGTTTAATATTCAAGTTGAATTTAGGTTATTTCTTCAAATCAGCTATGTTTCGTTAAATATAAATCAAATTAGATGGTCAAAATTAGCCTTTATGTACACTTTAAATGTACCGAAGTCTCCCTAAAAAGCCTTTATTTTGCAAAATTTGAAACGTTATAAAAACCTTTATTTTCACTGAGGTCTGCTTGGAGGCCTGTGATCTTTAAAAGTCAAATTCATGCATGTGAATTTCACATCCAGTCTTTCAGGATTGATGCTATTATCCAATTTAATTGTATAAAATTAAATGTTGAATTCACTTTACGAAATGTATATGCACAAATGTTAATGTCGACTGACTCTGTATAATATGGTTATTTTCAACAGATGATCCTGTGCTACCCTCTGGCGAGTTAAACTGGAACTGCAAGTGTATAGAGCGAGATGTTGTCGGCCCTTGTAACACAACCTATCGACCCTTGGCTCAGTTTATGCATGACCACAACATCAAAGATGGCCTCGGTAGCCTTAAGACAGATATCAAGGTGGAATTTGATAGGTTGGTTTGCATTAGTTATGCCACCCATCGAAAGTGGCAGGGTATATTTTCTTTTGCTAATGTCTGTCTGTTGGTCGGTCTGTCGGTAGACTACTTTCGTTTCCACTCTCTAATTTCAACAGTGTTCATCTGATCTTCACCAAACTTCATGAAAATGTTTGTGGGCATAATATCTAGGTCAATTTCGATAATCAGCCAAACCACCCTGGGAATTGTGGAGTTATGAACCTTGAATTATCTCAAATTGGCCTTTTTAGCCGTTTCTGCTCTCTGAACAGTTTTCTTCCAATCTTCACCTTACTTCATGAAAATGTTTGTAATAATAATATCTTGGCAAAGTTTGAAAATCAGCCAAATTGCCTTGGGAAGTACAGAGTTATGGCCCTTGATTTATCTAAAATAGGCCTTTTTAGCAGTATACACTCTATTTCAAACAGTTTTCATCCAATCCTCACCAAACTTGATATTTTGAAGATTGCATTTATCCTAGAGGGGGTATAACTGTTTTACAAACAGCTCTTGTTTTAACCTCAAGTTAATAATAACATAAGAATCTTGTATAAATGTGGCCCAAGTAAATCTTGTCTCACAACACTGCAGGTTGATGGAGGAGTATATAGCGTGCACTATGGACCACCCAGTGTACTACAAACACATGCTGCTACCAGAGGAGCTGGAGGACCTAGGGCTGGATGCCCAGGCTCTGGAGCAGGCCAGTCTCAAGCAGGAACTGGAGCGGCAAGAAAACACCAGAACATACGGTATGCTGCTTTGAATCAAACTTAGCTAGTATTCATCTGTCGGCCTCAGGAAACATTTCAAACAGTCATCCCTCCACCTCGGACGATCAGTTTTAACTGTTCCCCAAACACATATGTGATAACTGTATACTACTATCAGAGAATGTGTAGATATTTATTGATAACAAATAAAATAAAATAATAAGAGGACCTATTGCAAGTCCTAACATTTTGCCATTGTATTACTAACATATGGAGAAAGAATTTCCAAACAATACAAACTAATTATTCATTTTCATTTACTGAAACTGTGGTCAGGAGCATTTCATGGTTTAAACACTGCTTTTTATTCCTTGGGTAGTGATAGCATAACCAAAGTTCTGCAAGTTTTTCTGGTGAAATTATAACAATGTACATGTTTATAAGTATTACAAATGTTTGTTTCAGGAAAGGACACGGTTGTATTTTTAACAGAAGAAGAAAACGAAATCCCCAGCACAGTGAAAATACCAAAGCATACAGATTTGGAAGAGTTTCGTGGTAGGTCTTGTTTGATTGACATACATACAACTTTATGACGAAATTTGGGCAAAAAGTCAGTATTTTAATGTTTAAATTGAGTTATGTAGGTATAATTTGTACTCTGTTCCTCTATGTATTAGAGCAAAAACTTTACACGTTTAACTGTAACTAAAAATTGAGGTATCATTTTTCTGGATAGTTAGGAATTCTTTAATTGCAGCATAAGTAGAGTAAATTTGTAGTTGATGTTTGGACTGATTAGCATGAAGAGAAATTTCTCAAAATACAGTTTTCCAATACGATTTTTATACTTACTACTTAATTTTGTCAAGTAGTAATATTTTCGAAATATGTAAAATTAATATTGTCCTCTTTTCTCGAGAAATTGCATGATAATTTGTGTAAAAACAGAAATTTTGACTGTTCCTTATCTTTTGCTAACTATTTAAAATGTAATCCTTTGATGTTAAGTACTTACTATTTGGCTCACAGTTGCTGGTAGTTCTTTGCCTTAACACCGATCACACTGCCACTGAAAACTTGGTAAACATTTTCTACAGATCCACTATTCCCTGATGGTACCATCAACTGGGCCTGTGGATGTATAGAAAAAGATGTCGTTGGACCGTGTAATATTCAGTTCCGAGCATTTCGTCAGTTCATCCACGACAGTAAGGGATACAATGAGGATATGCCCATTGCCAAACAGAAGGAACTGCATGGAATTATAACAAACTTTCTCGAGTGTGCAAAGTTACATCCTGTATACTATGAGAGTTTGTTGAACTTTGACAAGGATAAAGATAATGGTGATGACAGTGGGACAGATCCCCTTTCTGACAGCTCAAACTCTAAAGGGGAGGAATCACCTTGAGAATTGTTCGAATTGTACCAATTACAATGTTGAATAATGTTATCTGAATAACTTTATAAACGAATCCTAAACTGCCACATTCTTTGTCTTTATTTAATGACAGCTTTCATTCATGAATGCTTGAAAGGCTCGTCATAATGTGTTTTTTACAATGTCATTTCCTTATTATCTTCATGCTATCATTACAAATACCAAGGTTGTTTTTGAATAAACCATAGATTTATAGACTTGTTCGATGACTAGTTGCTATCCAATCTAGTACTTTCACATTTATTTCTAGGTGTTTATCTCGAAGTGTTGGCACCTGTGTCAAGATGTTTCCGGCCACCATTGCAAACATCTTCACTTTTCACAGTTTTAATTGAAAAACGGATTCTTAGTTACAGTCCAGTACATACACATATTGTTTCTATTTTATATTGCAATTTATAATAAATCATTAGGATCAAATAAGTTCTGGAATCGGATATGTCGATGTCAATTCGAAATCCCCGCCACTTCGAACTTCGAGATAATGAAGCTCAGCTGTACTTTTTTTTTACATTAACGATATTGCACAATAACTACACATTGTCAGTTATTACATTCACTGGACTGGTCCTCTATGACGCCTTGTAAGTCTATGCTATGTCCATATATTTCATATATATGACTAATCCTAGTTAGAAATATCGTGTTTATTTATAGTACAGTATTAGTTTGCTGCACTGGAAATGAAGAAGATTAAAATGCTGATAGAAATGAGATTTATTATTATACATTATTTTACCCAACATAAAACACAATTACGTAGATAAAAAAAAAAATTAAATCAAAGGAAAAATGTTCGCAAGCACACTTACAGCAACAGAATATGCAAGATTAAATCAAAACATAACAAAATAACACTGGCATTCTAATGTATGTGAAATTGTTGTACTTGAGAAAAGATGCATAACAAAAATAATCTGCGAAATATCATCTAAATTATATTTGAAAGAACATTTACTCTTCTGAATCTAAAATTTGTAGCTTTTGTTGGCCGAATGTTTACTTTCAAAGGATTTTTTTATTGCCAAATGCTCATAACAATTACATTCTTAAATGACTGTATCGACTTGACACTCGTGAACTCGATAAGCAAAATGTAACACATTATTTTCTGTATTTATCTGAAGTTTAGTAAGTGTAAACTTCATGACATTTCAAGTTTTTATTTGATGCACATTCATGACGTGACTACTTTTTTTGCTTGATGTGGTACAACAAATTAACACTATCACTATCATATTTCTTATTTATTCACGCATAAAGTTCAGTGTCGAGTTAGTTTTACCAACTTCTACTACCAAGTGTAGAAAAATGTGAAACTAAGGCCCGTTTTCCACAGGTTTCAGGGGTAAATATTGAAATATATGAAGCGTGCCGTGTGAAAACCGGGCTTAATGCATGTGCATAAAGTGTCGTCCCAGATTAGCCTGTGCAGTACTTTTATGGTATTTACTATTTCAAGGAAGTCTCTTCGAAACATAAATTCACTGTAGGCGGAAAGTGCAATCCTGGATTAGCCTGTGCGGACTGCACAGGCTATCCAGGATGACACTTAACGCACATGCATTAAGCCCGGTTTTACCTCGACACGCCTCATATTTAATAACCTTAACAGCCAGTTTCATGTTATGTGTTTAAAATTAAGTATACTATAAAGTAGAATGTATCGAGATAAATTAAAATACAAACATATGCACATATAATTAACAAAACAAATCAATAACTAATCATTAACTCTCCCATACTAAAAACTGACTTAAACTTGTAATTTACATAATATAAACAAATTATTTACAATTTAGGTATAAGCACAAAACACCGGTAGTTCAGAATAAACATATAAGTTAGATAATGTTTGTTTATCAACTAGTGACTCGCACTAGTGTTCCCAAAAAAAGAAAAAGCATATTACTGGGTCTTTACATGTCAAATGAGCTTTCAAGTTTTAAATTACATTATAATTATTAATTTAACAACAACTTTACCATATACATGCTACACAACTTGTCTTTACTTCTAAAAACATGACAATGTTGATATTTAAAAGTTGAATACTACAATTCCATTTGTACTGTCATTTTAAACTGATGTGAAACTAGAAATTAAATTCTGGGATAACTCAAACCAATGGTCTACATTAAGTAACAATATAACAATTATAATCCCCACCACATTAAACCTGATGATTTAAGTACAAAGAATTGAAGTTTCCTTCAACTATACCTTTGTTTTGTATACAAAAAAAAGCTTTCATATATGGAAAAAACTGCATCAAAGTTTTGTAACACATGTTCATCATCTAAGTCAAAAAACTCAAAAAATGTTCATTTTCACAGATGTGGTAAAAAATTGAAGTATTGAGATTGTAGTATTTTCGTAAACTGTGCATTATTAATAGCCAATAAGTTACAATGCAGTATTATAAACCTACAAAATAAAGGATTCTTTTCTTTAGAAATTAACTTATGTCTTAAAGTTAAATTCAACAGCTAATGTTTCACTTAAAAGCCTAGTTTAAGGAACGTCTGGCCTCTCCAAGGGGTAATCCAAACTGTGTATTGGTCCACCATAAAATATCCTGTCATCTGCAATTTTTTCTCTCCGCTGACTGAGCAATGGCTTAGTGCACTGTTTCAATTGCAGCAGTGTACAGATCTCAGCTGATAAGGGTCGCCACATTGTGTCCACAGAAGGGTGCCAATACACAGGAGTACAAGACCCCAGATTTGGGGGGGGGAGTCAAATAAAGAAAGATAAACCTAGGCCTTGAAGAATACGAAAATACCCCACCCCTCAAAGGGTTCACTACAATCTATGATTTGGAAATGATTTTGCAAATTAAAGCACAATTTGTATAAACAATTTAGCCTTCAGGAGGAGGAAACTGTTGAAAAATGGACAAATCAAGCCCCCAATCATAAAGAAATTGGTCTTCCAATCTTAGCACCTTAATTTACTTGCCAATTTACTGATTACATGGTAATTCAGAGTACCAAAAGTATAATTACAGTGATTTCAATATAGTGTTCCGTAAAATGTTTATATTAAGATTGTCTCATACATGCTGGTATTCATAGGCAAAGCAAAAAAACTTTAAATGAGTACTTTGTTTACAAAACTGTACGTTTATGGTACAATGTACAAGTTGTTGCGAACCTAGAAGCTCGTGTAAAAAAAAGTATTCCGAGAGATAACAATTGTGTTCCAAATGCGCAACACTGTTAACTAGTACCCTTGATCATGAATTTATTGAGGAACTGCTATAGCTCTTGTAACAAATATGTCAAAATATTATCTACAAACTTGCAAGAATAATAATCACTAATTCATTACCTGGTAAAAGATACGTAATTCTTTTTTATTCATTACACACAATTTGTCCTGAGTACTTTACATCAAACATTAAATTTTAGCAACTAAATACTAGTTAGTTGGCAGCAAAACCAGTCACATTTGTGTAAAGGGTCCCTGATAACAACAATCCAACCCAGTGGAATCATCGAAACGTTAGTGGACAGATCAGTTGCCAAGCACTGCCACCTTTTTATGAGAAAAGTCATTTTGCTAACAAATAGTCTTTTCAATGAGGCTTCTAATGCTTGACCAATCCGTAGCCTACTGTCTGGTTATGAGAAAACCATTACATGCAGAAATCATTGCTTCAGCCTAATTTGCTTCAATGTTTAAAATCAACCACACCTTAGGTTATTTTACAAATAATTGCTTTTACATTACTACATTATACTATCCTGCAATATAGCTTGTCTTTTATAATTTTTCAATGGTTACTGCAAATTTCAATAAGAGGATAATTAAAAGCTTACAAAACCATGCATGTTAATTTGAATGCAGCTTAATTTTAATCACTGAAACCCCTAGTACTGGAGTAGGATTCCCGCACTCGATACAACTTTAGCCCCTAACTGTCAGCATTTTCTTCAAAACCTTCACTCTCCGTGACAAGTGCACGTTCCAGAATCACACGACCTTCCTTGTAGCGCTGGTTTTCTTCATTGGCAAACTCGTAGATCCAGCCGAGCTTCTGGTCACAGTTTTTGCACATCACGTCCCGGACCATGTGGCGACCCGTGAGCATCACACGATCCTGGACTTCACTGTACTTCAGGTTCACCACTTTGCTGAACAGGAAAGCTCGTCCTGTGGCTCCTAGTTTAAGATTACCAGTATACAACAGTGAAAATGTTATATATTGCAACTTTACGCATAGAAAAGCGCACCTTGTGGTTCCTGGTTTAAGATTATGTAACCAGTAAAATCAATATATACAACAACTTTATTCAACAGAAAAGCTTGTCTAGCTATATGTTCGAGTGTTACAGTGTTAATCGATATGGTGTACGCCTTACGATCGAGATGTTGTGAGTTTAATCCCTTCTCGGGGAGCGTTCATATGATCAAACGATGCCAAGTACTGGTTCTACCCAGGAAATGGACTCGAAAATTTCTCAATAAGCATCAGACTTTCAACACAAGCTCAAATTAATAACTTTGAACTAAAAGCTTTATATACATGTATACTAATTTTTATTCATTCTTATCACAAGCTTGAGACACATGTGGTTGGAAAATCTAAGGGATTCTTTGTTTAATGATTACAATAAATTGTGCAAGATAATCAATAAAGCATGTTTTAAGATATACCGGGTAAATGCAGTGTGGCTATTCCTTTCTTTAGGTCAGATGTACTCAGTTCGTTAAAGTCTATTTACATTCTAGGTCTAAATATGGAGAAAATAATTATTTTTACCTGTGAACCGTGTTGAGATCAATTCGGCTCTGTTCGTGAGAGGTGTATCACAATTAGAACATGAGAACAGCCTCTGGCCACCGATGTGGGTTAGGAAAATGCGACCCATTTGTAACCTGAAACTAAAACAATTTTAACATTATTTAAATCTCAGCTGAACTTTGAAGAATACTTTAATTGAGCAATATATAAAAATTGTTTTCTTCCTTTGAAGGTTAGCAATATCATGTAAAAGTTACTATTTCCCATAGGATCATAAAACATGTCTAGTGCACTTCATTGTCAGAGTTATTAAGCTAACATTCAGTCTTTCAAAAGAGTTTAACCATTGTGCCATAAACCAGGATTATTTAAAATAGGCTATCAAGGACACAGGAATACCTCTGCTGGAGCTTGCATTTCAGCAATATAGTCATAATAGACTGTGGTATCATATAATATGTCTTAGTATGTGCCAATTATTTATATTTGTCCCTTTGAACGCCTATTATACCATACCAGACATGGATGACAAAATTACATGAGGTCAGTATTTTCAGGAATACCGAACCTACTGTCTCTGATTTATCTTGATCTATGCATAATAAAAATTATGGCCTGCAAATTATGTTTTGCAAGTAAACATTTGCTTTAGCTTGTTCTACTGCCATGAATAAGTTGTGAAAGAAAAAAAAAATTATCGACTTTTTGTTTGTTTTTTCCTGCCTGGTTGGTAGGATTCAAAAAATCATGGGGACGCTAAACATATAATCAAATTTGTATGGCCTAAACATGAAAAACACATATATATAATGAGTCAAAACCAACCCCACCTATATAGCCTTATACTGTGTATAGGCCGTGGTGATACATTACTCATTTAAAATTCGGAGTCATTATCCTTAAAATTACTGAAAATACTACAATAATAGTTCAAACAATACATACAATATGTACTTAAACATGTATCAAAAATATGGCATGTCAAATTTATTAAAATTAAATTTTAACATATAATAAACCAACATAAACAAAGAATGCATAATGTACTGTAAACATACCTGCCCAGTAATAGTTCTATTTATGGTACATAACCTTGACCTTCTAAATTATGCCCATAAACAATGTAAAATGCGCATATGACAAAATATTTGCCATAATAAAGCAGAAAACAACTGATTGACGGATAACAACACACTATCAAAGTGACATTCGTGAATAATAGAAAATTTAGAAAAAATACATGTCCACCAATCACCAAAGAACGAGCAATTGAAAGGTCGGTTACTGCACACACACACAAAATTGTTTTTCTACCTGAACACGACAAATATCGGCGCATTACCAACATAATTATCTTCATAGGATGTCAAGGAAGAAAGATCAGTACCTTTTATGCTAACTTGGCGCGACTAGAACCGCACTTTTCGCAAAAAAAACACTGACAGAAACTCGGTGGTTGCTCAGCTGTGTATCAAGACCAAAACATTGGCATACGTCATGTTGACACGTGGTTATTTTTAGACAAGTTCAAAGGTCAAAAAGGTTAACCAAGAGGCTTTATTTCACTAAATGTTTATTCATGTATCACGGTAAATCGAAATCTAAAGACATCTAAAAGCAATGGTTTTGTAAAACATAATGCATTCATTGTGAGATAGTGACCACAAATGAATGATATTTCATTTCTAGGCGTGATAAATCTTTGCCCCGATACTAGTAGATAATTCTATATATAAATAAATGTGTGTACTCGTATACATGTGATTACGAGGGCTTCGCGGCGATGATGCAACAGTGGTCAATACAATTTGTAAGTTCGTGTACGATAATCATAATTCACATACAGTTAAATTTCGTGCACGTTGTAATCCACGTGCGCACGTGCATACAATGCATTGGGTTTGTACTTGGAGTCCATGGTTAAAGCCATGTAAGCAATACGGTACATCGGAATAAGCATAACTGATTTATGAAATATAACAATAAACATGTATTTTCTCAGTCATGCAGACAAGAACTTTAATTATCGGTAGATCTATATTAGATTTCTCTGACCTTCAAACGTATTTTTTTTATTGCAATGCACTAAAACTATTGGGAATGAACACGTGAATAATAAAGGCAACAGAAATGTTTTTAAAGTTTATATATGGTTTCATATAAATATTGTTTTAAATAAACACGTGTCCAAATTCATGTTTCGACAATGCGTTCTTTTGGTCTCTTAATCATGTACTCAGATAATGTATTTGTAGTACGAATATAATATACGCAGGACCAATCTACTCTACAGGTTCATAATGTACTAGCGTGTCATTTAATGCACTTGTCAATATTCCCCCACCCCCCGGGTGAGGGGGAGCGGCGGGCTGACCCATGGGAATTTGACTAATTTTATTTTTTGTGGTCTCATTCCCCACCCTAGAATCAAGCATTTATGTCTTAATCCCCACAGCGGGAGATGCCCGGAAGCCCAATATTACCGGGATCTAAAATCCGACCAAAGTGTAATTCCCGGGACCCGGAATTATTCGGCGTGTCAAATTCCCGCATTTCGGGAATCGCTTTCAGTCTGAAGTCCCATATATGCCACCCCCCCCCCCCCCCCACCCTGGAGAAAACACTGATTGATACATAAATAAGTTATTTGTGTGCACTAGCTTGATCTATAATTACATTAATGTCGTTATTATCTAAAATAAATATGAATTGATGTCGAAGTCCATGTGAAAAGTAATAGCTAATATTTATTTTCTAATGTTATATAAGTACAATTAACAATCAACAACAAAACTCTGTTTCTACTGCTGGCATAAACCAGAGCTGTTTGACCGGTGCTAACCCTGAAATACATAAACTACATGCATTGAAGGTAATACATAAATTTTGAGCGTAATTATTATTTACAACTCACGTTCGTTGCTATAGGAATTCATTATTAATGCACCTATCAATATTTTCCCCCAGGGGAGGGGGCAGCGGCGGGCTGACCCAGGGGAAGTTGTCTTATTTAATTTGTTGGGGTCTACCGGTAATTCAGAACCCTAAAGCCGAGCATTTTTGTCTCAATCCCCACAGTGGGAGCTGTTATATATCTAATGGCCCGGTGGCAAATATTACTGGGATCTAAAATCTTACCAAAGTCTATTTCCCCGTGACCGGCATCCTTCGGCATGTCAAATATTCCCGCCTTCGGGAATCGCTTTTATGTCCGCCGCTCCCCCCCCGCCGGGGGGGAAATATTGATAGGTGCATAATTTGCAAACATATTTGTTGAATGATATATTAAATGAATACAAATACAATGATTCTGTATACGTCTAAAATAACATTGACTATAGAATCGGTCTATACATGCGTATTGAAAATCATTGTGGCACTATCACTATAACTAGGATAAAAATCAATGATTAATAATTCACACTGGACTAGCTTTGGTAGTATACTCTAAAATAAGAGAATGTACTCGATCACTGATAGTGCGTACCTTGGATTTTGTAAAAAAAAAAATTGAGAAAATAATTATCAACCTTCATTTCAAAAAATCATTAACGGCGTCGAAAGTAAAGAAAGAAAGTAAAAAATGCCTGCAGAATACACACAATTATGACGTGTACATGTAGTTGATGTTCAACCCGAGCTAACCCGCATCATTTTTTTAAATTAATAATGCCATTTAATTCATGCTACGCGGTGAAAGTGTGGAGAGTACCAGTGAAAGGTAACATTACCATTTCGCTGTTGGTTGAATAAAGTTTTATAATTTATCATTTCACTATGTTCACTCGGACTCATACGTCGATCGGCTTTCGTCAGCAACAGCAAAACAAAATATGAAACTCAATAAAAAACTTCATTTAGCGACGACAACGCAGAAAATACGGCACTATTTTTTCACCACAACAGTGCGTGACAAATTAAAGTATCATTAATGATGTAATAATACACAATAGTATAACGTTTAAACGTATAGCTCGTGCAAATGATAAAATAAAAATAAATTTGGCAAAAAAAACAAACATGCCAAGATAATAAAAGATAGGCAAACATTGTCGATTTCTGTAGAAGACATGGTATTTTATTTATACAAAAAATACCAACGTATTGTACACTGAAATCAACAAATACACTCTATGCATCAACAGGAAAAGGTTAGTAAATTATGCAGACGATCTCACGTTTAAATATTTGGTGTTATGCTGCCTATTTCGACAAAAGCCGAAATGTTCCAAATAAGCACCGCACATGCGCGATTGTCATTTTCCGGCTGTCGTGGAACACCCAAACTGTCAAATTCTGTGTTATTTCTGGATTTATTTGTCACCGTTCGAACTTATCACGATGAAGTGGTTTACAGGTGACGACAAAAAGAAAGAACCGGAGGTTTTCAAAAATGTCACCGAGGGGTTGAAGAAAATCTACAGAACCAAGCTACTCCCACTTGAAGAAGCTTACAAATTCCATGAATTTCATTCACCAAAATTGGATGACCCAGATTTTGATGCCAAGCCTATGATATTACTCATAGGTCAATATTCCACAGGCAAGACCACCTTCATTCGTTATCTGCTGGAGTCGGACTTTCCGGGAATCCGTATTGGACCTGAACCGACAACAGATCGCTTCATAGCGATAATGACTGGTGAGCAGGATGGGGTCATTCCAGGAAATGCAGCAGTTGTTGATCCACAAAAGCAGTTCAGACCATTAACCAAATTCGGAAACGCATTTCTAAATAGATTCCAGTGTTCACTTCTTAACAATCCCGTTCTGGAAAGTATTACGATCGTTGATACCCCTGGCATATTATCTGGTGAGAAACAGCGTGTTGATCGTGGTTATGACTTTCCAGGTGTTTTAGAATGGTTTGCAGAGAGAGTGGATAGAATCATCTTGTTGTTTGATGCTCATAAACTTGACATTTCTGATGAATTCCGTCGGGCAATCGAGGCAATTAAAGGATACGACGATAAAATACGGATTGTTTTAAATAAAGCTGATGGTGTGGATCATCAGCAGTTGATGAGAGTGTATGGTGCCTTAATGTGGTCGCTCGGAAAAGTTCTAAACACGCCCGAAGTAGCAAGGGTGTACATTGGGTCATTTTGGGATCGTCCACTGCAGTTTGACATGAATAGGAAATTGTTCGAGTTGGAAGAAAAGGACTTATTTTCAGATCTTCAGTCTTTGCCTAGGAATGCAGCATTGCGAAAGTTGAATGATCTAATTAAACGAGCAAGGTTGGCAAAGGTATGCATAAATACTCGTTTTTAATGTGCTTGATTATTGGTAGACAAAATGAAAAAAAAAATCAGGAACAGCTGATAATCAATTGAATAATTATAATGACCACTGCTTTGCAGTATTACGAATAAACCAAAATTAAAGTTTCTAAGTAACAAAAAATTCTAGCTTCTATCAAATATGTTCTGAATCTAATTCTGATAAAGTAATAATGTAACTATTGTAGGGTTCATTGTGAAGCTGTAGCTGGAATAATTAAAATTTTAAGGAGAGTTGGTTGGAATTTTTTTTTATTTTGGGGAAAACAATCGGTCATTTTAGGGGGAAATTGGAAGTTTATTGGCCAGGGGAAACTGCCTTTATTATGTTATGATGTACCAATATACTTTCTTTATTTTATTGTACTGTGTACATGAAGCATATATGTCATTTTCATTGTCAACTCTTCATTTTACATACAATTTTAGTTTAAATTATGATATTCCTAATGACATACTTTAAAATTTTAAGATTTTTTATTATTGGATTAATCATTAATAAAAAGCATTTTCACAAGAAAGTGCCCGACCTTGACAGAAATGCCAAGTAAATGCTTACGAACATTTCTTACCAACCAGTTTCTCAAACATATTCTGTGCTATTTTAAATTATAATTAAAGATGCAAAAGAATATATGGTAGTTCAGGGCTTTCATTAACTTTTGAAAACTGGAAGTTTGAACTTCCTGACCAGTGATTTTGGAAGTTTTGCTAATAATACTTAGAAGTTTTGATAGTATTGCACTACATAAGTCATGAGCAATTCAGAAATCAAATTATAGTTTTTTTAAGGCCGGTTCTTTTTCATAAAATGTTTATA
Organism: Congeria kusceri; assembly: GCA_027627225.1. Classification (NCBI taxonomy): domain Eukaryota; kingdom Metazoa; phylum Mollusca; class Bivalvia; order Myida; family Dreissenidae; genus Congeria; species Congeria kusceri. The sequence continues at coordinate 25,833,821 of CM051028.1, forward strand.
TGCCAATTTTTTCAGTGAAAGAGGTATACATTTAGATAAATTACTGAATTTTTATTTTAACTTGTTCATCCTTACATGATGGAACTTCCGTGGCTGCAATTTTGGAAGTTCAGCAACTGCCATGGTTGCAATTTTGGAAGTCCTGTGACAAATACTGGGAGTAAATTTCTCCCAAACTTACCCTAATGCAAGCCCTGGTAGTTTAAGTTAGCATGATGCACTGTAGTGATTGGCCTATTGAGCACTTCCAATAGCCTTGGTGTTGGGCTAGCTCTTTAGCGACGCAGCAGAGGACCCGTGTTCATTTCCCCTCAGGCTCTTTTCACTTATGTACTGATCAAGCGGTGAAGAACTGATCAAAAAGTGAAGTTGTGCATTCTTAAAATGTTCAATAACTTTACAAAATTTCTGAAGTCAAAATACCGGTATATCATTCTTACGAGCTACCTGGGTTATCATTATTAACATCTTATATTATATGTAAATAGTGGATCAGGTTGGTATTGAAACTTGAGAAGATTTATCATCAATTATGATGCGTCACACAGCAGGTTTATAGATACTGAAACATACCTGACATTATTGAAGAGAAAAAGAAATGTCTACTGTATTTTAACTTTAAACTGTGCTTAAAATAATGTTTAATGATTATGTGCCATGCAGTACTAGTGTACCTTGGATTACTGTTAAACACTACTTTTTGTAGGATAAATTTTAAAATATATTTGTCTGTGTACAAGTTATGAAAAACATCTACACCCTGACCCACAGGACATAACAACATTCAAATGGAATAAAAAAAGTTCTGTTTACAAAACACTGTACATATGATACTATAAATAAAACTACACTGTAGTAGAGCCAGCCAGTTTAAACCAACTTATGTGGATCGAAGCACAGTAAATAAAATTAAATGGCTCAGGCTTATGATTTAGATTAAACTCGATTGAACTAAATATATGTACAATAAATGCGAAATCAGATAATAGGTTTTTTTTATGTTTTACATTTCTTATACAGTGTTAGTCAGTATATTTTTTATTAACGAGAAGAACTGTTTATGTTAATCTTTAACCGAATTTCCCATATTAAATTTAAATACAAATATTAATGTATACTGATATATATTTAATCTACCAAGTTTAAGTTCATTTTCTAGCTTCAATAATAGGCGGGGCATGTTAAAACTATATACAATGTAGTAAAAAAGGTAAAAGTTTAAATTGTATTACAGATTCATTTTGTACAGACAGTACAATGTACATAGTTAGTGGATTTGTAATAATTTAATTATTTGTTATCAAATATTTTGTTCCAGGTAAAGTTCAAGCAGTTAAACAGTTCTGCTCTTAGCCTATATATGTAAGAATTCAGTTGGTGAACATTTTGTCACGATAAGGGTAACACTGGCTCTGTGTTACAGTGTTTTATATTTATATGAAATTGTGAGCGTATGAAAACATCAGGTATGAACATTTAATCCATGTGTTATAGAAAGAAAAGTAAAATTATTATCTGCTTAATGTTTAATTTAAAAGTAACCCGAGCATGCTGACTAAGCAGTCAATCTATTCTGGCATAAGGCAGAAACCAGACAAGATTGTTTACCAGACGATAGTATTGATTCATTTGGTGGCGTGATTGCAGATGTGTAATGACTTCATTTCTATATATATGGTCTCTACAAACTGGATTTGTAATTTAATTTACTTGACATCGTTCATTTATTGATTTCCATATTTATTTTACAGGTCACATAGTTTATTCAGTGGTACATTGTTTTTAAATTATAAACAATTCTTGTTATGAAAGTATGAATAATCAGTTACACAACTTATATTATAATTGTTTATATGTAGTGCTGTCAAAATGAAGCTAACATTTATAAAATTTATCATGTTAGCCAAATTTGATCTTGCAAATGTTCAATAACTAGATATAACTAAACTTTGTACACAAAAATTAACCCAACTTAAATTAAAAAGTAAGTTCAGTTTTCAATAAAGAGCCATACTACATTTGAGTAGTAAGATAAATCTATCCTACACAAATATGATGGAAGGAGTTTAGATTTCCATTTCTTTAATCACTTCCTTTCAATGACCATGAATATGCGTCTTTAAAGTTGCTGAATAGTACCATATGTGTGTGGTACACGTATATATTGAGACTTGGCTCTACATGTATATTGCACGCATAAATTGGCCCTAATTTGCAGGCATTCTAGTTGTTAAATTGAGATAACGGTAAAAGTTTTATCTAGGTTTGAATGTTATCTGTTTCGAAACTCTGCTAAATATTGTGAATCATTGTGCTATAAACCTACATGACTGCATGATTCAACAACAATTATGAGGCCCACTGCTCTGCCTGGTTTATGTGTAACCTCGAGGCAATGTGACTTTGAATAAACAATGTACCATTTGGAAATGATGTTCAAACTAATGAGATATACCACCATGTTTGATGGGTGAAAGGTTATAATTATATGTACTAGGCTAAGGGCGGACAGACTATCCAGGTTCTGAACTTGTAAACGCTCTGTTCATGTAAATTAGTAAATTGTTTTGTCATTTTCATTTCATTTGAATTTGAGAGCACATTTAGGGCTATACTCTGTGGGTTATAATTATAATTTAAATCAGGTTTTGATTTGTGCGATGTTAGACAAATGAAGTTGGAAAAATCTGTTCCTGTCTTAATTCTTTAACCGAGAAATCATCATCCATTGACACGCTCAAATTTCTCCCAACCCTAGAACATTTTATTGAGTTTGTCAGATAGTTTTTTGTTTTATTTACCTTTTTCCGCTAAGTAAATGGTACTTAGATAAATACGTGTTATGTTTTGATAGCATTCGCTTATAAACAATGTTTAAGGATATTACTGGTAAGTTTTGAATATTCATTTAGTTGTAGAATCTTAAAGTTGACCATTTACCAAATAAATAAAAATAATAAATCCCTACCTACCAACCCTTTTTTGAGGGGGCATGTAACCTGAAACAAACATAAAAAAGTGACACTGTGTATCCAGAGTAATAGTATCCTCTTCCAGTTTGCTATATATAAGTGAAATGCGATATTTTTTTGTAATTACCAGATTATTCTGGAGTACTGAACATTTTCTTACAACTCCCATAAATTGCAGACTGATCCTAGCAAAAAGAAAGCCACCAAATTTGACCACAAAATCTAGCTAATCTAAAATATAGCTAATTGCTAAGCCGTATACACGTTTCAGTACTTATAAAAAAAATAAAATTATTCTCTATGTTTCAGGTCCATGCCTACATTATCAGTGCTCTGAAGAAGGAAATGCCCTCCATGTTTGGGAAAGACTCCAAAAAGAAAGAATTGATCAAACAGCTCGGCAACATTTATGCGACGCTCGAGCACGAGCATGGAATTTCCCGCGGTGATTTCCCGAACTTGCAGAGAATGCAGGAACAGCTGCAGGATCAGGATTTCACGAAATTCCATTCGATCAAACCCAACCTGATCAAGACTGTTGACAATATGCTGGCCACAGACATCGCCAGGTTGATGGAAATGATTCCGCTGGAGGACCAGAACCGAGCAAATGAAAACAAGCCACTCCACGTAGAAGGAGGGGCCTTCGAGGCGTACAATGAGAGCCCGTTTGGGTTCGGTAGAGGAGAGGGGACAGATGCAGGCAAGGGTGAACACGACTGGATTGTTAATAACGAGAAATACAAATACAATGAAGTCTTTTCGAAACTTAATCCAGTCAATGGCAAAGTCTCGGGGGCGGCCGCTAAGGCTGAGATGGTCAAGTCCAAATTACCGAACTCTGTTCTTGGGAAGATTTGGAAGTTGGCTGACGTGGATCGTGATGGAATGTTGGACGAGGACGAGTGGGCGCTAGCAAACCATCTGATAAACATTAAAATGGAGGGCCACGATTTGCCAAATGAGTTGCCGGATCATTTGATACCTCCGGGGAAGAAAAATGGCTTTGCTGATTAATATTCCTCTTTGGCAAATGAATCAGGAAGTGACAACATTATTGCGCCACCAGATTGTGAAAACGTGTAGTAAATGTATAAATACAGTTGTTGTTTGTTACCTGTTAATGATGCATAATTGAACTCTTTGATCAGACTTAGTTTATTCCACTTTTAATAATGAGAAATTATGGAAAAGAATCCATGATCTATGTTGAATTAATTTTTAATGTTTATATTACATAATATTGCACTTGGTCATTTCTTTGAGTTTTTAATATTAAATAATATTGCATTTGATCATTTCTATAATTAAAACATTTATAAAAGTGAATGATTAATTATTACAAGTATTAAAAAAATGTGTCAATTAATCTTACTAATTTTGTCTGCTTTATACAGTTATATTTTGCTTCAGAGTCGAGTAGTGGTTGTCAGATTTTATACATTAGATGCAGATGTTCAAATTGTTAACTTGTTATTTGTTTTAAATTTCTTGACTGGATACCAAATTCAATCAATTAAAAAAGAAGGACAATGTGCAAAAGGAAAGTGTATGATGCTGTAGATTTAATCAATATTGTGCAATCAGTATGTACTTGTACCAGTAATATTCATGTAATCATTTATTTGGTGTTTTAAGTATGTGTATTGTGTGATCAGGTTATTTTATTGCTGTGAATGTACAAAACAGTGGTGTGCTTTATTTGAAAGTTCTTTTATAATTGCTTACTAGTAAAAATTTTGCAATATTTGAAACTTAATTAAACTCAGTTTTGCATTAACATTGCTGCCCATATACATGGGTGGAAGTACATAATTTGGAAATACTGAAATCAGGTTTTCAAAGTACAAATGCACTGACCTTATACCAGTAATTTTTGGTATATTTTATGTTGCACAAAAACATTCAAAAATACTGAAATCAGTATATATACTGAAGTCTCACCCAGGCATATAGTTCTGTAGGATAAATTATATTAACATATTCTGTTATTAATTAATACATATAAATAAACATATTAAATGCATAGGTTTGATAATTTGGATTCCTAGCACCCAAAAACTTTTCCTGAACTTTTGTATGATTGATGTTATTTGTATAATTTTTTACCAAAAAAAAAGACTTGTTATATTGGCAGTAATCAATGTATATAGAAAAGAATAATATATAAGTGTAAATAGATACATGTCTTCAAATAGTTCTGGTCCAAAGTTATCATTATTAGACCTCTTCTTCATAACTCTAGTTGTGACATCATTTTGCATTTTGTACATTTTTGGCATGAGAGACGTGATAAGTAAAAGATTATGAAATTTGGTTCAAATAAGTGCACATTGGCCAACTGATGGTTGTTGCAGACGACCGACTGAAATTTACTGGTAATATGTTTGACTAAATATACAAAACATCAATAAAATGCATGTTTAAAAAATTTTACTACCGGTATTGTGATAATATTTAAACCAATCATCGGGTAATGTAAATATTAACAGCAACCCATTGACGTTTTTTGCTCTTGTCACTTATACTCAGACACTTCCATTATGTATGTGAAATTAGAATGATAGTGACCCGGACAGTTTCCTGTATTTACAAACTATATAATAATGATCTTGTAGACATATTTCTGTACCTTTTGTACTGCATATGTTATCTTTTGTTAATTCTTCATGAAGTTGTATTTAGTTCTATGTAGATGGCATACACATGTTATCATTGTATATTTTGTATGTGAAAAAGCAAAATTTTAATACCATGTACAAAATTGTGATTATTGCCTGTTCACAATAACGAGGTTGTTTATATTCAAAACTGATTGCGAAGATATTTAATAGATTTGCTTGAGTAACTGGTTACATGTTTTCTTTCTTCTTTTTAACCATGTCTGGGGAAGTGTTCTTTGAGGAACATTCAGGAAATGGTTTAATGTGTTGGATAGTGAAACAGTTTATTTGAGGCGTGTCGTGGGAAAACTGGGCTTAATGCATGTGCCTAAAGTGTCGTCCTGTATCATCCTGTGCAGTCGGCGCAGGTTAATCCGGGATGACACTTTTCGCCTACAGTTTATTTATGTTTAGAAGATACTTCATTGAAACAGAAAATACCATAAAGTGGACTGCAGAGGCTGATCCAAGACGACACTTTACGCACATGCATTAAGAACGGTTTTCCCATGACGCCCCTCATATAAATTCACGACTTTGAAATATAGTTACACATAATTTTGAAATATAGTTATACACAGGTTTACAATATATATTTATCATTCATTTTTGTTTATATTAAATCATTCATTTGGTAATTTTGTAACAATAATCACACATTATATTTGTATTAACAAGTTATGTTTTCTATAATAATTAAAACAGGAAAATGTGTCTTACTATATTTCTTATTTCATAGTACATGTATATACTGTCCATTATGTTATTGCAGTCTTCTAAGTGTTACTGGTACCAGTTGTACACACAAAGCAATCTTTATAAATGATTCAGTGTTATTGGTTCATTTACTGGAGTACATTGCAGTCTTTGGTGCCCAGGCCTATGTATGCATGTAGTAACTATGTGCGTAAAATGTAATATTGCCAAATTATTGAGTGATAATTTAATTCTGTGAAATTAAAGCCATCTGGTATCACACTTATATATTGACACTACTGTGAGCAATATCTTTGTCGAACAGATATGAGTAAAATGGTATCCAGTTTTTGATTGTTGGTTGTTGTTGTTATCAAATGATAAGTTTATATAGCCGATTCCATGGTAAAAGGATCTGATCATAGTTGGGATGAACGACACATTCCAGACTTTTGGTAATTGAAATGAAATTTAATAATAAATTGATTCTGGTTCATGTGTTTATAGAAATAATTCTCGTTTTATCATAGTTTTGTGGTTAATAAACAACAATTTGGAGTTCTGATGCGTAGGAATTAATTTATTAGGGTGTTAGTCCAAGTGGTTACAAACCATGCATTAGAACTTTAAATCCTTGTTTGTTGGGTGTCGTGTTAACATTTAGAATAATAACTGAATTACATGTAAGTATTCCAACATGAGGAAATATTTGTATAGATAAACAGTTAATGAGTAAACATTTTCGAGATAAGTCTTGTTTACCAGTAGCCTGGGTCACACAGTGTCTGGGCGTTATGATTTTGATCGAGAGATCACTGGTTCACTGCTTAGAACTGACCCCTACTTTGTTTCTACTTTATATAAGTGCTTCTTATTCAGATTTTGCAAGTATAAAATTTGCTGTATTTTGTTAAAATCATAAATCTGTGGAATAGTCTTTCTAATGAATAATTGAATACAAATGTATTATGAGGTGACACTGATAAACACGGTCATATTAAACTGCAGTATGAACACCACAACTGAAGATAATCGTCTTTGTTGATATAAATGTGTAACCTAAATAAGGATGTTTATTTTTACAATGTATTATGTTATTTTCCTGTTTGTTAACAACAAACCTTAATAATTTCAATGCTTAAAAAGGAAGAATGTCAGGAATGATTTAAGCAAAAAGTGTAAGTCTTGCAGTGTGAAGGATGCAGCTATTGTGCAGTTTCTTAGTGGAAATGTTTTTTAAATAAATAATCAAAAACTATGCTCAGGGGCCATATTCCAGTAATATCTTGAGTACCAGTTAAGTAAAATCTTACCCTTAACTTAAGAATCATCATAAATGTATACTTTTTATTTGATGTGTGTGCATAGTGTTTAATAATCATCAGTTATATAATTTACTGTTGTTTACCTGAAAGGGATTCACAAACTTGTTTGTAGTTTTAGAAGTTTTACCTGACACAAATTTGAACTTGTTACATACATTCATTTCAACTGAAACAAGGCACTCTGAAGCTTAAAAGGAAACGCCATTCTTTACTGGAGATTCTGTATCAATACCAGATGAAGATGTTTGCAATTCCTGACATGCTTCATACGTCTTTTATTCTAAACAGTATTTTCTCCAATTCACCACTGTTTACAAGATTTACCATGAATACTCGGCATGCTGGGATACAGAAACCGTTTGTGATGTTTTATACATTGCCTTGTACCAGAACATGTATATCACTCAACCATCTTCCACAAATACACAAGAATTTCATATTTATAAAACAAGGAACCAAATTTTACAGCCTTGTTTGCATTTGTTTGGTGCTTTACATGGTAGATATGTAATATACCAAAACATGTTCATTCAAAAATGAAACAAAAACTCAAAATAACCACTTATTTGCCCAAAATAATACTATTATGTCACATCTAAGTAGACTTGTATTTTTGTTTAATAATTCACAGAAATAAAACATGCCTCTTATCTGATGCAATAAATTCACAAGTGGCACACTTGAGCAACAGCAACATGAGTGTGGTTTTCACTTTCTACAATTACTGCAAAACATAGCTAAGCCAGATGGGCGTGGGCCAATACACAGTGCATGATTGTACAGTCAAGTGAATGAATAACCATATGGACAGAGTCTGTCTTCCTGAATTACCACATCTAAATTTCCAGGCTGTGAATGTTTGTTTTCTGTGCAGATGTAGTAGAGGATTGATTAAATCATTTATTACTTAAAGCCACTATAAAGTATCCAAAGCTGGCTCGTATAATCACATACATGGTTTTAGCTTGCAGCCATGATGGGCTTATGTGTAAAGGTAGACAACTGTTACAAACCCTGCAGCTACTAAATGTAGCTACATCAGTTATCTTCCAATTAACAGAACAGCTTAGGATTAGCACAACGCATTGCTATAAATTCTGATGTTCTGTTTAAGACAAGTTTAAGGATGATAAATCCTAATGCATTGATGAACGTGGGGAATTCACAAACTATTGCAATCAGGTTTTCTAAATACTAAACATTTGAGGCGCGTCGTGGGAAAACCGGACTTAATGCATGTGCGTAAAGTGTCGTCCCGGATTAGCCTGTGCAGTCCGCACAGGCTAATCCAGGACGGCACTTCCGCCTACAGTGAATTAATGTTTAGAAGACTTCCTTGAAACAGAAAATACCATAAAAGCGGAAAGTGCTGTCCTGGATTAGCCTGTGCGGACTGCACAGGCTAATCCGGGACGACACTTTACGCACATGCATTAGGACCGGTTTTCCCACAACGCGCCTCATTTTGTTTTTAAAATAGTTTGTTTAATGACACTTTCTGTACTGACATCAGTATTAATATTAAAATTAAAAACTTTCAGCCATCCATGGTGTGTTTCTCTATGTACTTGCGGGAACAATTGCAGCCAGTGCATATATGCCCTGGACATGTGTACATTTTTTTGGTGTTATTGCATTTCTATTGACATTGATATGCATGTTCGGAATATTGACATGTAATGGGTGTAAATAATTATTTTCAAACTTGTCTGAATTAAGTGTTAAGCTTTAATGACACCCTCTCTGAATACTTTGTATGTGATAGTTCTGTGTATTTATATTAAATTTTGTATTAATTAAAATGGCTTTGTTAGTTAAACATGTGAGTACAGTAGGAATTTTCTTGAATACATTACTCTTAATTCATTTGAACCTATACAGTCTTTTATTAAGCTTCACTTAACTAATGGGCACAAAGCCTGGCTCACAATTTTCTTTAGCCAAATTTGGCGTACCATAGCAAAATTCTTTTCAGTTTGGCTATTTTATGCAGTTTTATGAACCAAAAGTTGTAGCCAAGCAGAATTTTCTTCAGCCAAATGTTTTAATTTGTAGCCATTGGCTAATTTGGCGAATGTCCGAGTGAGCCGTGCTGGATAGGCAATATCTATATACCGTACATGTAGTTATCATGCTGTTCTTTTCTATGAATGACAATGCAGGAACAGTGTATTTAAAAAGGCAAAATAACAGTATCTCGTACACTAGCATATATTCAGGTTTATCATAGGCTTGTGTTAGTATTTACTACTTAGGGATACATATAGCTCAGACACATGAACCTGACAGACCTGTATACATGAATATATTACAGATCCATTATAATGAATATGTTAGTTGTCAAACTGGAATCGAGTACAAGTGATGTAAGCAAATAGGGAAAGATCTAGGATCTGAAAAGGTACTGGGTGCTGCTAAAAAGATGCAGGGTGGAAAGCTGGATCATTGCAATGACATTTTGTAATAATATTGTAAATCCAGGGTATTTATCATTTAAATGCTTTAAATTTAGCTTTTTAAACATGGTGCTTCATTTGCTATTGAATATTAAAATTTTGCAAAATTATTTTAAATTTCAAAAGATATTCTTTTTTTGTTTTTCGATCAGCCCAGAGGGGCAGCACGGGGGAACCAAAAAGGAGCAGGGTGCAGCACAGGGGGGAACCAAAAAGGAGCAGGGTGCAGCACGGGGGAACCAAAAAGGAGCAGGGTGCAGCACAGGGGGGAACCAAAAAGGAGCAGGGTGCAGCACTCTGCTATTTTGGTCTGGATCTTTCCCTAAGCATATTTCACTGAAAATACAGTTATGGTATCAATAAACATGAAGAAACATGTGCATCAACAAAACCTATATAAATATAGGAAATAACTTGAGCGAGTAATATATGTAAATATAGAGTTTAGCAGTGTCAGGTTAATATGTCCAAGCTTTTGATGGAAAAATGTATTCCATGTGCATCATTATGTAAATATATGTGAATTGTTACTATTACTTGACATACTTTGTGGCTGATTATTTCAACACATCCAAGTAACGATTTGTTTTATAAAAAGTCATAACCAATTTTTTTACTGATGTAACAATCTACGGTGATTAAATGTATGCTTTAGTCTTCATTGTTCGTCATTTTGTAAAAAATCTGTGCTGTTTTTCTCCAGCGCCGAGCTATGACTTTACTGCCTAATACAAGTGTCGTGTATCCAATGTTGTTATGGTTAGTGCTTTGTAATTCTCAATTTACTATTGAACCAAATTTGATTAATTTACATCAAGAAACTTTTGATGGAATCAGTAGTCTTAACATAAAGTACACAGCAATGTAAAACAATGTGATGTACCTGGTACATTCTATTGACATGTTGTCAATGGCTCAAAGCATGTCTTTTTTAGCTCACCTGAGCACGAAGTGCTCAAGGGTGAGCTGTTCTTGTCAGTCACCGTACGGTGATTTCGAAACAAGTTCTCTATCTACTGAATTCCTTCAAGTTATTTTGATTCACTAAAAAACATGGCTCTCAGTGATCAATTGTTGACATCTGTTGTTAACTATACTTCAAACATACTACACGCAGTTAAATGTTTACAAGCTACGGTATTATGATACATTAAACTCAGGTGAGCGACCCGGGGCCATTTTGGCCCATTTGTGTTACCATATTGCGCAAGGCTTTGTAGTTTCATTTTTGTGTGCTATTAGTGTATTTCATCATGTTAATTATACATGTAATCTGTCTTATTATAAAATAAAGTAATAAACACAACTAGTGATTTTCTCCTTGTTCCTGCATTGTTAGAAAGTTTATTCAAGTCCTTGAATAATGTCTGCATCTGGACTCTGTTTGTGGGACCATCCAACTGCAACTTTTAAAGAAGGAACTGAACGATTTTGTACAAAAATTAAAATGTAAAACCATCCATTGATTCTAATAAGGTCATTATATTTTTCAAATAATATAATAAATGTTGAGAATAACTTACGTTCAGCAATGCGTATTAAGAGAGAAATTTAAAACTGAAATAACACTGCTGCACAGCGAACTATTGTATACATGTATACACAACATCCAGACGAGTCAGAATGATTGATGATGCATGCGCAGTCTTTATTTTCTCATTCAGAACCTAATTTAGCCATTGCTGTAGGACAAACAAGTCTGTATCGACAGAAAAATATATTTGCATTTTTCTATAAGATAAACAGTTTTTGTCGATGTTGAGGTTAATTTATGTTATATAAAAAGGTTTTTGTTAGTGGGTAACAAAAGAGACATAAAATAAATCTATAAAAATCAGACAGTCCCTCTTTAAAGCATTTTGACTTAGTGAACAATGGGTACACTCACTTTGCACTCGCAATTCACATCAGGTCTGATGAATTCTTAGACCAGGGATTTCAATAGATGCAGAACCCTGCTTTTTTTATTCAAGCAGATTGCAATTTATTTATTCTGATTCGAGCAAATTATCTGCATTGCATTTTGATGCACTTGTTTTCCATTTGCCAACTTCAAAAGCACTAGAAATTATTATTGTATCATACTTATGGTGTTTTTTGCACAGTTCTTAACCTATTAACACCCATGACCATTTGAAGAGCATGTAACAAACATGCAGAAACACAATTCCTTTGACATCAGTATTTTGACCCTTGCAATACAGTATTATTTTGACCCTTGCAATACAGTATTTATTTTGACCCTTGCAATACAGTATTTATTTTGAACCCTTGCAATACAGTATTTATTTTGACCCTTGCAATACAGTATTTATTTTGAACCTTGCAATACACTATTTATTTTGACCCTTGCAATACAGTATTTATGTTGACCCTTGCAATATAGTATTTATTTTGACCCTTGCAATACAGTATTTATTTTGACCCTTGCAATACAGTATTTATTTTGACCCTTGCAATACAGTATTTATTTTGACCCTTGCAATACAGTATTTATTTTGACCCTTGCAATACAGTATTTATTTTGACCCTTGCAATACAGTATTTATTTTGAACCTTGCAATACAGTATTTATTTTGACCCTTGCAATACAGTATTTATTTTGAACCCTCAAAATATTAAGCCAGGGGTCATTTAACTCCTGGTTTTCAAAATCTGCTGAAATCTCTGTTAGAGTAATTTAAATTCAAAAATTGCTGTTATCACATCACACTACTGAACCAGGTGAACAATATTGGGCCATTTTGACCCTTGTGTTTTGCAATTGTTTACTGAACACTGAACCAATAGAATACAGTATTGTTAACAAAACATCTACAAATCATGTTGTTTTGGCAAAACTGAAATCGATAAGACATGGTAGGTAATGATTACACCTGTGTTAAAGGAGCTTCACTGGCTCCCAGTACAACACCGTATTGAATTTAAAATACCGACGAACACTTATAAAGCCTTAAATGACCAGTCTCCATGCTTTGTCAAAGACATGTTAAAGGTGTATAAACCACAGCGTGTCTTACGCTCTCAAAGTGACTTTCTGACTCTCGTGGTTCCAAGATCCCGTACAGTCGCATACGGTGACCGTAGCTTTGCAACTCCTAAGTTGTGGAATGTGCTTCCAATGGGAATCCGGAACTCAGATACTCTTGACGCTTTTAAAAGATCTCTGAAAACCCATTTCTTTTTAAAGATATATTGTTCCTGATGTTTATTTTAAAATGGAAGATTACCTGTGTAATATCTTATTGTGACAGTTTGTTTCCCTCTTTTATTAGATTTTATAAGGCACGTGAATTTTAGCTTTAGTACTCATGATAATAATATGTCTTATTTTTTCCTGTTGTTTTATCTTTTAACACTTTATATTTCAATGTTGATACATATATTGTTCCTTTTAGATGTGTATATGTTGTTTTTTTATATACTTGTAAAGCTCTTTTGAACGTATTTTATATATGAAAACAGTGCTATATAAATTTGGTATAATAATAATAATCATAATAATAATTCCTGAATGGTATCAAGAGAAATAACTGCATCATGTGTACAGTATTGGGCAAATCAGATTAGCCCCCTTGGACATATTCAGAACCGCATCACAGCTTAATACAAAACAAGGCTTTTAAGTAAGTTGTTCAATCTGACCCAATGCTACAACTCTGCTATGACATTGTTTACATTATAAGTGTTAGCGGCTTTAAGTAATCAAGCAAAAATTTCAACAACTTTGTCCTTTTAGAATCTTTAATAAAGAAACTAGCATATAGAGGATATTTGTTGGTTTTGGTTGAATATCTTTTTTTAATTCACAAGTGATCATGGACATTTATATTTTCTATGATCACGAGTGAAACAAAAATTGATATTCTACCTACACATTTTCTTTTTATTTTATGCTTTATATGCCGTTTTGTTTAAATTTTATGTGCTATCTAAATGCATTTAATTTGAAAAAATGTGTGGGAATTTTAACATCATGACATCAGTTATATGCCCCGCATTGTTGAAAGTATGTGTCCTTTACTGTACTAAATTGGGAAACAGTGTAAAACAGTGAAAACTACCAGAGTGCAGATTTTCACTGCTTCAAACATTTAATTACCAATTTTATTTCACTGATTTTTCCCTATAAATCACTGGAAAGCATAAAATAAAAGACCTTTATACACATTTATGTATATAAATCAATGTACATAATTGTTTTAAGGTGTTTAAAGACAATCTTCCGTTGTTGCATGCTCATACCTTGGAAGCACAATTCAATTTCATTGTTTGAAAACTGTATTATAATAAAATCAATGTGTACATTTATGTACTGCATCAAGCAGAACTTAAATCTTTATCCTGACTAGAACATCAGACAATGCTGACAATACTGATCGTATTGGCACTATTACAAGGGTTTCACTGTCGATCGCCACTGTCGCCAAATGCGACGAAATTGCGAAACTGACGACAGTTTTTTCGAAGTGGCGAATTTTATTGGTGACAACTTAATTTTAGACAGTGCTAAATCTGATGTGTGAAATCTCAATTGCAACAAAACTGGGGCAGATTAGGTTACCACAGAGCCTCCACACATGGCCTTAGGGCATTGTTTGTTATCAGATCATTAATTTGCCTGTTGATGCAGACGAGAGTGTCATGGTGTGAAAGCTTATCTCTGACGTCACTGCATCAGTTTTCTGCTTGGTTAGGCATAGTCACACTCAGTTGAAATCCTAATCAGCACTATTGATTTTTAATCTTCTCACTAGTTATTATTGTGTAATGATTTTATTTGCAATAGGGGAATTTTTAGTTTAAAATAACAACACAGGTAGCAACAAAGAGCAACTTGGGACATGTGGTAAACATTCATTCCAAAACGAGGCTGACCTGAATATATAAATGCAGCCTAAAACAAGGGCAGTGTTTTTTTTCACCCTAGGGGGAATGGTGGCGGGGCCCTTCAGATGGGGAATTTTACGGCAAAACCCCTCTAAGCCAATTTTTGTCTGATTTTGGTCTGTTTTTTTTCAAAATGAAGCTTACATTCTAAGGGGAATTTTAAGGTAATTATAGAAAAAAATATATATTTAAGCAGGGGAATTGGGCTGAATTTCGGCCCCAAACTGGCCCTAAAAAACACTGAAAGGAAACCAGTTCTGTATCTTTTTTTATTTTTGAACATGGACAGACAGTTGTTATATCAACAAATGAAGATCTAAATTAGTATTAGTATTTCACAGTCTTCACAAATGGAAAGAAAAAACAGGTGATAATGATATATTTAGAGAAATAATTCTACACATTGTTGCATTTTTGGTAAAGGAATCTTTTAATTTCATACTTTTGCATCTTTTTTATACTTGCCCTTTCTGGCAGACAGGTAAAAATTTAAACTTGCCCAATTACATTTGAGGCGCGTTGTGGCAAAACCGGACTTAATGCAGTCCGCAGAGGCTAATCCGGGACGGCACTTTCCGCCTACAGTGGATTTATGTTTAGAAGAGACTTCCTTCAAACAGAAAATACCATAAAAGCGGAAAGTGCTGTCCTGGATTAGCCTGTACGGACTGCACAGGCTAATCCGGGACGACACTTTACGCACATGCATTAAGACCGGTTTTCCCACGACGCGCCACATTGTTACTTGTCCCGGGCTTAGGGCAAGTGGGTTATTTTGAAGACTGATTTCAAAGTTTTTGGGATCCTTCCATTACGAAACGCATTAAATATAGAATTGGGGTATATCCACTAACCCCTTTCTTACTTGTTATTCAGACACGACAAAATTGTCCACATTGGTTACAAATCTACGCCATTATTCTGTTGACAAGTGACAGAAAGCAAGCAATGTTTCCGATATATCGGACAACCAAGATTTTACGATTCCTTAACTAAACATTTATTGTTGAACGAGTAGTTAACCTCTGAATGATAACAATACATGTTTGAGCTCATACTTGTTATTTACAAATATCATCATAGTATGAACATCAGAAATGAACAAGTAAACAAAACTAAAGGATTTGTACAGTTTCTGGTACTGGTCATGTTTTAACAGTTTTAGTAAATTTCTCTATCTCTGATAGTTCATGCATCGCTGACTGAAGGGCTGGCCTGAACACTCGTATATGTACGGCTGAATTACTCCTAGCCATAGTGTCTGGCTCATGATCATCAGTCAGAGGCTCGATATCGTCCAAAAGTTCAACTGTACTGGTGTGCGTCTCGAGTTCCACGGTCCCAAGACCTGTTGCCTGAAGCTGAAGCGCAAGATTAATCGCCCTGTTGATGGCCTGACCTAGCCCATGAATACACACAAGGTTTCCATGGTCAAGTATCTTTTGGCATCTTTTGAGTTGCTGTTTGAAATCCGTTTTTCTGGAAACATAAACATCACAATCACGTTTTGGCAACTTCCGTGGAAGACGCTTTCTGAGGACACATTCTTCATTGTCAATCAAGTCTTTTATGGCTGCCTGTTTCCGTTTGAGTTCTTCTTTCGATTTGTCATCTTCCGCATTTGATGCCATGATATTTAAATGAAATATGAGTTGTTGAATGTGTATTATTAAAACGAATTTTGGAAATGATGGATGTTACGATAATGTGCGAACAATGCCAACTATAAAGTACAGTATAAATATTGTGTTGTAATATTTGCAAAACCGCCAGCGGGGCTGTTGTCGTATATTTGCCAATATGCGAATGTAGGGGGTAGCAAGTTTCTATATTGTGTCTACTAGTGAACACATTATGATATTTATTGTTAAAAATGCGATCATATAATAATCAAGCAAAAATAATCAGTCCTTGTGTAATTAGAAGAGGAAGATAACCCGAATGTATAATTACATATGTGATTTTCAGATTTTTTTTCAACTGAATGACAAATACATCCGGTTAGAGAAATACCGACATCTGCTATATATGTAAATATAATATAACAGCTAAACAATTATGAAGCATATGTTAAAGCAAAATAATAAAAGTAACGGAATGTGTTGGTTCATTAAGTAATTATAATGATAATCAAGTGTAATAAACGTACAATTTAAAACATACATACACTCTAAACTGCAGCATAATAATGACATGGAAACTCGCAACATTAATTATTGTTAAGTCGTTTACATGTTGACTAGATGGTGGAATTATACTTGCTGTTAAACATTGCGTAGGTGTAATAAGATTATGTCGTACAATTATAGCATAACCTGCATACGGTACTTATAAGGCATTAATACAATACAAAATCGTTATATAGCTTACAATTACGTGCTTTAAATTTCAGTTCAGCAGTACATTCAGTTAAGATCATGATGTATGATTAAAAATGTCAGTGTTTACTGGTACATTGTATATTCAAGCGATATAAACACAATATGTTGTTCGTCATGGAACTTCCACTGGTTGCGGATAACATGTTGAAACGGGTTCGACGGCGTCAGGAAATCATATTTTGTCTGAGGTCACATCATGTTCGGGCGACAAGATTTCAACTTGTCAAAGTCAAAACAATGCTCACTCTAACAATGGTTTATTCTCCAATTTGCCCTCAACGGTCTATCAGATTAGGACGCGGTCGGAAACGTGATCTTCTCTTGTCTGATAAAGCGGGCGACACCGCCCCATTGTTTTATTAATTTATGTCACTTTCACACCTTTATTATCACCAAGGATCTATATTTGAAACAGTGGACTAATTACAAAAGCAAAAACCAAATAAATTCTTTTATATTTAAAACAAGGTACGTCAGTAATGACGCTGACCAAATGCCCAAGTTAACTGAGTCAGGGCCGTATTGAGGCGTCATTTACTTAAACCACACAATCTGTAAAATTAAAACAAAACCATTTGGATCACTCACATCTGACAAGGTAGTTCCAAAGAGAAGTTAAGACTCAAAAGGACAAGTCATAGGAAGGGGTTCAGTAATTTTGTCAACAAGTCTTTCAAGTTAAAACAATAAACTGACAGAAAGATCCACCTTCAGCAAAATGCATGTCTAAACGCAAGTAATTGAATAACAAAGGACGTATTTTACACCGAACGTGAAAGGCAATTAACACGCTTAACGATTAACAGTCAGAATTTATTCGTTTCCGTCATCTATTGTAACATTAATTTGGTATAAGTGTCCTGTCGCAAAGATATGTGAGATAGAAATAGTTAATAATAAGTTCTACATACCGGAGTTACGTATGAGATATTTATAACTTGCTTACACAGGTGAATATACGGATCTGCACATATATCATAATCATCATCTCGGGTTCGTCTGCATGCTGTCAGAAAAGATCAAAAGCGTTTTATATGTCTGTTTGAACAGAATTCTCTTTTCCTTTTCTCGGAGGACAAATTGTTATCAGTGAACGTAGGTGTGAATGCTCTCTACCGGCGAAGATTCATTTTAATATCATGTAATTTGAAATGTGTGTGTAAATTGTATATGAGCACATTTTTACGTGGAGATAACTAAACAGCTGATGTAGATATTTCGCTTATGAATAACATTTATCGATAGCTAGTGGACGTTAAACACAAAATTAAAGAGGATTTAATTAAAAATCGACATTCAGCTGCTCAGAGGCGTTACACCGTCGAATAAAATTAACAACAGACTGGAATGAAATCTAGTGTGGTCGTACTTGGATTTTATAATACTAATAGATGGTAAGATAATTTAAACATTTAATAAAAATAAAAGAATTTCTTCTGTTGCATTGGTATTGGTCACATTAAGCATACTGATGGCGTTATATTTACGGAATGTTGGCAGACTAATTCATAATAATTTTGACAATGTTAATGATGACATCGGCGCCATAAATTACCGGTACTACAATTTAAATCTGCATTAAAGATACACGTGAACATATATACTTGCCGGTGGTATATCGAAGTTTAAACTTAAAAAAATTAGAGAACACTTGATTTCTTTGAGTACAATGAATGTTTTGTCACATACAATATTAGAGATAGACTCATTTATAATTTTAGTGACTACTTCAACAATGAAAGAAGAAACAGTTTTAAATTCACTGTTTAAACGACGGATGAAACGTGTATATGAAAATATGCATTTGCACGTGCGCAAGAAACCAGTATGTGAGACATTGAAATCTCACGTATAAAAATAAACATGGGTCCCAGTCATAAATCGAAACAATTTAAAACAAATTACTAGTAGCAGAAAAGGTTACCACTTCATACAAGTATACTGAGTGCGCAGTCGCATTGACGTAACTTTGACATGTTTGAACACACTGTCAATATATTTGGGGGATTTTTTATGTTTCAAAAAAGTCTCTTATAAACCTAAATCCACTGCTGGCGTAAAGTGCCGTCCCGGATCAGCCTGTGCCACGCTCCGCATTTGCATTAAAACCGGTTTTCCCACGGCATGCCTCATGTATATATTAACGATGACCAGCGTCTTTAAGATTATTTCAAGTGCAAGTGTGATTGACAAACAGAACATGTGATACCGGTATATCATTTCATTGTGAGTTTCGATAACATTTGCATGGCCCAGATAAGTATCTTAGCATGAATGAAATGTTTGCTGATGAAATTTGCACAACAGATCAAATCTGAGCTATGCGGATACTTAGCGGATCCGATCACGGCAACGTTACAAGTGTATCGATGTCAACTATGTAAATATTTAATGAAGACTAGATTAGTGGAAATTCACGGTGCGATAAGTGTACATTTATTTAAATAAAAATGAGGATTAGTTTTTCTTTGATGCCCGCGAATACGCGAGATGTTTTATATTCGAGATGGATAATTGTCTTGAAGGATAATGGTTTATGATCGCGTGGTCGGTCAAATAATGAAACGCGTGTATGAATAAAACATTAATTAATACGTCTTGGGTATTTAAGGCCCAACAGGTGATATATGCAGTCATATACTAAAGAGGGTGTTCGTCTATTATGGTCAGCTTATATGTCCTTGGTTTGAAAAGAAGTTAAGCTTGGAAAATAAAAGTAAATCTTCATGCGCAGTAAACGTTCGTCCATTTTAATTAAAATTTCCCCGCGTGGTGATATTAACACGGGGTGTTGATAAATGCATTTTAAATGGCCAGTGTCCGTTTTAACACACGAATTGTAGACTTGGTATCAGTTTTAATAGAAGTCGCATATTTAGTGTAAATATATTGTAAAGACACGAACTTTCTTTTTTAAATTGAGAACATGCATGCAAGTCTAGAGGCTTGTTCCTAAACAACGAACCTATTTAGGTGTGTATCAGAAGATTATATTTAGCACGTAACGTTTGTTAATTTTACCACAAATAATAAATACCAGCAACATATTCAACAAAAACCTTTCATCCACCAATTAATCGCAAGACAATCTAAACCGACAAAAGAAGAAACATATTTTGGCCTCATTAGCTCATGACCGGACATTTTTTACGTTTTTGTATACGACAAATACTACAGTGGTGTTTGTAAATAATTATTGTGAGATTAGGTCAGCATTAATACTAATCTGCTCAATGATTAGACTCGATTGAGTAAGTACGATACAACGTTATGTCTTAATACTACTTCAGTTGCATGTACGCGACAGTTTTAAAGGTGCTCGATCATACGCAGAACGTTATTGATGCTTTTATGATACAGTTTTAGAAACATTGAACGTGTATTGGCTAAGTTCATGTGTTCTGGCATCACGAATAGACAAATCCATAGATATACTTAGGCCAGAGTTTGTTTTTTTTATTTCTTGGTTCTCGGACATTTTTGGAAAAGTGTCCGATTGGAGGAGTGGAAAAAATATAAAAATAAAAAACAACAATACAGAATTGGTAAATTAATGACTACAATTTCACAAATGGAAATGGGCAGTGATATTAAAATCGTTATGCATTATTACTTACGAAAAACATATTACACAACATTAACTTAATCACTGTATGATAAACATGACATTAATACCAATAATAGTAACAGTAAAAGGCAGTGTTTATCATATAAAAACGGCTGTTCAAGTATGCTAACACTTAAACACAGTACGTTAGATATCGCTGCACAGTGGCCATATTATATGTATAACAGCATGTTTAACAAAGTGAAAACTAACTGAATATATCTTATTAATAAATCAATATAAACCAATGAAATTTTTTAATTATAATATTGATATAAAATTGTAAATGTGCATTTAATACAATGATTCTAAGATCTTAATTTGTTTTACAGAGTATTTTCTTCTGACTAAGTTTTGCATGATGTATAAAATAACAGAGAGCATATCATGTCAATCGTACAGCGATATACAGACACAATGCATGCTACATAAAAAGTCGTTTCTTCAGCGTTGTTTTTTTTTTCATTCCGTGTAACAGGTTGAAACCCTTTCACAAGGTAATTTTTACGACATCGAGTACATCCTACAAATTGTTGTTGTGCTTTTTGGAAAAAATCGGGTCGGCGGATCCGAGAACCAAGAAATAAAAAAAAACTCTCGCCGTAAAGGCCTAGTTTAAGGAGTGTCTGTGGTTTCCGTGGGGTATTCCACTCTGTGTATTGGTCCACCATAAAATCTCTTATCATTATCTGCAACCTTTTCTCTCGGCCGAATGAGCAATGGCTATGTGCACTGTTTCCTCTGCAGCAGTGTATTGATATCAGCTGATAAGGGTCGCCACACTGTGTCCACACTGTGACCACAGCAGGGTGCCAATACACAGGGGCACAATACCCCAGATTTGAGGGGAGGGTCAAATAAAAAAGGATTGTTTATCGACTAATAAACAACGATTAATATACCACATCAGAACGACCAATCGGTGTTTATTAGCCGATAAACGACGATAATGCGAAAATTATTTCGATTCTAACATGACCTGACAACACTGTCTGCAATTACGATGCGAACTAAGTTTAACAGTATTCGGAACTGCGATATTAAACTCTGCGCGTGCGATGTTATAATCTATAACCTTAAAGTTTATTAAAAGCATACAGCTTATTTGTTAAATTTGGCATTCATGGCATTCACTAAGTGCCTTTAAAGCAACGCGTTTTAACTTACGTACTTTATATGATCAATTTGCAGTTATACTTTGATTACTTTAACAATTTTCATAATAACTATTTATACCATGAAATGGTTATGCTCTTTTAAGTTTTGACTGAATAGCTTTAAAAGAAGTAAAAGCGCTTTGAAGTAGGATTGTATACGCGGACTTGGTAACAAAGAGTACTACGTTACATTGAGTATGGAATGCGAGAGCGGGCGAACTAGTCTAGAAGTAATAATGAAATATAAATAAATACGACTTCATCATGCATGTGATTGTGGTGAAAAATTAACCGTGAATAATGAATGAAAACGCCTGAGCAGGTTCAAAGTGCTATAAATATGTGAGGCTTACATTTTGTGGATATGTGGCGATTGTGTTCGCTTTTATAATTTTATATACATACAGGATGCAGATTGTATAGTGCTACAGAGGTTATACATGGAATTTAGTGCGAATGTCCAGCGTAATAGAACGATTAAGAGTTTTATAAAAATGTGAGGCTTACGTTTTATGGATGTGTGGTGATTTTGTTCGCTTTTATAATTTGATATACATACATGATGTATAGTGTCACGGTGGTTATATGTGGTTGGTGTTAAGTGTTTAAATACATATTTAATACATACTTTTACAAATGACCAACGTAAAAAAAAGATCATGAGGTTTATAATAATGTGAGCCTTACGTTTTTTTAATAAGTGGTAATTTTGTTCGCTTTTATATACACAACCCGAATATTTAGTGTTGCAGAGGTAAGAATGGATTATATATTTTATAGGTATATTATATATTGTTGAGGTATATTATATATTGTATACGTATATTATATATTTTTATAGCTTTATAAATGCCAAGCCTAATAAAACGATTAAGAGTTTTATAAAAATGCTGGGCTGACATTTTATGGATATGTGGTCATTTTGGTTCGCTTATATATATAAGTTGCCGACATATTGGGTCTTCCCCGTTATAATCTCCCATAGGTCGATTATAGGGACGGACCCAGTAATCGTAGGACTAACTCTTAAAGTAGCAACAATTGGGGCTCTAAACCTAACCGTAAACCTAACCTTAAACCTAACCGTAAACCTAACCCTAGCCTTAACTAAGGAAACCCAAACCTAATCCTAATCCTGTATATATAGTTTTAAAGTTGCCGATGTATTGGGACAAAAATTGGCGACCCAACAAGGTTTTTTAAGGTTTGTGACCCTAGGGCTAGGGTTAGGATTAGGTTTGGGTTCCCTTAGTTAAGGCTAGGGTTAGGTTTCGGGTTAGGTTTAGAGCCCCAATTGTTGCTGGTTTAGGAGTTGGCCCTACGATTACTGGGTCCGTTCCTGTAATCGACCTATGGGAGTTTATAATGGGCAAGACCCAATATGTCGGCAAGTTTAAAAAAATAAAAAAATAAATAAATAATATATAGATTTATTAATCACAAACGGCCATTTATGCAAGCTGATGTAAAAAGGCAATCAATTTGAATGTTTTTAATAAACATAAGTGCCTTCAAATTAATATACCATCAGCATAATAGTACTTCTATTTATAAAATTAAACTTTTCGTAATTCATATTTTTTATAACTGTCAAAAATAGGAATTATTTTTGCAATAAATCACCAAGAACATTTGGGAAGGAATATCAACAATTGTCAATGGAGCTGGCATTTCTTAAAACAATATGGAATACTATTACACAAGCAAAAGTATCTACGAAACAAAAGTTTAAATTAAGAAATAGACTATATTTATAAAGGTTCCCAATCGAATAGGACTTTTTTTTTCAAAATTTACACAATATTTCACAATTTGTGTATATCCGATGACAGGAAGAAAAGAAGGACTGGAAATACCGCAATCTCCGCCGGGTAACTCTTCTTCCGATATGTTAAAATGCGGATTCGTTTAATTTTAAGCCGCTGTCCATGGGATCTAATTCAATACATCGTAATTTTAGTAATAATTCTTATGAACGTTTATGGTGTTTATTCGTCCGAAATATGTTTCATATTTACTAAAGGCATTGTTCACAAGCGCTTGGTACGAACGGAATACTATAATGTACATGCTGGTTTACTCCAGAGTCATCATCAGTTGTCGCATACAAAAAAAAAGACGATAGCAAGTTACCAAAATGTTAATAATTCACAGATTTCAATGCGTAGTTTTTGTATTTTGTTCGGTAACACGCCCATTAGAAACACTTTCTGCAAAGTTTTATTTTTATTAACATATTTCTAGACTGTTCCTTTAAAACCCGGGCGCGATTGTCAAAAAATAGTAAATAACAATTGTTTTGGCATTAAATCAAATTCGTGACGAGCCATAAAAATACGTTGCGGCGCTGCCTGAGAAACAAATTATTTTTTTAGCCTTAGGTTCTTCTTGTATATACATAGAGGATGAAATAATAGCGTTAGACAGGTTATACTTGGATTTTAGTTCTTTTTCATACATCCTTTTTTTTTACATGTCAAGCTTAATAAAACGATCCGAGTTTTATAGAAAAAAATGACCGGCTTAGATTTTGTGTTCGTCTGGTTCGTTTTATATACTCATAATATGTATATATAAATACATAGTGTTACAGGGGTTATTAATGGACTTAGGCATTTTAACATGAATACTTTTATACATTTTAAGCGTAATAAAACGATTAAGAGTTTGATAAAAAGAGAACTACGATTGTATACGTGCCTTAACATAACATGTCGGCATTGAGATGTTATCATTGAGATGTTGAGAATTTATCGGTTTGTTGAATTTAATACAGTACGTACACGTTCATTGATGTACTATTTAAAGTCTCTTTTGTATAAATGTGCGACAGTGTCTGTTAGCTATTAGTTTGCTTTAAAAATACACATGCTCGGCATTGTCTTATTTAACAACAACAGCAACAACAACAACAATAATAATAATAATAATTATTATTATTATTATTATTATTATTATTATTATTATTATTATTATTATAGCTATATGCGGTCAGTTAGTATTGAACATGTAAGTATATTGCTATTTATAATAGCATTGAATACGGCCTTTTCTACCCTTACAGCCACCGCAATGTCGCAATTGTCATAATCCTATAATTATGTTACATAACTGCACAAACACACCAAACGCTGACATTTTGATGACAAGATCTCCATGCATTTTACGAAAAATGACAGTCGAGTGCGCATCGCGGTTTCACCGTGTCAAATGGTCAGGATCGTATGTCGTCTGCGATCAGTGGGCTCGAACGGTGTCGAAAACACGCCAGTAAGATGTAGATTGAATATAGTTTGCTTATTGATAGCAAAAGGTCGCGTCTAGGTTCGCATAAGGTAATTTTTGTTTTGTATATTTCTAATTTCTATTCGCGAGGAATGTCGTGTCGTCTGCAAGTGTCAGTGCATTTTTATATTATTGTAGTCTGTTATGAACGCTTAAATAGCCGCTTTTCGTTTGTCGTCTGGTTCAACATATGACTTTCTTTTCAGAAAAAAAGATATAGCATAAACAAAGTTATTATGTTACCAACTAAACATTTAAATAAGTTTATTAATATGTCGGAAAAGAAAGATAAATATGCAAACTAACTGCTAGAAATGTCATACATGTCTAGGTTCTAACACAATTAGCGTGTAAATTGGACTACTTTCACGTATCTCGTCTGCATGGAATACTAATGTCGTCTGCGTTGGTCGTTGGATAGAGGTATTGTTTTATGAACTTTATAGAATCTACTATATAACATATGTCCTTTCCAGTCATACACATTTAACCGAGTCTGTTTTGTTTTTTTTTCGAGAAAAGTAATATATATTTAACGAAGCCCTTGTACTAGTATATTGCATATTTTATTTACGGGTATTTATTTATTTATTTGGCGCAAATTATCCGAAATTCATTGCATTGAGCAAAATGAAAAGTTTAATGCAAATCTGTTGAACGCATGCTACTCCCCAAATGTATCATATAATTTTATTTATACATTTGCGTGTACTTGCTATTCCACGAATCGGAAAATATGTACAAAGTATCCCCACAACGAGTCTTGTTATCGTTCAAATAAAAAGTTAAAAGGTAGACCTCATGTTACCAATCCCATTTTATGTACAAATATAAACAGTAGACTCCCGATGTAAACCAAAACCGGTGTATGTGTTTTGCGCGTGCTGTCTAGGTAATAAATCTCGTTGTTTGGGCCCGGATAAAACAATACAATACAAGCTGTCTACATTCCAGTATAGCATATGGACATTGTATTTTACTATGTACAAAATGTATTAGCTTTTTTGTCATTTCTACTTTGTGTACCAGTACACGCACGAAGTTCGACGTCAGACTTTTGGATGAATAACTTTAGCCCGTTTCAAATTCATATTCGTATACGTGTATTAGCTGCATGGCATCAATATGTTGTATTGCACGACATCGAATTAGTATCAGCAGCAGTTACAACTTAAGGCGCGGATCCAGGAATTTGTGTTAGAGGGGTCGGAACTGTTCAGTTAAACAGGCTACCAACAAACTGCTGTGGTCTCTCTTATCGTGAGTCTTACGTGTTTGGATAGATTTCAAAAAAGGAACAATTTAACGAAAATACCAAAGAATGAGTTTCATTTATACAATTATTTGGTTAAATGCATATGTTATAACTGTGAAGATATTTTGAGGTTTAAAAATAGAATGTTTGAAAATTGCAGAGGGGGTCGTACGCCGCTCCCGCCGCCTCTAAATCCGCCTATGAACTATATATCATCAGCATATAAATACATGTGTATATATTTAATGTATATGGTGGCTGCACTTGTGGAGATGGTTATGTTGGTAGAATGAAATCAACACTTATTCAGTAACAATAACTGCAGCATTAATGTCTTAGTATCAGCAGCACTTACAGCGACAGTAGTAGAGTATCAGCAGCACTTACAGCGACAGTAGTAGAGTATCAGCAGCACTTACAGCGACAGTAGTAGAGTATCAGCAGCACTTACAGCGACAGTAGTAGATGCCGTATTCATGGGTGGACGTGTGGTCTCATACACATGTACTGGGAATTATTAATACGGATTATTAGGGAATAGGATCTTTCCAAAGACACCAAGTACTGGTTCTTCCGAGAAAACGGACTCGAGAGTGTCTCTATAAGCCTATGGCTTTCGACGCAATCGAGCTAAAATAAATAATTATGTTTAAAACAAACTCATAAGGATTAAAAAGAAAAACAAGCCCATCTATAATGTCACATTTTCAAGTATAGTAATTTTATTCATTGTATTGTTGTTTATGGTTATGCAATAAGGAAGTTCCAGAGATCTTTTTGATAAAATTCTTGTTTGTTTCCAGCTCTGAAGTGGGTCTCTTTCGGGCATATGGACCGCGCCGGAAACAAAATGAGCGCGTGCAGTGCGGCTGCGAACTCTGTGTGGACGACTCAAACTGAAATTTGTTTAATGGTAAAACTAGGTGTATAATAGTGCATGAAAATTTATGAACTACGGTATATATGTGAAATTCAAACCACATTATTCTGTGCCATATGCGAATTAAATAAACCGAAATCGTTCCAGGATGTAAAAGTGTGCCGAAAAATGACACTCGAAATGTCGTAAAATTGTAAAAAATTATTCCATAGATGTGCCCCGTTTGAAATACGATGTGGATTATGACAAAGGCTTGTATGAAAGTGGATAGGAGATAAATGTCATTGTTTATACATGCGGTGTGGTGGAAAATGTGCAGCTGGGATAGAACATTGCATAATTATTAGGGAATGTATATAAATGTAAAGGGCATGTGTGTGAATAGCTCATCGAAATATATATTATATAATTAGTAATTATATTTAAATTAGTTTTTGTGCAATACTTCAATAATGTAGAAGAAGAGCATATTTGTTATCAAAAACAGACGACTTACGGTAATTACGAAATCGTTATTATATTACAAAAATCGGGATACATATTATACATGAATACAATTGTAATTAAACACACTTTTAAAATTTACTCGAAATTTGAAAGTTATGTTATTGGAATATAAGTGAAAGTAGTTCAGGATGTACTTCGCGCTGGTTTCTTCCGCTTCCGTCGACGACAGCGAACCCGCCACGACCTCGGTGACCTCTGACCTTGAAGTCACCAAAGGGTCAAGGTCAGACACGCCTGGTGGTAGCCATGGAGACCAGAACGGAATCATCGCGGAAATGAAGAATAAGGTAATTGTATTGATTAATTGCAGTAATGTGATTTCAGAAAGCTCGCGTTTTTTCTTCAGCATACTTGATTAAATGATCGAGTGTTTGATGAAATAATCGTTAGATTATCGATTCTAAAGATCTTTTGACTGTTACTTACAGGGGAAAATTGGGCGTTATATATATAAATTTCTCGTTTACAAATTCATATCCGCAGTTATTATTATGACGAAAACAATGCTAAATAGCGCCCACTATAATTATCCAAATAAAAGGACATGTTAAATTGGTGCTATCTTAAATCTTAGTATATAAACGGCACTTGTTAAAGACTATTTCACAACTGTAACTGGGCCTAATATTTCAATGAAAAGAAAATATTTAGCATTTCTAGACGTTTGCACTGTGTAATTTCGGTAGACAGACATGTCTTATTTAAGCAATCTCCTTTTCAAATCGCACTGAAATAAATCCTTGAACACCAAGTGTACTACACAAATGAAAATGCACATACCTTCTCCAATTTTATCAATCAGTTTAATCGAATCGAGCTCTGTAAGCATGCAATACGCATTAAATGATCTGCAGTTTTTATTTCTTTCAAGTACTTACCACAAGTTTGCGGTTTTATAAAATATAAATAGATCGAGCATTAACAACTTCCGGCCATGAATGAACTGATTACAAGAAAACGCATCGATATTGAACTATTTTCTGCGCATTTTTGCCGAAATACACATAATTTGCTGCGGAACATGGACAATATTAAAGGGACATGCCGGCCTAGATATTTACAGCCTGGCAAAATTACTTCTCCTTTCTGTCGGAGGTTCCAAAAACGCGAAAACTGTTGTCCCTCTAATGTCATTTTTCGCGTCGCAACGACAGAACTATATATGTAGTTATATACTTCCTAGAAGGAAATTAAAGCAGTAGTCCAGAAATATGTTAATACAAATATAACTTTGCAGAAATCGTTTCTATATAATGGACATCTTACCGATAAAAATACAAAAAAACGCATTGAAATCGGTAAACTAATAACGTTTTGGTAACTTGTTATCGTACAATTATCTGTATGCGATAGCTGGTGCATCTCTGGAGTAAATCAGCATGAACATTAATTAGTGTATATTCCGTTCGTACCAAGCGTTTTCGAACATAGACATTATAAAATGCCTTTCGTGAATAAGAAACCAGTTTCAGTCAAATAAATGTCCTGAAAGTTTAATAGAACTAATGCCAATTTAAATGTATTGAATTATATATTCTATGGACGGTGGCTTTAAAGTTTCTAACAGTTGTAAAGATTGTTCATTTATAATAACAAGTTTCTGACCACATCTATTGGTCGTTTATTAGATGTCTTTAAAGGGGAAATCGTTTTGAGGTAGGATATTGACGTACGAAAGTAATGAATAATAAAAAATTGACGTACTATACATATAGCTTTTTATGACAGCATGACCAATAATTAACATAATACTAAGCGATAGGATTTTACTCCATCAATGGGGTAAAGATTGTTGGTTTAAATTTGGCCAACGTGTTTGCAGTAGTTTTGCATAACGCAACAGTAATACATGAAGATTAGTATACTGATAAGGCCTAAATTCAAAGATCTTGTGTTTGCCCTTTACCGACCAGAAATTTTAGAGGCTGGTCGGTAGGTAGGAAAAATATTTTATTTTATTCCGAGAATTTAATCTTTGTCATAAATGAATGTTGTAATTTAGCTATCCATTATAATTGTATCCTTGTTTGAAAATCACAATTACTTTCTTCATCTTGATTGATACAACCAAGATTATACATGGTAAAACTGGCTTTAATGATAGACATAATGTAAAATAGAATACGCGATGCTTTAAAAACAGTTTGTGAAGAACATGTATTCTATTTAATACCAATGTCTGAATTGATTAGACACACATATTAATAAATACAACATAAATACATACTGTCTGACAAGAAAACATGTGCATTATTATCAATGGCTCAACTGACTAGACAGTCCCAATCATATTAATACAGTACAAATACATACTGTTTGACAAGACAAATGTTAAATCAATGAATTGAAAATTAAAAAATAATTTGATTCAAATGTCACACATAAAATCAGCAATGTTGTTAAATCGGATCTCTCTGTCCTCTCAAATATAAACTGTGTTTTTGTAAATGACAATTTAACAAATAACAGTTACTAGTGCTGATAGAAGGATTATTCCTTCACAAAGCCAGTATTGACATACACTTTTTTGTTAACATCAGGGTAAAACTTGTCTGCACTGCCACTTGTTGATTTGCTAACTGAAATCGAAATTTTGTCTGTAATGTTTCTTGTTCTCGTCTACCACGCACAATAGATTATACAATACATCCCAAATTTTACTTGTTTCAACTTTTACGAATTTTGTATTTATTTATTGATTTCAACAAACACGCTGAAGGTTAGAAACAGGTAAATCAAATCTCCACAGGGTCCCATTGTACAACAGCAAAATTTCCTGGCATCGTTCGCCACTTTTCTTCAGATATTGCGAGTCTGATCTCTTTGGAAAGATGGTTCTCTCTGCCTTCAAAATAAAAAAGATATGTTATGCATTTTATCAGAAAATTCATCTCACTTGATTGTAGTCACCCATAAGAAACACTCGCGATTTCGACAAAAGCACAGGCTGCTTATACACAAACTGCAGAATATTCAAATTTCAAGTAATTCGGTGTCATGATACATCAAAAAGCACAAAAGATATGTCGTTTTCAGGAAATAACCATGTAAACTAGTGTCCGTTATGCGAAATGTCTCTATCTTTCGACAGAAGAAAAAACGAACGGACAACATTCAAGGGGATAACCCTACTATTTACTGGTATCTAACCTTAAAACAAAACGTAATTCTATCAACCTCCGCGCAGAGATTTGACTGGTTCCGAGCATATCTCTAATCAAACCGTTAACCGATAGACGAGGTAACCGCTGCGAGGAGTTTGTAATTTATATACGAAGATGATGACGTCATACGTTGACCGGTGTGTACAGGACAAAATGTGAAACAAATAATGTCACTAGGCGCTTGTTTTCACACTCAAACGCATTATACTCTTTTGTTCTAGCGCCTTAATGATCAAAATTGTAGCTTATGAAAGTTGTGAGCGAAACAAAAATACAAAATTTAAAGCAAGACAAAATAACTATAAAAAAAAAGAGAAATTACCGCAGATTTTGCAATAAAAGTTGTTGAGTCGGCAGCTTTTTGGCGGGTCGGTCGGTAAAGGGCAAACACACTTAATTTTAATTTAGGCCTAATATTTCATATAACTCAGGCAAAAAAGCCACATAAGTGCCTATTTTATGTTTTTACAACGCTTGCAATGCAAAACATGTTTCCAAATCAGAGAAACCGCATTTCGAGTTGAGTGCGCCAGTTGAAATTACGAAAAATAATTTGGCCTTAAAGTCTGCCACAATGTGTTCTTTACTTTAGACAGCCCGCCGGTGCGCTGCCCTATAGATTATTTTGACAAGACTGAAAGAGAACATGACACGTCTAGGACATTGCACGTTCATCTAACAACCCATTTCCGTTCTCCAACCGCAGACGACAATGCAATTGTTAATTTAAAGGTACATTGACTTGTAGAGGGGAATCTTGTGTATTGCAGCATTAAAGTGTCTTTTTTGTTGATTTATTGCAGTGTTTTACAGAAAATTGGTTTTAACTTGCGGGTTTGCCATGTTTATAACAACAGAACTATGCAGTAAGAAGAAAATTTTAATTTATTTATCAAGTTACAAAAATTAGAAAAAGAACGTGAAACGTCCATAAGTATCGACAATGACACTCTGTAGAGAATAGGGCGTAATGCATTCCGAGTCCCTGGACGTTTCAATAATAGTAATTTAGTGCTGGCTCCACGACTATGAACGTTCTCAATTCAAAACTTAGTTTTAACTTAAAATCGTGACGAATATGCCTGTAACATGTTTGAAAGTGAATCGATCAATAAGAACATGTTTCGGAAACATGTATTTTGGTCAAGTCCCACAACTTGTGGTTCTTGTGTATGCATGTAGTTTAAGCCCCATTGTCACTGTCGCGCGCGCGCGCGCGTGTATTTCAAAGTTTAAGAGGTCCTTCCGCGCCTGAGGCTGCATTATGTGAGGACCCGGAGTGTGTCCCAGCACTCCTACCTAATTGACTTACTAGAGACTCACGAAAGTTGGGACGAATTTTGAATCATAGCTGCAATTTCCAGCTATTTATTTGTTATTGATTTTAATTTTGGTGTGGCCTTGTGCTGTGGGGGGAAACCGGGGTACCCGGAGGAAACCTCACCTGTCCGGTATGGTGACCACCAACCAAACTCACATGCGCCGGGAGTGGGAAGCGAACCCGGGACGCCTAGCCATTTGCATGGTCACGGTTGTGGTCCCTGTACCACCCGGTGAAGAAAAGCCGATATACCATGATCATCCTGGACATTTGTCCTAAAAAACATAATTTGCATTCTAACATACCGACGTTATCCCGGTGTATCCCCGGTCGAAAAGGTAAATTGTTTAAAGACCCATTCTCACTGCCCCGGTTTGACAACTCCGGTAAGTCCCGGTAAGTGATCCGGGGGGAAACCCTGTCAAACCGGGAGAACAACCCTGGCGGCACCGTGAACATCCTGTGTGATCCGGGACGATCCGGGATAAACCCTGGTGATAAGGCTAACCGGTACTATAAACATTTTAAAACATCCAGGGCTGTTAGCCGGATCAACAGAGTTTATCCCGGAGCGTCCATGTTGTTAACGGTGCCGCAAGCATTGTTCTTCCAGTTCGACAGAATTTCCCCGGGATCACTCACCAGAGCTTACCGGGGTTGTCAACCGGGATAGTGAGAATGGGGCTAAAGAGGTCAATTGATTGAACTGTTCGTTTTGATTATGCAATGATCGCTCATAACCATATACATGTATATTTAATACGTTCCTCATGCAGCGCTACCAGTATAAGTTTGCATGCACAAAACCCACCCACAGTCTTACCCCGTCTTCGGTTACCTCCCCTCGGTTAAATGTGAAATTCCTATGGATTAAATTGCAGTCCCGCCCGAGTCAGGATTATCTAATTAGCCTGTTATATGCTGATTTCATTGAATTTCAATGTCGTCTGTATTATGTTTCAGATGAATGTTCACTGCTAAATTGCTGGCGCGATATAATAACAAAACTGTTGGTCTTTAAACGTTTGCAATGTTATTTATACTACTCAAAATTGGATAGGGTCACTTTTGCAAACGTCTTAATTTTTCTTCTGGGGAATGAATTTTGAAATATGTCAGACAACGTAACAATAATTCATAAATACTTCTACGACCATAAAGTACACATATTTTTTTAAAGAAATTAAACTATGCAATGAAAAGGAAGGAGTGTAAACAAATGAACCATATCAAATTTTGAGCAGCATAAGTATATAACAGTATTTTTTAAGTTGTATATGAATGGGGCCGGGTACTTTTGAATTGTGAAAATTAGCGCAGTAATACTATATTTTTGTGAACATAACATTTTCAACCCATTATGCAAGTTATTCTATTAGGATTAAATTACGCGATGTTGTACCAAATTTAAGTTAAATTTTGTGTGTACATATAATCCATCATAACCAGTGTAGACAAAAACCGATGCATGGAACATAAATAAAGCAGACAACTCAAACGTAAATTTGCTAGCAACTGTGAATATTTTGTGAAAAAAAAAGTGAAAAAAAAACACAACAACTTTTTACTTTGTGCGAGGGGCACTATTTCGGCCCCGCTTGAAAGTAACAACACTGTCACGATGTCCCTCAAATAGGGGAAAAGACTTAAATTTTGGGATTTATGCCAATCACAATACAGCAATGAGGATTACAAGTTTGTTTATTTTATTTATCTACTTACTAAACTACGAGCATGCATATAATGGAACAGTTAATAATATAAGAAAAACAACAGAAAAGCATATGCCAATTGTCCGGTCTCTTTCCCTTATTATGCACTGAATGAGTAGCTATATTAATCCGGTTCTTCTTTGTTCACATCATGCTGTAGAATCAAACGCTGTAGAAATTATTGTTTCAGGTTACTAGTATGGTGTCATAATTATCTTCACAAGCAATCTATCTTCTGGGTTCAATAATGTTCATAAGTTCCTAACTTCACCATCGTAGGTATACCACCGACACTGTTACTCTCAATAATCGTCCAACCAACCACTCGGTTGTACTAGCTTCTGTACTCAAGTCACCTAATAGGGTTGCCTTAATTGTCCAATCAACTTCGCTGAGCTTCACTCAACTTTATTCTCACCATAAATGGAATCTACAAGGATACAATAACATTCGGTCAGATGATTGCTTATTTATATAATCGAGCCTTAGTAGTAATAAAACGGAACATCAATTAGGTTTTAACCGCCATAGAGAATTGTGGCACATGTCATACTATTCGAAAATAATCAATATTGCATATAACACTTATAACTCTAATTAAGCTTAACATTAACATTCGAATGGCATGTAAATGAGGAATCACTACATTTACATACACTACTATAATGCAACAAGAACAATTTAATCACATACCCCATTTAATATATCCCAGCTTCCTTCATACACGATACACACAAGTTGCCGCCACAATGTGGTCCAGGATCAGAAATTCTGATGGCACCTCTCAGTCTAACTCTGACCGCTCTGGTCAATCGCACGCTATCAACTGACACATTCACACACCCTGCACTCATGCTCCCAGGTTCTAAAGTTCCTAAGAAAACCCAGACTTCCTAAACAAAGGTTAGTGGGTCATTGACGGAACAACCCGGCTTATCAGCAATTGGCCGGGTCAGCCCCTTGAGAGTGAACTTCGGGGAAACAACTAACAAGGAAAAATATAGAACTAGGTTTAACTAAAGTAAATTTCTGACACACCCCCTTACTTAAGATGAAATTTCCAATTTCATTCTAACCTTCCACCAATCTTGTGGATTTGTATCAAACGGGGTTTGTAACCTTACATCCCCGATTTACGACTCAGATAGTCAGCCCCAACATTTTCAGACCCCTTAATGGCAACAACGGTGAACCTATAAGCCTGTAACATAAGGGCCCAACGCATTATTCTACCATTGGAATCCTTTGCCTTGTTGAGATAAACGAGTGGCATATGGTCGGTCTCCAGAACAAAGGTCTTACCATATAAGTATGTGTGGAATTTCTGTACACCCCACACAACTGCAAGGCATTCTTTCTCCACTACTGAATAGTTTCTTTCTCTTTGCAATAATTTACGGCTAGCATATGCTACCGGAAACTTACCATCGTCACTTTCCTGGAGAAGTACAGCACCTAGGCCGGTATTCGAGGCATCTGTTCGTAGGATAAATGGCTTACCTAAATCTGCCATTCGCAGGATTGGTGATCTGGTCAAACGTTCCTTTAATCCATTAAACGCACGTTCATGGGGCGATTCCCAAACCAAGTTATTTGGTTTCCCTTTCTTGGTAAGATCGGTTAAGGGGACAGCGACAGCCGCAAAGTTTGGTATGAACTTGCGGTAGAAGCCTACCAATCCTAAGAAGGATCTCAGTTCGGTCTTAGTCCGGGGTCGTTCTGCCTGGACTATTGCTTCAATCTTATGTGGGTTTGGTTCCAATTTCCCATTTCCAACTTGGTGTCCGAGGATGTCGATTCTATCACACGCCAGCATACACTTGCTAGGTTTTGCTGTCAGTCCAGCGTTCCTTAAGCGCTGAAGCACTTCCGCAATCAGTTTCAGATGTTCCTCCCATGTCTCGGTGAACAGGAACATATCATCTAAAAAGTTGTCCACTCCTTTCATGTCTTTCAGCAACATTCTCATCATCCTGCTGAATATGGCAGGGGCACATGCCAGACCGAATGGCATACGTCTGAACTGCCAAAGGCCTGTGTCTGTTGCAAAACTGGTATACTTTTTGCTATCCTCAGCAACTGGTATCTGCCAGTACCCCTTCGACAAGTCTATTCTGGAAAAGTATCTGCAGTTGGATAGGCGGGCAAAAATGTCATCTTGACATGGCATTGGTTCTGCATCAAAAACAGTGATTTGGTTCAGCTTTCGATAGTCAACACAAAACCTATTAGAACCATCGGGTTTACGTATGATAACGATGGGCGACCTGTAGGGTGAGTCTGATGGTTCAATTACCCCCATCTTTAACATCTCTTCAACTTCTTTGTCAATGGTTTTCTTAACTGCATGTGGTACTGGATATGGTCTTGAACGTATTGGTTCATCATTGGTGGTTCTTATTGTATGTTCTATCAAGTTGGTCTTTCCAGGAAGGTCGGTCAACACGTCCTGGTAGTCCTGAAGCATTGTTTGCAAGCAATTGCGCTGTTTGGCATTTAGATGGTCTCCGATCTTGACATCCTTGAAAGTTTCTGATTGGCGTGCAACAGGGTATGTCATTTCTTCGGTACGATTGTATTCGCTCAAGTGGACTTTTGCATCTGTTGGCGGTTCCTCATCTTCAATAATGGCTGCTGCGACATGCTGTAGCAGTCCTGCCTGCTTAGTTGCCGGTTTATTATCAGCTCTTTCCACGTATTTCTTCAACATATTGGCATGATATGTCTTGACCTTCCCATTGACATTTAGCCTGTAGTCAACATCCCCAACATTCCCTACAATCTCATATGGGCCTTGCCACTGCATCAACAATTTATTCCGGTTCGTGGGTAACAGAACTAAAGCTTTGTCTCCTACTGACAGTTGTCTGGCTCTAGCTTTCTTATCAAAGTGTTTCTTGTACTTCCCTGCAGACTTCTTCAGCTCTTCTTGTGCAAATTTCATGGTTTCTGCTAACCTTTCTTTCAGGTCCAGTACATATTCATAGACTGTTTTCACCTCCTCACTGAGGAAGTCCTGTGTCATCATCTCGCGAAGGATAGACATTGGTCCTCTAACCGTTCTTCCGTACAAAAGTTCAAATGGAGAAAAGCCAGTGCTGGCTTGTGGTGCTTCTCTATAGGCGAATAGGGCTGGTGCGATGTATTTGTCCCAGTCCTTCGGTCTCTCCGCACACATTCGCTTTATCATTGCCTTCAAAGTCCCATTCATCCTCTCTACTAAACCATTACATTGAGGATGGTAGGGTGTTGTAACTAACTGTTTCATTGATAACAGCCGGCTTATCTCCTTCATAAGTCCAGATGTGAATTGAGTGCCCATGTCGCTAAGCATTTCTTTGGAACCCCAACTCTAGTAAATATCTCTACTAGTGCCTCTGCAACGGTTTCGGTCTCAATGTTCTTCAGAGCCATCGCCTCCGGATACCTCGTAGCATAGTCAACCAGAGAGAGTATGTATCTGTTTCCTCTGTCACTTACGGGCGTGATAGGGCCAATTAGATCAACAGCTACACGTTTGAACGGTGTATCAATTAGCGGCATTTCACCTAATGGAACCTTTGATGCTTTCCCTTTTGAAGTCATTCTCTGACAGATGTCACATGAAGTGCAGAATCTTTTTACATCCGACACTACACCTGGCCAATGGAATTGCGATAGAACTTTATCAGTTGTTTTCTGCATTCCAAGGTGACCTCCCAATAAGCTCTCATGGGCAATCTTCATAATTTCATCCCGAAAATAATTTGGGACAACCAGTTGGCAAATAGGTTCTCCCTTGTCATGCTTTGGCGAAGTAAATTCACGGTACAAGAACCCATCCCTTACGAAGTACCGACAGGTGTTAAGCTTGCCACAATGTCTAACTTCACCAGACACCGCTTGTTCCCTGACTGTTTCAAGCGTTGGGTCTTTTCCCTGCGTTTCTTTGAACACTTGTGGGTTGATTCCCTTAATCTGCGTTGGAACTGTTAAGGGCTTGATTTTTCTAACCTTTTCTTTTGCCGCCTGTGCTCTGGTAACTACTGCAGCCTGTTCTTCGACCCTGTCAGCTCCATTCTCCTGTTTTGATGTGTTTGATTGAGGGACGTTTGCAATATCTTTGATTCCGTTAATGTTGCCCAGTATCAAGTCATACACTGGATTTTCCACACACATGGCTGTAACGTCTCCTTGGTAATAAGGCGTGTCCACCAATACTGTTGCAGTAGGGAATCTTCTGACGGTTCCATCTAGTAGAACACAATTCTGGAACTTCCCAGAAAAGCTGTTTTCTGGTACAAGGGATCGCTTCACCACTACTGATGAACACCCGGTATCCCGCAAGACACGTACCCGTTTATTGTTTACATATCCTATGCACTCTGGCATGTTGTCTCGTTTTGCTCCATTACACGATGCTGACATGACGGGTAAGTGACGACTACTGGGCCGATCTACATTTCCATGGGAAAGACAGGACGCAGTCAAACCAGGCTCCCTTACCTTTCTGTTTCCGTTGTCCCCTGGTCTTGTCCCACCTCTTGCCGGTTCCCAGCTTTTAAAACGGTTACCCAAATACTTACTGTGTTGATTGCCACTCCTTGGGTTGTCTGTGCCTGTTGTGTTTCGACCGTTGACCTTCGGACAGTCTTTACGTATATGTGGTCCATTGCAAATGAAACAAGTCTTACCTTTATACATTTCTCCGTCTCGAGATTCATTTCCTCTTTTGCTATTGCCCTCGTGGGCCTCAATGTACCTATCTGCAGTCTCTGCCATTTCCTCTACAGAAGAGAACTTGCGCTCCTTTAGGAACACCTGCAGTCCCTTCGAGCACCCATTCATATATTGCTCCCGTAAAATCAAATCCCTTAAACCTCCATAGGTTTCGTCAACCCCAGCCTGACACATCCAATTGGTGAGGTAATCTCCCAAACGAACTACAAATTGAGAAACTGTTTCTCCTTGTTCACTTTTACTACTACGGAACTTTTCCCTAAACCCCTCTTCATTTAAATTGAACCTCTTTAAAAGAGCATCCTTCAATTTGTCATAATCATTGGACTCAGCAACTGTGAGTCTCGAATACACATCAAGGGCCCTTCCCTGCAACAACGCACTCAGATTCGCACCCCAACATTCACGCTTCCACCCTGCACTCTCTGCAAATCTCTCAAACCTCTTAAGATAAGCGTCCATGCTATCACGTTTGTCATCAAAGTTGGGTAATTTTGGCAACTTAGCCCTAGTCCCATTCCCTGGGTTACTCCGACTTTCATGCCCATGTACCTCATTACGACCCCTTTCTAGTAACATGTCTCTCTCCAGCTCTAACTTCTTAAATTCTCTGTCTTTGTTTCTCTCTTCACGCTCATGCGCTCTTTCTTTTCTTTCTGCTTCCTCTCTTTCCCTTATAAAGGCAAGCAATGTTTCCCCTTCCAAACCCATCTTTTCACCCAACTGGAAAAGAGTTTCCAACCCAGACATGATTAAATTAGCTTCAACAATAAATTAATGAAAAAAAAGAAAGAAAGGTAACTCTAAATTATATTTCCTGGCCCCTTTTAACAGTTGCTCCCCTTGGTTTCTACTACCAAAAGCTTGCGACCTCAAACTGACCTGTAGTGATTCCTTCCTAGAGATAACACTCCCAGCATCAATTTACAGCAACAGATTCTAGATAACAAATTCCCTTGAATTTAACAGATGGTAAATTACCTCCTCACTGCAGTATTTCTCTGTGATAGTTGAATAGCATAACCCCACCCGTACTACCAAACTGTCACGATGTCCCTCAAATAGGGGAAAAGACTTAAATTTTGGGATTTATGCCAATCACAATACAGCAATGAGGATTACAAGTTTGTTTATTTTATTTATCTACTTACTAAACTACGAGCATGCATATAATGGAACAGTTAATAATATAAGAAAAACAACAGAAAAGCATATGCCAATTGTCCGGTCTCTTTCCCTTATTATGCACTGAATGAGTAGCTATATTAATCCGGTTCTTCTTTGTTCACATCATGCTGTAGAATCAAACGCTGTAGAAATTATTGTTTCAGGTTACTAGTATGGTGTCATAATTATCTTCACAAGCAATCTATCTTCTGGGTTCAATAATGTTCATAAGTTCCTAACTTCACCATCGTAGGTATACCACCGACACTGTTACTCTCAATAATCGTCCAACCAACCACTCGGTTGTACTAGCTTCTGTACTCAAGTCACCTAATAGGGTTGCCTTAATTGTCCAATCAACTTCGCTGAGCTTCACTCAACTTTATTCTCACCATAAATGGAATCTACAAGGATACAATAACATTCGGTCAGATGATTGCTTATTTATATAATCGAGCCTTAGTAGTAATAAAACGGAACATCAATTAGGTTTTAACCGCCATAGAGAATTGTGGCACATGTCATACTATTCGAAAATAATCAATATTGCATATAACACTTATAACTCTAATTAAGCTTAACATTAACATTCGAATGGCATGTAAATGAGG
The DNA here is from genome assembly GCA_027627225.1 of Congeria kusceri. NCBI lineage: Eukaryota > Metazoa > Mollusca > Bivalvia > Myida > Dreissenidae > Congeria > Congeria kusceri. The sequence continues at coordinate 25,874,589 of CM051028.1, forward strand.
AATCACTACATTTACATACACTACTATAATGCAACAAGAACAATTTAATCACATACCCCATTTAATATATCCCAGCTTCCTTCATACACGATACACACAAGTTGCCGCCACAATGTGGTCCAGGATCAGAAATTCTGATGGCACCTCTCAGTCTAACTCTGACCGCTCTGGTCAATCGCACGCTATCAACTGACACATTCACACACCCTGCACTCATGCTCCCAGGTTCTAAAGTTCCTAAGAAAACCCAGACTTCCTAAACAAAGGTTAGTGGGTCATTGACGGAATAACCCGGCTTATCAGCAATTGGCCGGGTCAGCCCCTTGAGAGTGAACTTCGGGGAAACAACTAACAAGGAAAAATATAGAACTAGGTTTAACTAAAGTAAATACACTGGCATATAGAAGAAAGAATTAATTTTAATGGTTTAGTTTCTCAGTTAGCCAATATTATAATGTTCGTGCTGTTGATGATTAAATTTCAATGTATTGTTGTTAATGTGTTCCTTTTTTGTTCTTTGGCTGTGAGAGTTTGTTTTGAAATGTTTTATTTCAGTCACCTTCTGTTTGCCGCCGTGAATATATTATTCAGTTAAGATATATAGGGTTGTTCATATTAAAGAGGGACTGTAAATTTTTTTTTGTACGAAAATTATAACGTAAAACCGCCCTTTTATGCTAATGATTTCAGTGTATTCTTTAAAAAAAAAAAATACAATAGATAATGTTCAGAAATGCGTATTAAGAGAGGAATTTAAAACTGAAATAATACTTTGCTGTGTAGCAGACTATTATATACATGTATACAGCGTCTCAACGAGTCAGATCGATTGTTAGCGCATGCTTAGTTCTTATTTTTTAATCCTAAACCGCACGTAGCCGTCGCTTATGGATACACGGGTCTGCGCATGTATTGACATAAAATATATATTTGGCGCGTCGTGGGAAAACCGGACTTAATGCATGTGCGTAAAATGTCTTCCCGGATTAGCCTGTGCAGTCCGCACAGGCTAATCCAGGACGGCACTTTCCGCCTACAGTGGATTTACGTTTAGAAGAGACTTCCTTGAAACAGAAAATACCATAAAAGCGAAAAGTGCCGTCCTGGATTAGCCTGTGCGGACTGCACAGGCTAATCCGGGACGACACTTTACGCACATGCATTAATACCGGTTTTCCCACGACGCAATATTATTTGCATTTTTCGATAATACAAAAGTTTGTGTCGATGATGACGTTGTTTCATATTATATAAAACGTTATTGTGTTCTTTTTGTTAGTGGAGCCCGAAAAAATCAGACAGTCCCTCTTTAAATCCATAATATGTTAAATACCCGTATCACTAGCCCTGCTGGTTTTGCAATTCTTTGCAAATTGCATATGATCCGAAAATGACTGTACATTCATCAATGGATAATAGAAAAGGGATGTAACAAATATTAAAGAAAGTCATAAATATTATACTTAAAGCAATAAAGTCGATTCATTCATAAATTTATTGAAAGCATTTCACAGTAACCCGAAATATAATATTTGAAATTAATGAAAAAATCAATGCTAATCGCTATAACTACTTTTTATTACTTTCTATGGTTTCATAAAATTGGCCAATTAAATGGAAAAAGGAAATATTAACGCTGCATATTACGATTTTTTTCGTAAGGCTACAAAATATTTGTTTCAGGTTACCCGACCTACCCTAAAAATGCCCAGACCCTATACAATTTTAGTGAGTTTGTCAGATTTTTCTCTTTTATTGATTTAAAAAAAAAAATTAGTTGTTTTGTTGGTTTAATACGTGTTTTGTTTTGATAGCATCCACCTTAAAACAATGTTTAAGGATATTACTGATATGTTTTTTTCTATAATTGTTCAGTTTTAGAATTGTCAAGTTGACCATTTACTAAGAAAAAATCTCTACCTAACTACCCTATTGTTGGTCATGTAAACTGAAAGAAACATATTTCTACGCTTAATTACGCAAGAAATATTTTTTTCCTCTATTTGAATGCTTATAGGTTCCTTGACGATTTTACGCACAAGTATGACATTTGTAGTGTTTGAAATGTCATACAAATAAATGCGTTTACCGGGATATACATGACCGCGTATGGTTTCGATAGTGTTTTTGCAATTCTTCCAAACAAAGAAATGCATTTTCATGAAAAGCATTTCATTCGGTCGTGTAACCGATACGTTGTATTTCATTTAGATCTGTAAAATATGCACGCATATCGCAACACGTTATTTAAAGAATATTTTAATTAATCACAGGTATAATTCCAAGATGTATTTACAATCATGTTAACATGTTTAATATAAAGAGGTAGGCGCACGTTTATTGAAAATTGTATCTATATTCCGCATTTTAAGCGACGCTAAGTTTTATTTTACCGAGTACTTAGGAGCGACGCTAAGTTTTATTTTACCGAGTGCTTAGGAGCGACGCTAAGTTTTATTTTACCGAGTACTTAGGAGCGACGCTAAGTTTTATTTTACCGAGTACTTAGGCCAACGTGTACTTAGGCCAACGTGTAAAGCACGTGCTATGTTTGAACTCTTCAAATTTCGAAGCACTGTTAAGTTTTCTATTCAGATGTATACGTCTATTTGCAACGTAAAGCGGCGATACGACCACGTCTGTCTTGTATGGCATAAGCTACCCGACTGTACATAAAACACTTAAGATAAATGCGCGCACCTTTTCCGGAGAATAAAGCACATATTTTAAATTAATGTACAATGCATGTCTTGTTCTATTTTCAAACACAGTATACTAATGTACTATGGAATAATCCATAGCGAAACAGCAGGGTTGGTTCCCGCATGCTGCCCCTCCGGGCTGGTCAACACAGAAGTATTGAATACAATTTTGAAAATCAATACATCGTGCAAACTTGCAATGGCAAATGAATACACTGTGTTTAAAAAGCTTAATAACAAGCATTTAACTATTAAAAAAATTTGGATTTACCAATCTATTACAAAATGTCCAATATTATTAGTAGATCTATATCTCGTTAGAGCTAGATCCAGATATTCTAATATTATGTTTAATTAAAAGTTCTCTGTTTTACCGGGTAGATTCTACAATAGTGTCCACTTGTTTAAATTCCAGGTCTGGTTCCTTATCCACACTGGCAGAATAATAAAAAACTAAACATGACTTTTAGGATGTGAAATGTCTAGTTAATAAAAGTGGTACTTACATAAACGTAAGTTTTTTTGCAGTTGAACGACGCTGCTGATGACGTTGCTGCTGACGTAATTGATGACGTCTTCGTTGTCGCGAAGGACTCAGAACAAACAGGTAAAACGATTCACAAAACATAGCAGTGTAATGTTTGGTCTCCTTTTTTGCACTCACTTAGCATCTCCCTTTTTTAAAGTTATGTCTAGTTCTAATTCTATAGACATAGAGATATTGGATTTCAAATACTAGTATTGAATCGTATTTTAAAACTATTCCGAAGATCGTTGTCATTGCATGCATAGAAATGCAGTGATCATGCGGGGATAGATCTACATGATTTTTTGTTAGTGGGGGCAGATATATTCAGGAACTGAAAACGTCTGCCAACAAACTGCTTTTCATGCTGTGGTAGATCTAGATATCAAAATGGTGTAATATAGCCAAAAAGAACAATTAAACGAACATAGACCTAGGAACGGGTTTGATTATTAAGTTACTATAAATTGACTGAAAGATGTCATAGGCAAACAAATGCATATGAGAGTGTGATGATTAAAAAAGCCAATGTTGAACAATTTTAGAGGAGGTGTACTCCGCTTCCGCTCCCTCCCCCCCTTTAAACCCGCCTATGGTGATTATAATGATCTAAAATGAAACAAACACTATAATTATCTAGTTTTTTTTAGCTTAAAGCGTACACACGTTAACGTTAATGATGTTTAAATAATAAAATCAGTGGAATAAAATGACGATAAAATAGATATAAATCTACATTTAATTAATTCGGTAACCAACATATTGACACATTATGTTTTAATACAAATACCTTTGTTTGCGTGTATTTCGCATTTAATACAATTAGTCTTTATAGTGTTTATTAACAAGTTGAGCTTGTTTATTGCAAACATATGAATTTTGCAATAAAACGGGTACATGCATTCTCCTTTACTATACTGACGTTAATCAACATATTTTAACGTCGATTTTGAAATAATCAGTCAGTATTAAACAAAACACATGTACTATAGTAAGTAACTTACATTAAGCATATAAGATGATGTCGGGTTTGTATGGAAGTGTCCTGGAGCCAGGTGTAAAAATAAAAATAAATAAAAATTACTGAATATTAAACAATGTATCTCGTAATTGCGTCGTAGTATCTCGTAATTACGACTTTTTATCTCGTTATTACGACTCTTTATCTCGTAATTACGACTTTTTATCTCGTAATTACGGCTTAGTATCTCGTATTAGACTTCTTATCGCGTAATTACGACTTCTTATCACATAATTACGACTTCTTATCACATAATTACAACTTTTTTTACTAACACTAAGTCGTAATTACAAGACAAAAAGTCGTAACTACGAGATAAAAAGTCGTATTTATGAGATAAGAAGTAGTAATTACGATATAAAAAGTCGTAATTACGAGATACGTAGTCGTAATTACGAGATGCAATGTCGTAATTACGAGATAAAAAGTCGTAATTACGAGATAAGTTTTCTAATATTGAGTATTTTTTATTTATTTTGATTTGTACACCTGGCTAGGGACGCTTCCATAGGTTTGCAAATCAGTACCAACAAAACACGAAGAACTCTTGGTTGTCAGTGTGCACCAAGAAATGTCGGCGTTTGCTCCCTTGCTACCATTGTGACGCTCCGGACTTGACCGGTATTTACACCATTGATCCAGAACTTCTATAAAAAGAAAGTTGAGTAAACAAGTCTTGTTGTAGAAATAACTAGAACGTTCGGAGGTTTTATATATAAGAAAATTATGCCAACAGAGATCAAATAGTAGACGTTGTTTTGCCAGCATACATAATTAACAAGAGACGTATGAAACATTATCGGAATCTGCAGCCGACATTGTTATTTAACGCCCAGAAATCGGACAAATAAAAACCGGAAGGAAAAGTAACGGTGGAGAATGAGCAGTAACGCTATTGGTATCGACCTGGGCACGACCTACTCTTGCGTCGGGGTGTTTCAGCACGGGAAAGTGGAGATCATCGCTAACGACCAGGGCAACCGGACCACGCCCAGCTATGTGGCCTTCACAGACTCCGAGCGTCTTGTCGGGGACGCAGCCCAAAATCAGGTACAGTCAGTGTATTGTGCGGGTATTGTTTTTCGCTTTACATGTTTCGTTTCGTGAGCCTTTCAGTTTGCTTGTGTTAAAATTAGGTATACTGTAATGCGTGTGTATTATAATAATTACAATAGTACACTGAGTGCTAGACTTACATTCATACTTTTGTTTCCTAATAAATGATGTAGAAGTCTGCACAAAATCAGAAATATTAGGAACGAAGATGACGTATTGAAGTTTTCATCCTTTGAACATAAAAGCTGTATATTTTGACCCTGAAACCATATTTAGACCTACTTTGAATCCATGTTAATTCATATGATGATGATCATTGTGTATGCCTACTTCGTATACAACATTTAATAAGAAATCAACTCGAGAGATAGAATCTATAGCAAATGCATACAGTACAGACGTCGTTATGCATACAATACAGACGTCGTTGCGGTGCTACTTTGTTAAATGCTCATGTTACGCTACTAAAATGGTTACTAGAATATGTATAGGCCTAAGGCCACAACAAATTGATCAGATGTTCGTCGGATTTGCCGCACCTTAAAATCGTAAATCGAAAAAAAAATATTTTTATTTTTATTTTGCGCCCGCACCTAGAAGATTGCCCCGCATCCGATTTTTTTTAATGAAGTTTTCATTAATGAGTCTCATTTTACGTTAAACGCCGTCTTCGTGGTGTACCCAAATCATAACAAGCAATTGGTACTGATATAGACGTGAATAAGGCACTTTGCGGCGACTGTTTAATGTCCAGAGCATATAATTTATGACCCAGACCTTTAATCGCCAACAGCCAGTCTGGCACAGCTGCCATGTGTATTTCAACTCAGCAATTTCTTATCATGTTTTATCAAACTTGTGAAAACACAACGAGCTGTTTGGCAGCATTCATTGCCTAATTAAAGATGATTGCTATTAAGCTGTCGTAATATCAGCAGTTAATTAACAGTTAATTAAAGGATTATCTTGTTGATAAAGGATGTGTGAAATTGGATGTCTGGATTATGTCAAATGGACAGATTATCGGGTATGTTTACATTTCGGACAGTTTTGACCAGCGGTTTGTCCTTGATTTCTTACTTCTAATATCCACACATATAAGTTTTTTCTGACATGTCCATTTTATAAATTCAACGTATCTGTTTGGTGTACATTTTGTTCAGCCTTTATATATTAAGGTACATTTAACAGGGCAAGCCAAGTCATTATGTTAGTTAGTAAATTTAATTTATTTATGGATATATTTTGTTAACATCTTGTAGATAGTTTAAGAGTGTATGTTTAAATAAAAAATAATTATCCAAGTTTACTGCAATGAACAATTAAGAAAAATGTTAATATAAAAATCGAAGTATACTAATGCTTTTGTTAATGCCATAATTATAATACAGCACAGTGAAGTATAATTTTATAGCAATTAAAACAGTAAGATATAACTATTCCCTGACATGGATACACGCAACGATGTTGCGAGTCGATTTAAAAAAATGGCTCAAGAAAAATAAGAGCCAGTGTGAGTCCTGGTTTACGGTTTAAAAAAATGGTGGCGTCCAGTTGTTTCGTCGTGTCATTTAAAGATACAGATCTTATACTAGTGATTCCTAAATTGTTTTGTGTTTATTGTATGACATTTCATATTCATGTTATTAAACTGTTGGTAGTGAATGACTTGGTGTATCAAATATATATTTTAATAATGACAATTACCTTGTATAAGGTCTACTTTCTTATAGTTAAGATATGGTTATTTAGTATTTACTGCCGGTCGTTAATTTAATAGCAGAATCACTATTGAAGACTTGTTGCACAAAACCCTTTGCAGGACATGGTCAAAGAAGAAATGGAGAAATTGGTTGCTTTGTTTATTACATATATATTGATTTTGACAACAATTTATGGAACAGAGCAGATGAAGAAGAAATTATTGACAAGATATCAAGTTATGATGGCGTTTGGGAGTAATTTTTAAACACTATGGGCATGATAGGATTTTTTTTTATTTTGCGCTTTTCGCTCGCCTCCGATTTTATCGAAAATGGAAAAAAAATATTTTTATTTCGCTCGCTCGCTCCAATTTTTTTTGGACAAAATCCGTAGAACAACTGATCAATTTGTTGTGGCCTAATAGGCCAATGCGGAAAAATAATGCAATGCCAAGGCCATTTTGGTGAAAACATGTCTCAACTCACGTAGGCCTATATCATTTAAAGGCACTAACAAGGTTAAACATTAACAGTTTCATGTTGAGATAACAAACATATGAAATAATGCGTTATGGGCTATAACCTATACACATGATTATAAAATAAATGGAATTTGAACAGTTTGAAGTTCAGTTTTCGTTTTTAAATTTTCAACGTTACGAATGAGCCGAAGTTCCTAGTGTTTTATGTAATATATCGTGCAGCTCGCCGATTGTTAACGGTGACTAGTTGGTTTTAATCCGCATCGCAACGAAATTCGGCAGTAAATAAAGCTATTATTTGTAAACAGGTTTACTTGGAGGATCAGTGTTTTACTATAAATCTAAATCTAACAAACTTAATGTTTCTGACGTAGGTTATATACTAACGTAAACACATGCTAAGACAGACAATAAGTTAACCGTTTTATTGTAGAGTCTGAATTTGGCCATGTTCACCGTTTGTGCGGCTTTAAGTGCGGGTTGATGATTACGGTGTGGTTAAGGCTGGTTTCGATTGCTCATTCCTATTTAACGCACATGCGGTCTGGTCTGAAGAGGCCTATCGTTTAAATAAGATGTTAGATTTAATTTGGCATTAATCTCCATTGTTTGTATCATTTATATATTCTCCTGTGACATCGACCAATTTAATACTGACGAATATAATGTACATGTTTTGACATATTTCTGTCCAATTTTAATTTTCTCTCCCTATTTTCCACTTCACCATAATGTAAATTTATATGGTCTTACAAACTTTAATATAAAATTATGTTGATTTGTGTTGCTCATTGTGCATACATTAATTCGAGTTAAAGCTGACTTTCGCGAGTTAAGGTACTCAATAGGACTTGACTTGAGTACTTTTGTATGAAAACAAAATCAGTACATGTTGTCTGACTTACGAGTATAGTCTTTGTTTCTGCTATATTTGGACTAATAATCAGTACATTTTGTTTAAATTACACGTATAAAGACAGTCTTTGTTTCTGATCTCGGGAGGGCACATTGCAAATGTATACTGTTTACAAACAATAACATGTAATATGATATATCAAACTACTTGTTTATCGACTACATAATCGTCTGGCTACTGTTACGGTTACGAAAATTCGAGACAAATAGCGGGTTTAATAAATATATTTGTTTTAGTATTTCTGTGTTTGGCTATTTATTGCTTAATTGCTTATAAACATGCATACAAACAAAAATATATATCTGGCTTGGCACGGCAGATTTTTTAAAGAAAAAAATCAAATTTTACCATTGTTGAACTAAACAAACCGAAAAATAGTCCGTAACTAATTTAATCATGATCGTTGTTTATCTGTAAATAAACAACAGTTTGTCATTCTGATGCACGGTTATAAAACCACTTGAGCTAACGATCTCGTGCCACGGTTTTATTCTTCCTAGCTGCATCAGAACTCTAAACCATTGTTTATTAGCCAATATACAACGATAAACATGTAATAATTGCGTGTGTATAAACCGTTTGTAATCCGTTTCTCCCTGCTGATGAGGGAGTCGTTAATACTAAATGCTGGCCAATACCTACATGAGTGTTGACCTACGTGTATATATCGCATAACATAGGTATTTGAAGGAAAAAACAAAAACTGATGCTACATTTTCTTGTTTTTGCAGGTTGCAATGAATCCGGAAAACACCGTTTTCGATGCCAAGCGTCTGATTGGTCGCGATTTCAGTGACCCAAGCGTCCAGAGCGACATGAAGCACTGGCCGTTCAAGGTTATCAACGTTGGGGGGAAACCGAAAATCCAGGCTGAGTACAAAGGCGAAATGAAGACGTTCGCGCCCGAGGAGATCAGCTCCATGGTCCTGACGAAAATGAAAGAGACCGCGGAGGCTTTCCTTGGCGAAAAGGTGGCGAACGCGGTTGTTACAGTGCCTGCGTACTTCAACGACGCTCAAAGAAGAGCGACCAAGGACGCCGGCGCTATTGCCGGTCTCAACGTTATGCGTATCATCAACGAGCCGACGGCCGCAGCACTTGCGTACGGACTTGACAAGAACCTGAAAGGCGAGAAGAACGTTCTGATTTTTGACCTCGGCGGAGGAACGTTCGATGTTTCCATCCTCACAATCGACGAAGGCTCGTTATTTGAGGTTCGATCGACAGCGGGTGATACACACTTGGGCGGAGAAGACTTTGACAACAGGATGGTCGATCATTTTGTTGCAGAGTTTAAACGCAAGCACGGCAAGGACATGAGCAAGAATTTAAGAAGTGTCCGGCGGCTTAGAACTGCCTGCGAGAGGGCCAAGCGCACGCTTTCCAGCAGCACAGAGGCAGGCATTGAAATAGACTCCTTATTTGACGGTGTCGACTTTTACACGAAAATTACAAGAGCGAGATTTGAGGAGCTGAACGCGGACTATTTCCGGTCTACGATGGAGCCCGTGGAGAAGGCGTTGAGAGACGCCAAGCTAGATAAGGGCCAGATTCACGAGGTGGTGCTCGTGGGCGGATCCACGCGCATTCCGAAGGTCCAGAAACTTTTGCAGGACTTCATGAACGGAAAGGAGTTGAACAAATCCATTAACCCGGACGAGGCGGTAGCCTATGGCGCTGCGGTCCAGGCCGCGATTCTGTCCGGCGACACCTCGGACACGATCAAGGACGTGCTACTGGTAGACGTTACGCCATTGTCACTCGGCATTGAGACAGCGGGCGGGGTGATGACGAAACTGATTGAACGGAACTCCAAAGTCCCCACGAAGGCCATGAATACTTTCACAACTTACGCCAATAACCAGACGTCTGTCAGCATTCAGGTGTACGAAGGAGAGAGGGCCATGACTAAAGACAACAACCTCTTGGGCAAATTTGACCTAAACGGAATACCGCCAGCGCCTAGAGCGGTTCCTCAAATTGAGGTGACTTTTGATATTGACGCCAACGGAATTATGCATGTTTCGGCGGAGGATAAAAGCACGAAGAAAAAGAACACAATCGCCATTACGAACGACAGAGGACGCCTCACGAAAGCTGACATCGACCGAATGCTTGCAGAAGCTGAACGATATCGCACGGAGGACGACAAACAGCGGGAGTGCGTCGCAGCGCGAAATAAGCTCGAGAATTACGTGTTTAGTTTGAAAAACACGGTGGAGGATGCACCAAGCGACAAACTGTCGGCTGCCGACAAGGGCAAGGTGAGGAAGGCATGTGATGAATGCACCAAATGGCTGGACAGCAACTCGCTGGCGGAGAAGGAAGAGTACGATGCGAAGTTGAACGAACTTCAGAAGAAGTGCTCGCCCATCATGGTGAAGATGCACGGAGGCCAGCAGGGACAGGCCGGAAGTGGTGGCCACTCGGGACCGACGGTGGAAGAAGTAGACTAGACTGTGAATTTGTGAAATGAACTTTGGTTTTGAAGGTTTTGTCAGCAGCTGGATTGATCATGACTTGCAAGCCCGCTGCAATAGAAGGATTTCACGGGGCTTCGAAACTACGATGGTCCAGTATAGTAGTAATAGTGATCAATAAGCATACACATTTTATAGGTGTTGCTACTGGAGTTAAATATATGCACAGAGTTGGGTTGCTACTGGAGTTAAATATATGCACTAAGTTGTTTTTGTTTGTTTGTTTATACGAATTGGTAATAAGATTTTTTATAGTGGATATACCGGAACATGTAGTGTAAAATAAAGTTTGTACTTAGATTCAAACAAGACGGTTATGGGGTGGTGGTACCAGAATGATAATAATGTTGATGTATGTGCTCTGATGGTTATATGTATTTGCAATGTCGTTTCAATGCAAGTGTTTGCGTACATGTGTAAGATTTGTGTTGATGTTTCAATTTATATTTACTCCTTTGACTTTTCAATATAGTTTTGCGTACATATATCGATAAGATTATGTTATCAAATGTTTCATGTAAAATGTCTCCTTTGGTATTTTAATACCTTGTTTAGTTTGTATGTGTAAAATATACACGTAAAATACTTGCATTGCGTCTTTAAATTTCGTTTGCGGGATTTGTTAGTAGTAGATTTTTGAATCGTTATGTTTTGACAAATTGTGAGGCACTGTTAACACTGTTCATTAACATTTGTTCGAGTTCTCCATATGTAACTTGTCTTGACCTTGTTGTAGAATTGTTCTCGTTAGTATTAATAAATTCATGTGGTAAATTGTGTTGTTGTTGTTTTTTTTCAAAACAACGCCCTTGTATGTTTTATGTATACATTTTCATATTTACATTGTATGCTTTAAACAAACGCAACAAACGCAATGTGTAAATCGTGTCTATCAGATTAAAATCAGCCTGTAACGTTCACTACGCATTATGATCCTACTCCAGAAAAGAAGTGCTCTTTTATTCAGTTCGTATAAATTGAGTTTGGTTTAAATATTAATTTCATCATTAAATTAGTAACAGTGCATCATTTATTTATTATGCATACATGTACTAAATATATATTACATAGTTTTGTTCATATTTAAAGACGCAGTCCATATAATATAAATCAATACTTCTTTAATTGGCATTAGCTCTTGTGAACGTTGATGACGTTTATTCGACTGAAAACTGTTTCTTATTTACGAAAAGCATTTAATAATGTATATTATATGTTAGAAACGCTTGGTACGAAAGGAATATACACTAATGTACAAACTAATTTACTCCAGAGGCATCACCAGCTATCGCATACATAAAAGTTTACGATGAAAAAGTTACCAAAACGTCATTATTTTACAGATTTCATTGCGGTAAGATTGCGGTACATTAGAAACTTTTTGCCAAGTTTTATTTTTATAACATATTTCTGGACTGCTGCTTTAATTGGTTATTATAGTGTTTAAAATAATATGGTACCATTGTGCAGCGGACTCAGAATACCGGTATTATCAGGTTGCATAACATACTCCTCACAGTGGTCTCCCCTAGTGCACATAAAAACCTTCACAGTGGTCTCCCCTGCTACGTTGCATTATTGCCAAACCGGGAAATCAAATAGTTTGGGTGCTGATCCAATCAAGTCGCAAAGGTCCAGTGTGTTCAAAGATCGGGATGGTCATCTTTTCGCCCCCACACACTGCGTCATCGTGAAAATAAATGGACACGAACAACACGTTACTTTATTCCGAGGGTACAAATTATTTACCCACAATGTTCGCAGTCGTTGCATTTGTATTGGTTATAGGCCGCCTTTAAATAATAATAATAATAATAACTTTATTTTATGAAGATATCACATTAAGAAACAACATTTCTTTTTTACAATGTGGTCGTCAATAAACATACATTATATAAACATTAGCTTATCCAAGATATGCATACTTAAAAACATATTAGCCAGTAAACAATGCCGTTGGGCTTAGCCTTAGCATTCAGTTTGCAACCCGCCATTAAAACAAATAATTGAGCCAGAGACACTGCCTCTACAAACTAAGATTAGACTTCCCGAAAGCTAAAACAAATTGTTAGACAACATCTCATAACTTGTTGGACCGAAGTAAAAATTTGCCAGGCGAAGCAGTGCAAAAGCTGTCAGACAGTCGGACCGTTTTTATTGAAATAAATTCTGGTCCGACATTTCCTGACATTTCTGTCGGACTTTCGGGAAGTGTGTATAATAAATTCGAACAGGGGTATTCATTAAGGTTATCAGACTGTAAATCGGACGGTCGTTCGATCCTTGCTACTGGTGGATTTTGAACGGATTGGAACGACAGTCGTTATTTTTAAATTTTAGAGATGTAATAACAAACTTAAACTAGTCAAAATATAATCTAAATTGAGACAAAACCAATCTTCTCACAAGTTTTACAACCGTAAGCGCGTTCGAGGTCGACGTTCAAGGAGTTGTACCAGTACGTTGACAGTTTTTTAAGAATTAATTAGTATCATGCACGCGTACTTACGTATGTTAATATTGCATGGCAGTGACTCAAAGTTTCCGCATCAGGCGCAATACTGAGACAAATTTAATGACGTTAAAAAAGTTAACTAATTTGGATAGCTTGCGTTCCTTTTGAAAAGAGTTATAAAATAAGTCTTAAACACACGTTCGGCTACTGACGTCCATAAAAATAAATAAAAATAGAAGTCAGTAGCCGAACGGGTTTTTATGCGACGAGTTATATGTGTACATGGTGAACAGTTTAACCATACTATGTCTATATGTTATGGAATGACAGTCAGTCTAAAATAAACTAAACGCAACCATGTATTTATAATTGCATGTGCTGTCTCTGTAACGTACGTGACACAACATCACTTGACTCTTTAGTTCACTAAACAAACATATCGTTCACAATATTTCATCTAAAATGCACGTTCGTCCGTCCGTTCGTTCGTTTCGATGGAAGTAACAGTACATAGCACATTTAACAAGACAACTGATGAGCATGTATGTATATTGACATTCACGTTGTAGAGACCATAAAATTACACTTGTAAAGATCAGTTCAGTGCTGATTAAAATTAGTTTTCAAAACAAATGCAGAACACCGGGTAGGCTATATCAAATTATATTATAATGCCAAAAAGTAGCCTCCCAATTTGTGTTGTCGCGGAGCACTCCGGTAGAGGAATACCGGTAATACAATAATAATTCTTGATATGTGTTTGTTTGAATGTAGTCAGCTATGGATTTCCTAATGTTTAGAGGTGTACCTAATATATTTAAGACTTAATGTCAAATACGTATGTAGTGGACAGGTTCATCCAACAACGACAATTTATGTCAAACAGACGGACATACAGGCGGACAAACGTGACTTTCGAACAGAATAAGGTTAAAGTATAATTTATGTAATGGAACAATGTGCATTTGATGATGAGGTTGTATAAATGAGGCGTTGCGTGAGAAAACCGGGCTAAATGCATGTGCGTAGTGTAATCCCGGATTGATCAGTAACGACACTTTCCGCTTTTATGGTGTTTTCTTTTTCAAGGAAGTTTCTTCTAAACATTAATCCATTGTAGGCGACAAGTGCCGTCCCGGATTAGTCTGTGCGGACTGCACAGGCTGATCCGGGACGACACTACGAACATGCATTTAGTCCGGTTTTCCCACGACACGCCTCAAATATTTATTATATAACATTGAAACATCTCTGTGTTGTGTAACACTCAATTTCGTGATAAATTTCAGTTTCGCTGACAAGTTGTGCTTGGAAAAATTTAAAACCGTTGGAAATTGGTGCCAAATTTGTGCACATCTTACTTTAACAAGCTATAACTCTCGTATAAAACATTAAAAAAGGCGCTTTGGTGTGAATGCCGGTGAAACATTGGACAAAAACTTAATGTTGGTCGATTTAGAGTTTTGGAAACTATTAAAGCTCAGATTTATTAAGAAAAATATGGAACAGTTTAGCCCCTCTTTGAAATTTATCAAGAACCCCAAAATGAGCACAATGGGTTAGGAACGTTTAATACTTTGATTTTTAAAAGCAGAATTCTATTTTATTCAGAAAAGAAACACATTTATGTGGCTGCATATAGCCTAGAGAAGATTTATAATATATACATGATTTGGTATAGCTCTTTATAAGTTTAGGAATTTTCAGATTCACTATTTATATGCAAAATGACACGTATAAAAGAATTACCTGATAAACAAAAAATGACAACCTCATATTGGTCATTTCTCCTTGGTATTTCATCCAGTCGTTTGTCAAAGCATGTTGCAATGACCGCCACGTTTTTCGCAACATCCTATTTAACGTTGAGTTCATAAACGCGTAAACAATCGAGTCAACTTGTTTGTGCCTAGCTGAGTGTGTAAATGCCGTGGATACACGTTTGTAATGGTTGTTGTTTGAAAAATACTGCTGAACGTAAAAGGCGGTCGGGTCACAATTTATTTGTTAGCTGCCGCAGTCCGCTATATATGTGCGTCAATGGAGAATTGTTTCGTGAGACTGGGAACAATAACGCGGATAATTTTGAAATAGTTACCTCTGAAGGCACGGTTTTGTCATTGTGCTTTGTGGCAATAATTTGTGTTTCAATAGAATTCGGTAGATATAGTGGCAATAACAATTTGCGTTGCATTTCAAAGCGATACGAACATAAATTTACAGCAATTTCAGTGTATGCCTTATAAATATATTATAGGTTGAAAACAAAGAAATATACGTGTTGCTATTGGATATAAAAGGGAATTATGGAACTGGAGTAACAAAGTTCAGTTTAATTCAGTCAGAAGTTTACTTTCAAAACAATGGGTAAGCAGGTTTGTTATTTATTAGTAGCGTGTAACCGCATAATAAGGAACAATTTAATTATTACGAATAAATTATTTAACACCTTGCAGACGAATTAGGTCTACATTGCTACGGCACGAAAGTTCGTGCATCGAATTTTCCTTTCCACACTTACAATGTTGTGCGGACTAAAATGCGAAGTTTTTGTTTGTTTGATTCGTGTTTAGACACAGAATAGACAGACTTTAATTGTTTTATGGTAAAGAAGGGAGGGAAAGGGGATTTGTAAATTTCAAAGGGACGTGATAGGTAATAAATTAATATAAATAGCACACCACCTGCATTTTCACTTAAGTAATTCGTTACATGCACAGGTCCTGGTCACAATATTTACGTTGCATACAAACATACGTTTTAAGAAGTATAATGAGTGTAAATAGTACACATACACAAATAAACATGATTACTGGCATTAATCTTGTGGTTACACTTCAAAATAATATGCCAAGATAAACCATTTGGATAAAAATAAGCATCCTCATCCATTTTTCTCATTTTCTGCTCTCCTGACTTAGAAATAAGTTCTCCTATAAATTGGTTGTCATCATTTTACATTCTCCTGACTTAGAAATAAGTTCTCCTATAAATTGGTTGTCATAATTTTACATTCTCCTGACTTAGAAATAAGTTCCCGTATAAATTGTTTGTCATCATTTTACATTCAGGATTAATGATTTTGTTATTTTCGTGTTTTATTACGTTTTTCTCAATATCAACCATAAATAGCTGAGAATCCACTAGTTACCCTGATTATCTGGACCAAGGATAAAGTAGCATTTTATCGAACGAAAAATCAATTGTTATAAAATTGATCCCTCGTAAGTCATTAAGGGTGCAGCTGAGGCTGCTGCTTGCGCCTTTCTTGACTGCAAAGTGTCAAAAAGTTGGGTATTCTAGCCAGTTATCTAAATTTTATTCAATTCCAGGTCGAAGACATGGCAGCTCAAGCAAGTCGAAGGAGGCAAATGTGCCAACATCAACAACAACAACAACAACTGTAAGTATTAGGAAAATACAAACTCTTAATCATTATAAATCAGTCATGTATGGGAATTGAATAAACAGGTTACCAAATATAGTCACACCCCTAATTCCTACCAAAACAGCCAAAAAACAAAAAACAGCCTGAAATATAAAAACAATAGTTATAACTATGTATGTCTAAAAATGTTTGATCACTTGATCAACTTTTGTTTCAATACTACTATGTTGTTATATCTGGTAAAAGCATTAAAAAAACGAAATTCCCAATTTGTAGAGCATTCATGGTCAAATTGTTTTGCATTTGAAAACTGTAATATGTTAAGTCCAATATAAATGTAAAGTTCTATTAACAATGATGAAGTGTGAGTTTTAACTTTGCTCGAAGGCAGTTGATCACAGCTGAAATAAAAAAAACAGCTTTTGACTATTGAAACATAGTTACTGATTCTACACAAATACATTTTCATGGACTTGAATAGCATTCAAATGCTTGCAAAGGGTCTAAACAAATTTTTGGTTTCTGCTTATCTTAGATATCAGTTCTTCTTTGTTTATTGGGAATATTTATCATTCCAAAGCTTAAAATCATCTTAAACGACCCCCATTGAGTGTGATTTAAAAATTTGGAGTAGAAAGAACAGGTCGATTGTTTCTATTCAGGAAGAGCTAGCGTCATGTCAATATTTTGCCTGATGGCAGCTTTGTGCATAACTAAAAATTTGAAATAGTACCGGTAGATATGATAAGAAAATTTGATAGGTGTGCAAAAATAATTATCAATCGGGAAGTACAATTGTTTTATTATGATTGGTATAACCAGTGATAATATTGTTCAAAAAAATTGAATCCGGGTTAAAACGGTTTCAAGAGTGTTAATTGAGCATGTTTTAATCAATTTCTTTGGCTATCATTAAATAATTGGGCATTACTTCAATAAGTTCATTTAATATCGATGTCAGTTGTAACATCTTCTATTGTAATGTTCGCCTGATGGATCGCTTTAAAAACTTTGAATACAATTCATGACACTGTGTACAAAATGTTGAGAAATGATATTTTTTCTTTTATATTTGAGAATCTTTAAAGAAGCGGGAAATGTCAGTTTAAAGTATCTAAGGACGTCTGCAATGGGGTGGCAGGGGCGGCAGCCGCCACCCCAATATTTCTGCAAGTGATCGTGAAGTATAAATTTCGCCGCCCCTTCTCAAAAATCGGAAAATCGCGCCTCCCAAGTTGTTTATAGTCGGTTGCTGTTCCGCATGGTACAGTTGAATGATCATCCATCATGCTGGCTACAAATCCGTGGTGAATCAATAGCCCATTTGTCATAAATCTCATAAATCATGACATTAATAATGATAGGTGCAGATAAGTGCTTATATGTTTCTAGACGGTAAGTGTTATCAACAATATACAGAAAGCATCTTTGTCAGCAATTTTAAAAGAGGATTTAAAGACACTAATGATTTTAATAATTCTATAATAGCTATAACTCAAATCTTAACTTCTAATTTCAAGAATACAGAATTAATGTCACATTGTTATTGTCATTTTATATGAATGTACCAAATCAGCTTGCTAATTTCAACTTTCATAAACGGTTGTTCGGAAAGAAACATCCAGTATAACTTCCATTTAACCCTCACTTGTTTGCAACTTACAAACTTAGGTTGATATTTCATAGACTGGTATTATAATTTTGTGGATATTTCATATTTTATCATTGAATATTTGTATGTGTATCTGACAATTCTTGCGGTTGTTTACCAGTGTATAAATGCGATTTTATGAATATATTTATTAAATTGCACCAATAAAATAACTGCGATCATATTATATTAATGTAGATATTGCTTCATATTGCTTCCCAATTAATTCCTTAATAAGAGTCCCTGGAATAGTCTAAAATGCGATAGCATACTCATTGAAATGCAGAGAAAAAGTTTAAATCTGAAAGCCCCCCCCCCCCCTCGCCACCCCAATGTTGAAAAGTTGCCAACGCCCCTGGTATCTCTACATTAACTATCAGTAATGATACCCCTATGTAGCTGTTAAATAACAATAATTTTATTTAAATGTACGATATTGTTAAGTTAACAATGATATATATTGTAAGAATGCAGACTGCGGGGTACATTTTTGGAAAAGTAGAAATCTGGCTCTTGTTTAATGACACCACACAGTGCTGGTAACTGAATCTGGCTCTTGTTTAATGACACCACCCAGTGCTGTTAACTGAATCTGGCTCTTGTTTAATGACACCACCCAGTGCTGTTAACTGAATCTGGCTCTTGTTTAATGACACCACCCAGTGCTGTTAACTGAATCTGGCTCTTGTTTAATGACACCACCCAGTGCTGTTAACTGAATCTGGCTCTTGTTTAATGACACCACACAGTGCTGTTAACTGAATCTGGCTCTTGTTTAATGACACCACCCAGTGCTGTTAACTGAATCTGGCTCTTGTTTAATGACGCCACCCAGTGCTGTTAACTGAATCTGGCTCTTGTTTAATGACACCACCCAGTGCTGTTAACTGAATCTGACTCTTGTTTAATGACACCACCCAGTGCTGTTAACTGAATCTGGCTCTTGTTTAATGACACCACACAGTGCTGTTAACTGAATCCGGCTCTTGTTTAATGACACCACACAGTGCTGTTAACTGAATCTGTCTCTTGTTTAATGACACCATCCAGTGCTGTTAACTGAATCTGGCTCTTGTATAATGACACCACACAGTGCTGTTAACGGAATCTGGCTCTTGTTTAATGACACCACACAGTGATGTCAACTGAATCTGGCTCTTGTTTAATGACACCACCCAGTGCTGTTAACTGAATCTGGCTCTTGTTTAATGACACCACACAGTGCTGTTAACTGAATCTGGCTCTTGTTTAATGACACCACACAGTGCTGTTAACTGAATCTGGCTGGTATTTAATGACACCACCCAGTGCTGTTAACTGAATCTGTGGGCAACTCCCAAAATGTGTTCATCAGATTAATGAGGTATTAATGGAATACAAAAGTAAATCTGATCCTAATTATTTTACAAATGGACTATTAACTCTGCATTGCAAGGCATTTATGCAGGCATTGTTATCTGATTGAGGTGGAATAAATATTTTCTTTAGGAGACCTCCAAATTCAGGGCCTCTGACATTGCTTGATAGGGTCTAAGCTGTGCTAGGGCTGAATGCTATCAGAAATTGCAATCTGTCTTCATCTAAATCTTGCTTCAAACATTTCTATCAGAATGCCCCCATTTTCTCATTTTGGTAATGGGAAGGCTAACAGAACATTAATTGTTAGTTTTTCATATAAATGTATAGAACATGAACTGTTTGTTTATTTATAACTGTTCTTAGTTGTGTGTTCTTAGATCAGTGTTAGGTTTTCATATAAATTTGTGTTCCAACTTCAAATCTTGCAAAACAGACCATAGTTGAGAAAACATAAGGCAAATGCTTTGAATTGCTTTGAATTTAGCAAGATGACATTGCAAATCCAGTGTTTTTTTTCACCTTTGGAGGAAAGGTGGTGGGGTCCTTCAGATGGGGAATTTTATACCATTTTTTAAAAAGCATTATTACATTTTTATATTCAACTTTGTTATTAAACATCAATGAACTGTTTTGCTACAAATGAGAACTTAGATTATGCGCTAATTTGGTTTGATGAAAATTGCTGGGGTTGTTTACAGAAATTCCTCTATCTTAGTCAATTTTTGTCTTTCATTAAGGCAAGTGACCTATAATCATTAAAAGAAACCCAAATAATTCCAACCATCCTTCTTAAACTGTAAAGCATGGTCTGTACTGTAGGATGAAGGCTGTCTTAGAGAACTGTAGACGGCACTATCACAGTGTTGGGATCACTGGGTTGGTATCACAGGGTAGGTATTTCAGTGTTGGGATTACATGGTTGGGATCACAGCCTTGGGATCTCAGTATGGGGATCTCAGTATGGGGATCTCAGTTCCGTTTGCCTTGGATACTTACACAGTTGTTGCTTATGACCATTCCTAATCCTACCATCACCCAACCTTACTTTGACCTTGATCTAATTTCGACTTAGAATTATTCAAATGGGCTGTCCAACACCAACCGGGGGCATATGTGTTTATAAAACACAGCGTCTTGTTTAATACAGCGTCACACATTTCCTATTTTGGACCCCAACAACGTCCTGATTGTATTCCGACTGTAGTGTACCAATTTGGCTGTGTAACCAAAATGTTACGGGATGAACTGTTGGGAGTGTTTGGCCGACCTTTCTGGCAGTGTCTTGATAGCGTCCCGACAGAGTCTCAACAAAGCTACATATTGTATTCCCTTCTCGAAAAAGTGTATTTAATACGCATTTAATGCGTATAAAACGCTGCGGTATTGGCACCATATTTTTTCTGCGTTTAATACACTTGAAAATGCAGTAAAAATACACTTATTAAAGAAACAAGTGTATTTTTTCTGCATTCTCCCTGCATTAACACACTTAAGTGCATTTAAAGTGTATTCTTCTCCATGAAAAATGCACTTTTTCTTCAAAAAAATGCACTTAAGTGTATTTAAGTGCATTTTCGAGTGCATTAATAAACTTTTTTGTAAATAATGCAGAAAAAGTACAGAAACAATACACTTTGTGTACTAAAAGTGTATTTAATGTGCATTAAATGCAGAAAAAATACGGTGCCAATACCGCAGCGTTTAATACGCTTATTTGAGAAGGGTTGTTATTAGATTGAGAACAGGATGAACACAGATGGAAACGGCTGTATCGGGACGCTTCCGGAACGATGTTAGGAGGATCGGGAATGATCAACACACATCAGTCCCAAATCACAAGATCAAGGACGGCAGTAAAAATCGGGAATGTGTGACGGAGGCTAGAAGATTTATTGTTCATATTTGAATGCAAGATTTAATAGAAAGTTTAGGGTCTAAAAAGTGTAACTACTATACAGTTTTGGCGTAGAGCTAGGTACGAAAAAAGCAACAGTGTATATACTTTGTTCGTTACTTAAATGTAGGCCTACTGGTAGACTCAAAAAGATAAAGGTACAAAACAAGCCACTGTGATAACCAGATTTGGCTCTGTTATTTGTGTGTCACGATAACTGATTAACATTTATCAGAATTGAAATCTTTTTTGACAGGCAGCAAAAGTGTGCGTTTTTATTTGAACAGAACCAAGCAAATATTTGAGGAGACTTAAATCCAATTGGATATTTGTGATTGCTGGTTCAAGTTTTATTTTTTTGTAAGCTTGTCAGATTGGTATGGAAGATATTGTGACCACAAGATAAATAGATTGGAAATATTAAATATGAGGTAAAATTGCACTAGATTTCTTAAAAAGCTGTCTCTTAAAGCGTATTTGTGTACCAATTAATAAATAATTGTGAAAAAAGCCTTATAAAGCATTTAAATAGCAAGATGCTTTATTACATTCAATTTGATAATTAATATTTAATTTTTTGGTCAAAATAACTATTTAATGTTCTTAGCAAATTTCCCCTGGTAAATTGTCTTAAAAATTCTGTAGATATTATTTTCCGTCTTGCGCAGTACAAAGGTTATTGCATACATTTTTATTACATGTTTTAATGTGTTCATTAATTAAAGTTAATAAATGTGAATGTGTTAATGTAAGCAATACAAACAATAGCTAAGATTATCGATCATTATTGATTGGTCATTCCATCATTAAAATAATACGATTTGCTTAATAGATAATATTTAAATATATAATTAATTTGTATGTTTTGTGCATAGTTTCCCTGACATTATATAAAGTAAACTCATTGTATTGGTGTGGTTCCCAAAATATCAATACACTATACATTTACTAGGTCAAATAATTGCAATGAACTGCTTACTATAGTGGCTGTACTGTATGTAACTTGTTTACCACTTTCTAACATTTCTTCCCTGTGACACATGATTTCATTACTGAATGTATTTCTTTTGATAGGCACTAAAATAACTTTTTTCTAAAGGCATATGTCATTTTATTGAATTTAAATGGGGTATCCTTTTGTCGTCCTGGTACAGACTAGTTATTACTGTTTTAGAATGGGTTGAAAAGTTCAGAGTTGTCACAGTGTTTATTGTCAACAAGTGTGAAAACTTGACAATTGCCACCATTGTAAGTGTCAATGATGGGTATCCTTTTCTTCAGCAATTTCATTGAACTTTTACTCATCTTACCAAATCTTCTGGTATAACTGTTTGTTGAAATGAAATTTGCCTAGGTCCCAATGCTGTAATGTTTTGTACATTTATAGTACAGCTAATTTTACTTGGCTCTGCAGTGTCAGAATTGTCAGTAGTCAGAATTATCAGTAAGCGTAATTATGCACTATTTATTCCCCCCCCCCCCTGAAAGCGACTGACAGGAATATAAAATACCGAATGAAATTCCGGAAATAGGCTTTGGTCCGATTTTAGATCCCCATATAAATTTCGGGGAATTTTAACGTCGGCTTTTGCAATAGGTGCAATATTATGTGTATACACCCGGAGTTACGTAGAGCAGTAGCTGATGTCTGCCAAGAAATCACTTGACCTAGTGTGGTTACAACTGAAAGCTTGAAAGCTGATGCAGAGTGATCTGCAGTAATTACTCTGCAATATTTCGCTCATTACATTAGGTCTACTCGATGTCGACTCCTCTCTGACTGGATCGCTCAAACTCCACAAAACGCGAGCTATGGTTGGTTCGCTTGAGTTGTACTGTAAGGTGTAAGGTTGATAGCTGAAAAGTAGTACTTTTATTTATAATCCAAAAATCTGAAACTGTATCATACACCAATACATTTGTATTAGGAAAGTAGAGAACATTATTATTTTGTTCATGTATGAATATTTCTTTTTGTTTATGATAGTGTTTGCAAAAATAGATTGACAGGAACACTTTATCATAGTAAAGGTATTGTTCATTCACTCAGATTGAGCTAGATCTTAATTTAAGTATGAATTAAATTTGTAATTTATTTCTTTGTCAGACTTTGGGAAGTCTGTTTGAACAAACTTGTTTAAAGAAAATGTCATTACCTGTATGAATATCACCAAGTGAAAAGAGTATAAAAGTGACATCATGCTTTGTATAGAATTGAAAAGAATAACCATAGTAGTTCAACTTGGTTCTGTTTGACAGTTAGAATTACTGTCGAGGATTTATTTTTTATTTTGTTGCATTAAAAGAACAGGATTATGCTAACAGTACTACAGATATTGAAAATGAAATTAATGGTCATGCTCATGTTTTGCAACACATTTCTAGTGACATTGCAAATTTAAATATTGTTAGTTTACTGCTATTTGAGTATAAAAAGCGATTTATTCTAAATCTTTAAGCAGTTTTGCTATTTAGAGATAATGGTATTCAGTGGTGATACAACTTTAAATTTAATTTTTAAGTATGCATTGTAATGTTCTACTTTTGTAAAGGGTAAAAATATTTTCTGACCCAATCAATTGTTAGGTCACATGTTTTATTTGGCTTGTTTTACAAGATATTGAAAGGAATCACTTGAAATAAAATTGGCAACAATCCACCACTTGTCAGATACTGTACAATATAGTTTTAGTTTATTTACTTTGCTCATTTTGTTTCAGTTTATAAAAAAATGTCAAGTATCCAATGACTTTAAGCTGGCCTCGTCCCCTGCAGTGAGTTTGTAATAAAATTGTCATAGTCTTTAATGATCATTTGGTTATCAAAAAATGGGATGAAAGACACCTGTTTCCTCATATACACATGCTACTTATAGAAGTAAGCATGGAGTCACAATGTTATCGCAGATGTGAGAAATTTAGTCCAGTTTATATGTTTTAATCACTTGATTAAGCGGTTATACCTCAAGGTCAGTAAGATGGAAGAAAAAACTTAGAAGTACTTAAATAAGTGTGCAATTGCTTGAAGTTACAGGAATATTGGAACTACTGGTAATGTTTATTCCATTTAAAGGCATGTTGTTTGATTTCTGTCCAAAACTTTGTCAGACATTTGTTAATTAATGCCCGTTTGGCTTAAAGAAACACCCCTTAATTTGTATGGCTCCACAGCTGCTGATAAGCCGCAATGTATTAGTTATGAGTTAATTGGCCATTTTGAGCACCTCTAGTCAGACCTTAGTAATTTTGTTTCAAAACTGCTTTTGTAATCTTCAGTTTAACCAAATCAAGTGTGTCTTCATTCTGGCCAATGTCCAATGTTAAAAGATGATGTTAATTGGAAATGCATTTTATCAGTAACCAATTATCAGTCTTTGCATATAAAGCAAGTGTGTGTGTGATAAGAAGTAATTAAGGTTGGCAGAAACATTACCTGCAATGACCTTTCAATGGACTGGTTGATTAAAACAATAGACTGTGCTCACATTTTGTCCTGATAACTTGGGGATATGTTGTCTTTGCACTAATTGGTTTATCCGTGGTTTCATATAGCCCTCTGGAAAGTGTCTTTCTTCCACCTATGACCTTCTCCTGAGCTGAATCACCAGTGGTGATTGCTTAAAACAGTTCAAGTGCAAAAGAACCTAGTGTAAATTAATGATGGGCAGATAATTCAGGAGTGAGTTAAAGATGAACACACATCTTTGGTGAAAAGCAAAATGGTATAACAAACATAGATCTACAAAAAACTGACTACCTAGACATAATTTTACATAATAGCCTGACATACCATCTATGGGAAAACATTCAGATAAAATATCAGATATAAAGAATATATTGGTATTTGTGATAAGAATGAATTATTCGGGTCAAGAGGTACAAGAGTTCTTTCCCTTGCCACTGGCATCTTCAGAGCAGCACT
Source organism: Congeria kusceri (assembly GCA_027627225.1). Lineage (NCBI taxonomy): Eukaryota > Metazoa > Mollusca > Bivalvia > Myida > Dreissenidae > Congeria > Congeria kusceri. Next base: position 25,900,143 of record CM051028.1, read on the forward strand.
TTTCACCATTCTGACATCTTCCATGTAAATAGATGTAACTCATTTGCCCACATTCCAGCATTCCAGGTCAGATGTTTGATGACCTGCGCACATATCTGGCCTAATGTAAGCCAGCTAAAACTATCCATAGTGGATTGTTGGGACAACAGTTTTCAGTCACAGAGGAATGTGAACAATTCTGTGATTTACTTGGCAGCAGTTTTGTAAACGAGTAACTGTGACTCAGCAATGGGTAACATGACATAACTTGTGGATGGTACTTAAGATAAATTTGGAAATAGAAGATAAATATTAGGGTCCTCTTTTGAAAAGTTTTCATGAAGAAGCCATAATGTATACAAAGGTGTCATTCTCACCAAATATTGGTTGCAAGTAGGCTTGTTAATCTTTCATTACTGTTTCTGTTTTGAAACAAATGGCCTGGTACTGTTTCATTTTTAGCTCACCTGAGCACAAAGTGCTCGGTGAGCTATTGGTATAGGGGACCTCTTTGGCGTCGTCCATCATCCGTCGTCCGTATGCCGTCAACAATTTGGACCGTTATCGTGATAAAAACTACATTTTTTATTCAATCTTCACCTTACTTGCACAGTTTAAGTATGACCATAAAATCTCGGATGGAATTGTTATTGGGTCAGATCACACCAGTAACACCAGAGTTATTGCCCCTTTTTTATGCAAAAAACTTGCAAAAACGCCCTTTTCCAACGTATAAACTTTATTTTCCATCCAATCTTAACCAAACGTTCACAGTTTGTGTATGACCACCAGAACTCAGAGGACGCCAAAAATGGACCAGATCATGTTTCAAACATTAGAGTTATTGCCCTTTGTTTATTAAAAAAATATAAAAAATGGACATAATTCAAGATAGAGACTTCATTTTTCATCCAATCTCACCAATCTTGCACAGTTTGTCTATGACCATAAGATTAAAGGTGAAATTGAATATAAGGAAGATCGGACCAGAAACACCAGAGTTATTGCCCTTTGTTTGTGAAAAAACTATGCAAAAATGGACATTATTCAGGATAAAGACTTCATTTTTCATCCAATCTTCACCAATCGTGTACAGTTTGTCTATGAACATAAGACTACAGGTGAATTCGAATATAAGCATAATCGGGCCAGAAAAACCAGAGTTATTGCCCCTTGTGTTTGGAAAAAAACATCAACAAGTTATCAATGATTGGCTTGCACACACGATTTTTGATTCAATGTTGACCAAACTTACACAGTTTGCGCATGACCATAAAAATTGATTGATAAAATTTGATTTCCAACAGTTGCAAGACTTGCATGCAGTTATTTGTACATGCAACATTGATGTTTTCAGAGCCAGCATTAACGTCATTTATCATCATTGGACAGAAAATTATCAAAGAAAAAGCAAAACTTTACCTTATAGCACAGCCATCGCAATTATCGCATTGCAACTAGTTCTCCAAAACTGTTTGCGAAAAAAAGACATCAAAATCTACTGTTTCTGCATTTTCCAGAATTGTCAATGACTAAATGAACAGGGGTCAGGTAAGAGTATCGAAAAAATGATTTGAGAACCATTAGCAAAAAAACGCACAACCACTACCCAACTCATACTTTAGTTAGCCCATTGCACTAACCGATGTTTTAAATCAAAATTGATTCTATCACCCTCTGCGTATTGTTCAGATACCTTAATTTTCAAACCTGCCACAACAGTATGGTCTTCATCTGTACCAGTTCTCAAGTGAGCGCTTTGGGCTATCATGGCCCTCTTGTTACTTCTAACATTAATAAAAGTAAAAATTACATTACATGCCATAATCTGAAGTTGATTATTAGTTGTTGTTAAAAGTATGAGTGTATAGTGACTTCATCTAGGTATCAGACAACAGTCAATGTAGCACAGGGAAGATATTTAGTGGAAAAATTACCTGTATAATGTGTGTACTACCAGAGAGGCTAAAACCCTGGGTAGCCATACATTGTTAGCTGAGGCAGTCAATTAAGCATGCATCATTTAATGGTGAAAACTTGGTTGGGAAAACTGTAAAAATGGTTGTTTGGAACTTAGTGGAACTAATGGTTGGCTTTGTGGTGGTACCCAGCTTGCATTGATGTGGTTGGGATTTATGCAGTTTTGAAGGGGAAATTGGTACATTTACTGGTGTAATCTAGAAAGAATAGAAAATTATAGTGTTTAGTGGTGATTTTGTTTGTTTTCATTAAATAAAATGAATAGATGAAATATATTGGAACATTATGGTAACAACAAAGTTTTTTAAATAGTATGTGTAATATGGTTGGAGTGTTAATTATGAGGAAAAACTTCTACATATTACAGTATAAAGAATTTTACTGACAATTTATCGAGGGAACATTACATGGATACAATGACCATGGAAATTTATAACAAGGTAAAATTGTTAAATTGTTGGTCTACTTAAGTGTGCCCATAGAGCTGTATGATTTTTTGTCATTGTCTTTCCATACCATTTCTTGTGTGGACTGGGTTTAAATTGTTCTGTTTTAAAGTAGGTAGTACTTTTTCTGATTAAAGCAGCTAATGCATGTTCTGTTTTAAAGCATCATATGCGGAAATCAGTGATAGTTATATATCAGGAAATTGGTGTAAGGATGGATAAAACAGGTACAGTTGTGTTTCCCACTTCTGACACCATGTTTTATGTTTGTTGCACTATTGTGTATATGACTTTTTTATTAACTTATAATGGTGAACTCAAATGAGTATTCACTAATGTGAAGAACAACACAACACGTGTTACCACTAGGAAGTTTAATAATACAGTGCGGCATCTGAACAGGGTACTAGGTTACCATTGGTGGTAGCTATAGTCTGTTTCATAATACAACAAAACCTGAAACTTGCAGAAAGAGTATTTAATCACCCCTTCCATCAAGAGTGGCAGCTGTTTTTTAAATTACATCAGGTTGAAAAATCTATCCAGGTAGCTGGGTTCCTTGCTAGAAAACACATTGCATAGATATTATCCAGATGCATTACATTTTAAAGAAAAGTTGTGAATTGGTAAGCATTGTATTAAATTTTTATAGAGAACTATAAAGAAAATGAACTTGCAAAATCTGCTATGTGTTGTGGGCTTTCTGCACTTAATACTCATGTATGTTGTTTCTCTTTAAATGAGGGGCGTCGTGGGAAAACCGGTCTTAATGCATGTGCGTAAAGTGTCGTCCCGGATTAGCCTGTGCAATCCGCACAGGCTAATCCAGGACGGCACTTTCTGCCGACAGGATTTGTGTTTAGAAGAGACTTCCTTGAAACGGAAAATACCATAAAAGCGGAAAGTGCCGTCCTGGATTAGCCTGTGCGGCATGCACAGGCTAATCCGGGACAACACTTTACGCACATGCATTAAGACCGGTTTTCTCACGCCACGCCACAAATGAATTTTATAAATTGATCAGTCATGAGGCGTAAAGAAATTATGTTTGTTTCAGGTTACCCAACATACCCTAAAAAAATGCCCCAACCCTAGAACATCTTATAGGGTTTGTCAGATATATTTTTGTTTTATTTTCCTTTTTCAATAATTAAATGTGTTTTTGGATAAAGAAGTGTTTTATTTGGATAGCATCCACTGTTTAACAATGTTTAAGGATAATTCTGATATGTTTTGAATATTTATTCTGTTTTAGAATCTTCAAGTTGACCGTTTACCAAATAAGAATTAAAAAAATAAAAATAAATCCCGACCTACCTACCCTAATTTTTGGGGCATTTAACCTGAAACAAACATAAATGTTTTTACGCCTAAGGGAAGTTAAAAAGGTTGCTACTTATAACCGTCATCATTATCACCATCATCGCATCATCAACAACACATTATTACTATCAATGTCACCATGTGAATCTTTTTCAATATCAACTGTAACCATAATCATCATCATCATCATCTTTTCAATATCAAATATCCTCATCAACTTTGACCACCACTGTAGTAATTTTAACACTCAATTATGTGATTAATACATATTATTGAGTTTGGTGATCAGGAACCTTTTATGAACTGCTGATAATGAAGTGCTATAAGAGATGCAATGTGGAGCCTAGAATTCTTTCGGGGGGGGGGGGGGTTGTTAATGGAAACTATGACCACTGTCAATGAGGATAATGGACATGCTGATTAATTAGCTGCTATATCAGCAGGTGAGGAGCAATAAAGCAAACAAGAAATGTCTTTTAAAAAAGACAATCGGCGTTGACATTAATAATGAGATATCATTTTACCCTAAACATAATACAAGAGGGCCAAGATGATCGGTTACGTGACTTCTTGGACCCCAGATTTTTGGTCCCCACCTAGACAAGGCGACTTCTCGAACCCCAGATTTTTGAGCACCATAAGAAAACTTATCATATCCCAAAATTAATGTGTGATTAATTCAATATTATTAATATTTGTACCGTGAATAAACCGATCATACCATCCCATGTTTTCACCAGTGATACATGAATAACCTAAATAATTTACGTTAACATCATTATTATATACATTTGTCAGCCAAATTTAACAAATTTACAATGTACGAAAATAACTGCGGGAATGAATGAAAATTATTCTTAAGTTATATACCCTACCTTCATCTTGGAAGTTAGCTATGCATAATACATACACATTTCTAAGTCAGTTAATCATTTATACTGTGTATCCTTATGAAAAGCAATCTTCAGGGAACATTCAGCGCTTTCTAAAGAATGATAACTTCCATTTTTGATAACACAAAATATAAAATTTCATTAGACTATGGCGATTTTTAAAATTATATTCGGTAGGAATATGATATATCAAGGGTTTCTGTGTATAATTGGTTTTGCAAATAATGTGTTTATGCTACGTAAATGAAGTAAAAGTAACATGAATTTCACCACATTTTATTTATTGAAAGATATCTTTTTATAGGTTGATTAAAATCTACTGGAGAAGTTGATAGAAATGTGCAATTATATTCTATTTAATTCTTAATAGAACGCAACCACCATTCAATTTCAAAATTAACATGCACAGTAAGTTTATAAACATAGATTCCCCCATTTATTGAAATATTCGCTCTTCTGATTCTCTGGACGCTAATTGATGCATGTATACTATAACAGCTATTAACCGGCAGCTAAACGCGCGCTAATTTTAGAATGATCATGTGTTGAACTTTCTAGAATCAATTGTTATTTATAGAGCGTGTCGCTAGACTAAACAAAACAGTGGATTAATGCTGAGAACGAATATGTTCATAATTATGTTCAGTTGTTCTAGAGTGTATGTCGAAGATATGATTATAACTTAATTTTTACTGCTTATGTAAACAATCATGTACATTTTGATCCCCAAAAGTATGCAACAGTTGTTGGTATACATTAAACCATTGTTGTAATTTTGCATTCCCTTAAAATAGAAAATTTGCCAAATTCTATTGGCATTCAATTTTCCCGCTGCATAATTATCGCAAGAAATCTAGGTCAAAAGTGATCTTAGACAGCTATGCTGAAAAATATTGTAGTGGAGTGGATTAATGTAGTGTTCACATGACTGATGTAGGTTGTACCTTCAGTCTGATTTTTTACCAGCTTAGGAATCTTGTTTATGTTTACTACCATTTGGCGTTTGGTTTCTAAATGTCAGTTAAAGACAGGTGTATACTACATTAGAAGGCATGAACCAACTATGGTACCTAATATATGAAGGTTTAATATTCATTCATCATATCTTTTAATATGAATCAGCAGTTAGTGTGAAATAGCATAAGTATTTGTAAATGTAACAATTCAACACATTTATGGCCTTTTTGAACACATTGTTGGCTTTAAAACTAGATAAGATAAATATACCACAAAGCATGCTTATTTTAAACCATTGAAAAACGCATTTAAGAAATGTATTATCATTCCAATATCTTAAGAACAAGCAGTGCTCTTCAAGTGTACATACACCTACATACACGATAAAGATGACAAACAAGCCAGTAGATAAGACGAAAGACTTAATGTACTGTTATGGCAGCATTGTTTTATCGAAAATATTTGATACAAAAACAGTGAATGGAACGATAGGTCTATAGGATGTTTATAATGACTGGGCATGGTGCCATATAAATACTTCCAGCAGATCTGAATCAACTGTTGTAGTGTTTTAGACTGACGCAGGCGCGTATAATGTTGGGTTGAAATGAACACCGGTGGGGATTTAAAATTTAAAATTTAAATCTGGAAATAAAGATTTTTTGATTACCGATAGGTATTATTACAATATGTGATTAGTTGCCAACCTTGAGTTCATATTGAATTGATTTACTGTGTAGTTGTTACGAGGTTGGATTGTTTAACATTAAATTTAAGCAGTTGAGTGGTTTTGTTTTAGAGAGATGTTTTAAAGAGATATGTAAATGTGTTATTTTTCATATTTAATGGTGAACAGTTTTCAGTTTTATTCAGTTGATGTAAAGTGGCTGTGTGAACAATACGTTCAGGAATCGTGATCACTTTGTGTGTGAAACTTTTAAAGACATATTTAGTTGGATTTTACAATTTCTTTGGAGTTGCTAGAGAACCATGGTGAGTTGTCTGTTCATAAATTAGATGTTGTAGTGGTGGTGATACTAGCAGCACTAGAAGTAGTTTTAGGTAAAAGACATATTAGTGCTGGTGTTTGGAGCAGCATCAGTATAGTAATAGTACTTGAGTGGTTGTGGTTGTGGAGGAGAATGTGGTGATAGCAGCAGCAGCAGTAGTAGTTTTGTAATAGTCATGTTAGTGGTGGTATTTGAAGCAGCACTAGAAGTAGTAGTAATGTAGTAGTAGACCAAGAGTAGGCATGGTAGTGGCGGTCATAGTGGTAGAAGTATGAATTTTATTATTATTAGAAGTAGTATTAGTAGTAGTAGTAGTAGTAGAAGTGGTAGTAGTAGTAGAAGCAGCAGCAGCAGTAGTAGTAGTAGTAGCAGTAGTAGTACTGTAGTAGTTGTTAAAATATTGATAGTGGTACTGGTAGTGCTAGTGGTAAAGGTTGTGGTAGTGGTAACAATTTATTGTGACTTATTTTAGAGATGTTTATAATTTTGATCAATGACTTAGAATCACTTAACAGAATGTTTTTTTTCACTAAATAAGTTTATTTAACAACAATGGCTGACAATGTGTAACACAGAGTCCAAATATTTTCACTGATTATCAGATTAAGCCCAGGAATGTAGGTGTCCAGTATGTGTGAAATCAAATGTTGAAATCTGATCCGGTAGGAGATACAGCACATAGCTGACCTCTATAGCCAGTACAGCTGCCATTAAGCTGTCCCAAAGCACTGACTGGGATGGCTGTAGGGGGTTGTACCAGCAATAAAGCTGTCATAATCACATTGTCAAGGGGAGTAAATATAACCAATGGATAATATGGCCATTTATGACATTATTATGAATGGGAATTAGGTTCTAATTGGGGAGAATACTTATGTAGCTTATGTACAAATTAGCAGCATATTTTTATGCTTGACATTAAGGAGCTATTTAGTTTTATTATATTGTGCGTATTTAGCACGAAATTTTTTGTGCCATTACCATGAAATGTCAGTAACTTCTGTTTGGAAAGGAGCCAAAAGGGATATAATTATAGTAGAACCCATGATTTGTGTCTGGATATATAAATGTTTATAAACAGAAATGTAATGTATCAATATTTTGGTATGGACCAGGCATTATGAATGTAAATTATTTTATGGTTTATTGGGAAATATCAGTGAAATACAATTGGTAAATCACTGTTTTGAAACATTGAAAATAAAATTGGTAATTCACTTTGAAAAGGGAACTGTTTTTTCACCGGGAAATCGGAAAATACCCAAATTACACATTGTTATGCATAAAATGAAAAGAAAATCTCTTGGTTTCGGTAGAATATTGATTTTAGATTCTGAGTGCACTCGTGATCATAGAAAAAATATTTTTTCACTCGTGGCTGTTCCACTCGTGAAAATATAAATTTCTATGATCACTCGTGAATGAAAATCGATATTCTACCGAAACCAACAAATATCCTCTATATTTTCTGAAGCAAACCCTTCCTAGAAATATAACTAACAATAATTAAAAAGATAAAATCTCTTTGATAATACACCTTAAATATTATGACTTGTTAATAACATTTGAATTTATAAGGATTGTTATTGGACAGTTCTTGGAATGCATATTTTACTCAACAATTTATGATTGCCTAAACTTTTGAAATCTGTGTATGGTGTAGTGTTATATTCCATGAAGGTGAAATAATCAAGACCATAAAACCCCTTAAATTGATACCACAAACAGGCCGGTGGGCTGATAAGAGTGACATAATTTATATGCACTGTAAACATGTTGACAAAGGAAAATTAGAGTTAAACTGTTAAACTTGGTTATGTATTAAAGCAAATAATGAAGGGAGACAATGACATCTGGAGCATTTCTTTAAATATATTTAACTTAAGGGGAGGGAATTAATGTTAAATGTAAACACAAAAGTTCACAATAAAAGGTGTGTTCCAAAATTACTCATGCATACAGGTATTTCAATTATGATAGTGGACTGTGTCACCATTACTGTTTCAGTATGATAGCTGATATTCTAGCTGAAATATTGTGGCTAGAGGTATGACAGTCTATTGGGAAAATTCTAAAAATAGGTCACAGGTATGATAATTTGGCTCAGGTGTGGGAAATTGGATTTTTATCAACAGATCAAAGTTGCCTTTCATTATTGGAGTAAATGGGTGACATAGATAAAACTTTGAAGTCTATGTTCAAGTAAAAGGATGTTAATGAAGCAGTCTATGTGAACTGGGAATTTAACTAGCCACTGGTTTCTGTTTTGGATTAACCTTTGTGTGCTGTATGATCTGTGAATTCTGACTGTTGAAACTGAAATATGAATGAGATGTTTGGATTAAGTCATGGCGGATGCTTTCACCTTTGACAGTGCTGAAGAAGACTGGGACCTGAACACGTTGTATTACCTGAATTCTCAACTTGAATCCTACTTAAAAATGGTGGGTGGTGACTAATGACACTCTCGACTGTACATATAATAGCGATAACAGAGGATTTTTTTAAATTTAGAAAAACCTATAAAATTATATACCATTTTAAAGGTTATTGTTTTAGAAAAACACAACTGCAAATTAAATTACTGTATCTTGAAAAATAACAAAGTTATGTGTATCTGAAGAAGGTAACCCCCCACATTTCGTTCTGTCAAATATGTAAATTCTGTCAATAATACACCTGGCAATAATTTCTGGCAGTTAAACAGGTTCAAAGTAATCTTTTCATGTCACTTTATGCTTTGTTTAGTAAATACTTCACATATTTTCACTGTCTTACATACATGGTGACTTATAAAAGACAACAAATCATTTTAAATGGAATGAGTATTAAAGCCAAATGCTGGACTGAATCTGGGTAAGACAATGTCTCTAGTACTGCGTAAAAAACATTTGGCATTTACAAACTGCAAGTAAAAGATGTTATATACATTTATAAAGCTCAGTTATATATATTATATATATCTTTAACATGCTTAGTACATATAACAGACTAATTTATTTCAGTATTCATTAACTCTAAAGGCTTATATCTGACATCATCTCCAGTTTTAAGACCATCCTTTCTGGAAGACCAAAACACAAAGTAATATATTTTACCTTTTAATTCTGCCAAAAAGATCATGTACTCTTCAAAGTTATTAAAAATTTGCCACATAAATGTAAATACATGTATTAAACAACATGCAGTCTTGATGAAAGGTGGTCTTTCAATGCAGCTTTTGCTTTAGGAACTTTTTGGAATACTAATTGTTCACTCATTCTAAAGAACCCAAACCATACCTTAAATACAACAATTAACATGGTTTAAATGCTGAACAATTTTTAAGTATTGATCAGAAAATACTTGAAAAGAACATAGTCTTGTGACTATATGAAAAACATTTCCGACAAATATGAACAGTAACAGCAACATCAAACATTAACAAATTGAATACTGGATAGGCCATCTCAGGCAAAAGAAAAAAAAACAATTAAAAACTGCAATGCAAAGCACCACAACACAACTTTAAAGATTCCTTGGCTGACCATCTTGGAAACAACCTAACATGAGAAAGACTGTTAATTTCTGTCTTCAAAAGCTGCTGTCTCCACTGACTGGTTTGTCCTGTATGAACAGAAGAATAAAAACCAAAGCACAATATCTTCAAAAACTGCAGCAATCCTGAAATTAATATATGCAAAAGCAAATCATGCACTACTTAATGCTGTTACTTAACAGCATTTTATGAAGTGCTACTAGTATTGCAGTTAAGTTAAAATATCAAGCATGCAGAATAAATGCTGTTACAAGATTGTTTTCAATGTAAGAATTGTTTTTCAATGTAAGGATGTTTTAAGATTTAAAGAAAAACAACAACAAAAAAACTTTAAATTTAAAGAACATATTAAACCTTGTAAGTATACAACATGAAGTCATTCAATTAAACCTGCAGTGACCACTTAAAGGCAATGACAAGGGAGGGAGTGCTCACCCCTCTCCCACCCAGCTACTTTATTTGCAGCTCATTCAAGAAATGATATAGATTAAATTGATCAATTATAAATGAAAATAAACACGACAGGCTTTGCATTTCAGTTGTGTACACAATGGTGATTGAGGATCAATGCTGTGCTATAAATCGAGACTATGTCTTGTCAAATTGTTGTCCACTTTCACTTTCACTATCTTCCAACAGCCTAAACATCGTAAATCTTACGTGAAATAATTATATTAACAGCCATCTTGCATGCACTAATTGCAATAATAATTATTTTGATGTGTTTAATAGTTTGCAGTACCTGTAATATACAATCAAACAACAAAGATTGACAAAGACGTCAAAGTTGCACAACTGCAATACTTCGCGAAAACTGATAACATTCATTTAACTGATGTTAAATGGTGGATGGATGCTTATATTTTGCTGGTATACTTGTGCTTTCCAGTGACCATATTGTTTTCATCAGACAAATGGCCAGTGAAAATTGCCTAAATTTGGCGCCTTGCTGCTCTTCCATGCATTAATTTGCATAATTTATTTTCAGACCAATAGAAAGCGTGTTATTTCCCCTTTCCAATGATGTATAATACATGATTGTAGCTAAAAATAGGCAGGAGTAATTTAGATTCAAATCACATGATCCGTTCGTGTAAACAAAGATGGAAGACGCAAATTCTGTTCAGTAAACAACAAAATCGGCAATTTAATAGTGAAAATTATCAACAAAATGCTCATGATTTTCAATGTTATTACTAATATGTAAACATTTAAATTTTAATGTCTTTAATTCCATCAAAACAATGACTTTTATGTCCGTAGTTAATTTTTAGCAATGTGATAAAAATGTATGGTTTACTATGGTGACAGATATGGACTGGCTGAATGAACAAAGCTTTGTTATCGCTACATATAAACAATGTATATAGCTATGTTATCTGACCAATTTATAAACTGTTTATGTATACATTTAAATTCTGCCTGTCATTTTCATCAGATATACATACAATTATTTACCATATAACAGACCATTGAATATTTCAACCACCTAATTTAGATTATATTAAAAATACATGATAAACATTAAGAATTTATCTCTTGAATAATGTAGTGTGTGTGGGTACGAACCTGCCGTCCGGTTAGCTCAAATGGTAGAGAGCCATGCTAATGTTCAGGTGGTTTTGGGTTGGAGTCCCGCACCCGTTGCACTTCCTTCCAGGTTTACTTTAATAATCAGTTAGTAAAGGCCTTGTAGATTCTAGAAAAGCACCTGAAAATATGGTTAATATGAGTATGACTGTATTTTCTGATATTTAGACATTATTTGTCAAAATAACTATTGAAAAAAGGTAAACACATGTAACAAACTTAAAAGGGTATATCAACAGTACACTTGCGTATTAAAAAAGATTATTTAATATTTTTCAATTGGCAACAATATTTTGATGGAATCATTAAGACAAAAAAAAATACAAAGACAAATAAATTGTTTTGAGATATAGGTTCCATTAGGATTCCAATTCAAATTGTGCAGTTTTCAGTGAACAACAGCATGTATGCGCATAACAGTTTATCATGTAAACATTATTCACATCGATTTTACTATTTATTATTACTACTGATTGTCCAGTGCCCACAAAAGTGTATTTGATTACCAATGTTTATAAAATAAAATAAATTAATATATAAGTTTGTAACTGACAATATGCAATGGATTTATAACCACGCCTACCTAGGATAAAGTCTGTCAAAACGAATGTTTTTATGAGTCATGTCCGTCAAACAATTAAATCCTAGCTTTAGTGTTTAATCTAGAAGGGCAGAGGGGCATGGCACTTAACTTGGAAAAAAGGGCATTTTGTGCATGGTGACACTGTTAATAAGGGCATATCAGGTTTTAACAGTTTTTTTTCCCTGAAGCAATAGCTCAAACCAATTAGGAAATTGTATATTACTGACTAATACATTTTATCTGCTTAAAGATTTTTCAAGTCGAACAAGGATTAACAAATTTTAATTTTCCAATATTATTGCTTTTTATTATTGTTTAGTTATATTATAGTTGTATTATTTATTTCAGAAAATTTATTTATTCATGTTCATAAGAAGTTCCAAGGTGCAAATTGGGCAGTCATGCATGGAAACTGTCAAACTAAAACTTTGTATTGGCAAGTCAAAATCATGCTTATTACTGGTAAAATACTTGTAAGTTCTAACCTGGTATTATTTATTTATTTTTTACCTTTTTTATTGTAGGAAATACACCTTTATGGTTTATATGTTGTTGCTGTTGATGATGACATGTTAAAAACAAACATTGCAATTCGGATTAAAATGATGTATCCGAATATGTTTGTCGGAAATAATAGCTAGTTCTGCAATTCGTCTTTTCAGGGATTTTTGTTTATGATTGGAAGAAATATTGTATACACATGTTGTTTTTTTTCATAATTAATGGTTAAAGACCTCATTTAGTCTACATATATATCCATTCTGCCATTTGTTATGACGTTTTTCATAAAAATTGACGAAACGAAAACACGATAGAAATTGCATATGGAAACGAGGCCGCTAAAAGCAGACAATGTACGCTCATTAGATAAGAGGGCACTAGGCGCTAATTGCCTTAGAAAAGAGCAGGTTGGTGGATCAATAAAAGGGTGTGGCGCGGCGCCGCACTGATTAGGTCTGGATAAAACACTATAGCTTTCTGAATGGCTAAACACATTGTCAATCAAATCTCGTTGTAAGGTCAACTGTTTATAGAATGAATGCACCCCTTTAAGTCTGTTCTGAATACTAAAACACCCTGCTGTTGTAGTGGTGTAAATTACATCCTATAATTCTGCCTGTTTCACCTAATTTTCCAGGTATTTGACTAGGAAGAAGGAAGTGACCCAAACTGGGGGTTTCAGTAACTGCAGTGATTTTTATTCTTATTTAATGGGGTCGGGTCAGAGGACACATTCCCAATGCCAAATATGGTTTATTTTTCCCAATTGGAATGAAAAAATTCCCAAATTATTGGCACACTCGCTTCTAACCTGGGCTGTCCTGGTTCGATTCCTACCCAGCGCATGTGAGATTGGGTGGTGGTCACCATACCAGACGGGTGGGGTTTCCTCCAGGTACTCCAGTTTCCGCCCACAGCATAAGACCACAACAAAATCAAAGATATTTCAGTAAAAAATAAAATTGCAGCTATCATTCAAAACCAACTTTTGATGTGTCTCTAAAGTAAATTAGGCAGGGGTACCAGGGACACCCCCCAGGTCCTCACATAATGCAGCTGCAGTGCAAATGGACCTCATAAACTTCAAAATTTCTTTCTTACATTTTTCCCAATTGCAAGATTAATGACGCAAAATTCACAGTTTGATGGGACATATTTGACCAATTCCCAAGCAGTGAAAAAAATCACTGGTAAATGATTTAATAAAATGGAGGTTAAAATATAAAGATCAAAATACCATGTTACTGGTTTTACCCTGGCTACAGACTCTGTAGTGACACTTAGCCACAGCCTTACATGGAAGAAGCCAGTCTAGTTGAAACTAGTTATGAAATTGATGAACATGTAGTTCCAGTAGTTTGAGTTAATAGGTACAACTCTTTGGAAAAAAAAAAAAATGTTTTAGGCAGTGACGGTCCAAAGGGCATAGATACTTGAGAGCGGACCCCTGTCATTTAATATAAACCCATATCTTGTTTCAAATTTCATGTTAAAAGTTTCTGGAAAGTATTGTGTAAAAAGCATTGAGATGTCTAATAATGAAGTTAATGACCTATTGTTATAACTTTTGTGTCTAAATTGAAAACAGATGAAAAATGATGGTAATAACATAACCTTTAAAATAATAAAAGTGAACATTAATTCGAGAAAGATTGGAATTGGAGGGTCGGATTAATAAAACATCAACGAACTCTCGCCCCAAAAAATGTATAGGTTAATGAAAGAGTTTTTGTTAATCTATTATTCTTTACATACCTTTTAGAGGTGTTTGTTATTGTATGTACATTTGTGTTACCTGATAACAGCTATAGTTGAATTGAATGGTATATTTAATATATATTTCTTATTTTCTCATAAAATATGCTGGGGAGTCTATTTATCTGCACTGGAGCATTGTACCTCTCATACAAGATGATAAATTGATAACAGGTGATGTGATGTTCTCAAAGTATTGAATGGGAAATGTATATGAAGTGCCCAGGTAAGCTTATTTCAAGTATTTTGAATGATGAACACTAAAAGGGTACCGGTATGTACGAGGTAAGCTATTAGCATTATGTGCACTTCATAAAGAATTGAAGCCATAGATTTCCCTAAAGAATGAACTGTCTATGAAAATACAAACTCTTCAAAAAATTAATGGCAAATATTTTATGTCAACTTGAAGTCAGTTATTGCATTATACATCACTTTTTTAGACGATATTTATATGATGAAGTTATAATTCATATACCGGTAAATCCCGAAAAAAACTATTGTTCTGCATCATACTTTGGCTGGTACACAATCATTTACTTAGAACTGCATTTACTTAGATTCCTTCAATGAAAACATATACATTTACTACTTCAGGTAGCATCAGTAAAGAAATCTTTTTACAACAAAGTCTTGAGATTAATTGAAAGGTTGCAACATGTTGTTAGACCATCAGTCTCAAACACCTGGGGTACAAGTCTGAAGTGTTTGTCAAAACAATTGTTCACAGCTTCCTTTCATTTACAACAACAACTTGATTGATGGGCAATAGTAGTAATTGTTAACTGTGTCAACCATTGGCCCTGCCCATCTGTTTATGGGGGTGCTGTTGTTGTTTTAGTACTGTATTGATGTATAGGTAGAGTTTGTGCTTGAACTTCCTTATAGATAGAAGTGTGGGGATATGACTGTTCGTTATGTTGGGGTGATATGTTAGTGCCTATTTAATTTGATAAAGGATGAAAAAAATATTGTTCTGTTTGGTAAGTTTTTGTATTGTAATTATATATATATTATTTTTTTGCATATTATATAAATTTTCTTGTTAATAATTATGTTTATGTTTGATAAAGAAACCAAATTTAGTTCATCTAATTAAAGGTCTGTGAAATAATATTCTTGTTCAAACATCTACTTTCAATGGGTTGGAAAAAGTCAGGAAGAATTAAATATAAAATTTAGTGTACACAATTAACTGGTTAGTAGTATAAAGTATATTCATATTGCATGACTATGTAAAGAGTTGGTCTTTTATTCTATGATTCAAACGATGGTAAATTGGTAATTTTATATGTGAAACATTTTTAACATTTTGTTGATTTTTCCTCATGTCAGTCGTTACCTTTGGCGATGCATTATAGGACTGATTAAGCAATGTTTCACTGAATATTGCCTGTAGAGGTGTTTTCCTGGGCGGTATTTATTAAGCATTATCAGAATGAATAAAGTGCTGCTCATGTATTATTAATCAGTAGCTGTAACCTAGATGTTATTCACCTTCGATGGTTTAATGAATGCATCATAAATAAAAGATTGAGGGTATTTAGGAACTGGGAAATATTAATTTTGTTATGTTGTCCATCTGAGGTTAGTAAAATAAAATGAGGCGTGTCGTGGGAAAACTGGGCTTAATGCATGTGTGTAAAGTGTCGTCATGGATCAGCCTGTGCAGTCCGCACAGGCTAATCCAGGAGGGCACTTTCCGCCTTCAGTGGATTTTTGTTGAGAAGAGACTTCCTTGAAACAGAAAGTACCCTAAATGCGAAAAGTGCTGTCCTGCACAGGCTAATCGGGGACAACACTTTATGCACATACATTAAGCCCGGTTTTCCCAGGACACGGCTCAAATCAGTCTTTCTTTCATACAGTGGTTGTACATTGAAAAGGAAATGGGAAATGTTTGATGTGTTATCCATCAGAGTTCAGTAAAAAATAACCAGTCTTTCTTTCATTCATTTCATGTACATTGATCAATCCTGACCTTGCATTAGTTTAATTGATGGTTCTCTTTAGTTTTATACATTTGAAGTCAAGAAGACATTGATTGATTTCTTATGTAGCTGTATACTTGACTGGAGGGAACAAGCAATATGAATTCATTTAAATGGAAATATTTGATGTAAATACCATGGGTCATCTTCAAGGTTGATTTCATCTTTAAGATTTGTATGTGGGAAAAAGTGGTATGCAAGTTGGCCTTTTTAAGTGGGTAATCTACCTTGTATATACAGCACATTACTTTCAACCAAAACAAAATTAACAAGTCAGTATTATTTTGTTTATTTGTGTGTGGTCTTATTAAAACTCTGGGTCCGGGGGGGGGGGGGATGCGGGGCAGGCTGACTCAGTCCCATATATGCCCGCTGCTCTCCCACTGGGGGAAAATATTATTACAAGCTACCGAGTTTTGGTGTGAAATTCGAAAATACTTGTGGATGTTGTAATTGAAATGTTTTATTTAAACTTTATTGCTTTCCTATAAAATAGCACTTTCATAGTTGAAAAGTTATAGTAGTGTAAATATTTAAATTACCACATAGTGAATTTCAGCCTATGAAAATAAGACTTCAATGTTGGTTCAAGACAAGTGCTTGTTGAGACCTTGAGATATTCATTTATTGCTGGAAATTTCCGAAATTGAATTGTTGCTCTAAACTATTAAACCCAAAGTATTTCACTTGAGACAGGATGTGAAAGAAAACTGAGAGATATCCATAGGAAATAAATCAATTGAATTGTTTTAAAGAAAGTCAGTGACTTGCTATTACATTTACCAGTTTAGAATTTGACATATTAGCACAGTTAAAAAGGTCTTGAAAAAAAATTAAGGCTAAAACAACACATTGCCATGCAATTTAATAATCTTGATACGTACCAAACAAACTTTAAAAAAAATATTTACTTTCTTATATTTTACCTTTTTACACAAATATAACCCACAGTCCTGCGCAATTACATTTTATTAACCATATGTTTTGTTTTCAAACTTGACATATTAAATATTAAAGTTAATAAATGCTTGTCTCCGAGTAATACACCATAGTATAAGAATTGTTTGAATTATGTAGTTCAGCTTCAAAAACATACATTTATGCTGTTTAAAATATTATTTCAACTCTCATTGCTCTTTGATCCCTTTAAATTTAACGAACCAAATTCATGAACAGAATTTTCACCAGTTAAAGATGAAAAAAGAAGAAGTCAAAATGCAATAAAAAAAGAGGGGGTGGGGTGAGGGTGGACATTGAGCATGTGATTTATACATTTGCTAGTTTGGGCGTCATCTAGTCTATTGTTCCTATGGTGCTGATACATTTTTATACCCATGCTATTCCTCTGTAAGATTCGTTGCTGTTTCATATATCCATCATATTTTTCTGTGATTTCAGTTGCCGGGTGGGGGAGGGGACATGACCTTGAGCGAGCTCCAGGAAATGGCAGCTCGACAACAGCAGCAGATAGAATCACAACAGCAGATCTTGGTTGCTAAGGAACAGCGACTTAAGTACCTCAAACAACAGGTGGGTCCAGTATATGAGGTGTCGTAGAAGGAAGCATTTTGCGTAATCACATCACGATATTTCACTCAGTTCACAGCACTACTCAGTGTCAACTTGTCTCTTACTAGATTTCCCAAAGTGAATTGTGAAATATGTCATGGGAAACCCGGGCTTAATGCATCTGCGTAAAGTGTCTTTTTGGATTAGCCAGTGCAATCTGCACAGGCTAATCCAGGAAGACACTAACGTCTTCTGCTTTTATGGTATATTCTGTTTAAAGTCTCTTCTAAACAAAAGTCCAATGTAGGCGGAAAGTGTTGTCCTGGATTAGCCTGTGTGGACTTTACGCACATGCATTCAGCCCGATTTTCCCACAACACGCCTCGTTTGTTTTGCATGACCCATACTGCATTAGGGCGCTATTCCATATTTCCGTATCCGCAACCGCAAAAAATCGAACAAGTTGAAAACAGTTGGACCGTTTCCATACGTCCGCAGTCCGTATCCACAAAGCGCATCCACAAAAGCCGTCTGCAAGAAATCCTGTGGTGAGCGATTTCTTGCGGCTGCGGACGACATGGTATCTAATTTAAACAAAGGGCTGTTACAGACTTCCCGAAAGCGCAGAAAAAGTGTCGGACAATTGGTCTGACAACCTGTCAAAAGTTGCCTGACCGAAATAAAATTGTATACACTAACGTATTTTCGCAATCTAAAAAGCAAACATATTTTACCCATCGTTGTCTTATTGTTTTTTATTAATATCATACTACGATATGACAATGCGCTTAATAAAAACGAAATCCAAAACACCAGTCCAAAATTACTGTGCACGAGACATATACACAAATTCTATTTACATTTAGTATGCACATTTTTTTCATGTAAAACCAGTGGTTTTGCAAAAAATCCCGGAAAAATTATGCTGACAATCACAACGTCATGTCATCCGCATGAAAGCGTGGACGTATTGACCGTGATTTAAAAAAGTTTATAGTGCAGAAAACTGGGAAGTCATTACTTTTGTACAAAAGTTTCATAGTGCAAAACAACACAATTAAGTGTTTGTATATATGCCGCATATTTTTACTCAATCTTTTGTTGACACCATTGTATTACCTCTAAAACGCGAAAGCAGTTACGCGGTATCGAGAATATTGTTGTCGTTTAGGTCTATGACTTACATTTACTTTAAACACCCACCACGTGGACAGCGTGCAGCACGTTTTTCACGACCCATACTAGTATGTGTACCCATGTTTGTAATTGGGCTGCTAATTAAAGCGACTGCAGTGAAAAGACGTTGTCATGGGTGGCACGCGCAATGTAAGCTGTTGACGCCAAACTTACACTTGCGCAGGTCGGGTTATAGTTTGTCGCACAACACAAGTTTAACTGAAAAAAGCAGCAATGGTGGCGCGAAAATCCAGACAAAACGGCATTCGTTTACGGCAGTTGGTGTAATAAGAAAATTATTAAAGAACAAGAATTTAGAAAATAAAAATATTTGATATTTTGTTATCCAGTAATATATACTGGAATGAGTCTTGAAAAAGCTGTCGGACAGTCGGACTGATTCTTAGGAAATAAATATCAGACCCACTCAAAATTTGCCAGTCATGTCCGTCGGACTGACGGTTTTCGGAAAGTCTGCTGTTATACATAAAATTTGGGGAAAATAACAAAAAAATAGTCTAGAAACACCTGGATAGCTCAACCTAAGACTCACCGGGTACAATAACTCGCTAATAATACGTAACATTTAAATGAGTCATGACTGACGCTGTAGATATAATTGTTGGATGCTTTATATTGTTTAAATCCACCACAGTACATGTGAATGTTTTCACATCCTGTCATAAATTTTTGCAGCCAACGTAATTAAAACTGTTTAAAAGCTTCTTACTAAGTCATTGTTACGATTTGAAAATAAGAAGAAAACTAAAATAATCGACCTTAACTTGCGGATTCATGGGAAAGCATGTGCCTATAATATTTATACGGATGCGGATACGGATGCGGCTACGGACATATGGAAAAGCGGCCTTAGCCCCCAAGCGAGTCTCTTAAGGAGTGGTCGAACTTGTTTGGTATTGAAGGAAAAATAACACAGATTTATAGTAAAAATTGGGTATTTATACCAATATGATGCGCTTTTTGCCATATACAACATTATCACATTTAGATCTTGTATAGATCCTGATAATTGCTCTGTACTGAGCATGACAATAATATTCTATTCATGGCGTCATGACATTCTGTCAAAAGAAATATCCATTGTACTTTTTTTATCAGCATTTTAGGGTTGATCTTGATATGTAAATAAATGTACATAATTTTGCCTGGGTATAATTAAAACACTCAGCCACGTACCTTTCCCTTTGCTTATTCACAGTGGTATATGTACAAAGACTGTTAGAGCTTATCAGTAAATGCCTCAAAGTGAAATCAAACCTAAAACATTTCTCGCTGGAGAAGTGTAGTGAGTTGCTGTGGCTTCACTTAGGTTGACAAAATCTCAATTTAAACAGCAAAAGGAAAACAAAGACATTTGGACAGTTGGTAGAGGGCTGGACTCTCAATCCGGGGTTCAGGAGTTCAAGCCCCAGCCCAGCCACATAACTTGTGTGGGGATTGGTCATGAAATAATTTCATTCTCCCCCTACCTCTGTTTCAAATAGGGCAGTTGTCAGTTACTGACATAAATATGTGCACTTGGTACTGGTAAACTGGCTAAGCTTGCCCAGGAAAAGTGTGAGTTGGTTAACTGACTGCCGTGATATGACTGAAATTGACTGAAGTACTGTTAAATATGGCGAAAATCCAAACAAACAAACAAAAAAATCAAATAAACGCTTCATGTATTATACACAATAGGAGCAGAAGCAGCAGCAGCTTGCGTCGGAGAACGAGCGATTGCGTAAACTGCGAGACAAAGTGGAGGCCCAAGAGTCTAAACTGAAGAAGCTGCGGGCCCTTAGGGGCCAGGTTGAGCAGCAGAAGGCCAGTAATGGCAATCTCAGTAAGTGGGGCTCGTGTGTATGGGGTTGGGGATTTACTTTGGGGTTAGGATGGTATCTATGTCTGAGTAGATATATTTACAGTATTGGGGGGGATAGTGCCCTTCTCGAAAAAAGTGTATTTAATACGCATTTAAAAACGCGTATTAAACGCTGCGGTATTGGCACCATATTTTTTCTGCGTTTAATACGCGTTTAATACACTTGAAAATGCAGTAAAAATACACTTATTAAAGAAAGAAGTGGGTTTTTTCTGCATTCTCCCTGCATTAACACACTTAATTGCATTTAAAGTGTATTGTTCTCCATGAAAAATGCACTTTTTCTTCCAAAAAATACACTTAAGTGTATTTAAGTGCATTTTCTAGTGCATTAATAAACTTTTTTGTAAAAAATGCAGAAAAAGTACAGAACAATACACTTAGTGTACTAAAAGTGTATTTAATGAGCAATATACGCAGAAAAAATACGGTTCCAATACCGCAGCGTTTAATACGCTTATTTGAGAAGGGTGGCAGGGCCCATTGGAATCATGTGAAAATCAATGTTGTACTGTAAATATTGCTCCTATTGCTTTTTCTCTAAATTTAACTTGCAAATACTGATTATTCTGTTAAGTTTCCTTATCATGCAACCACTTAAGAAATCAAGGGTGGACATTTTGAAATGTTGAGGAAAAATATATACTGGTACTCTAGAGCTTTCGGACTGGGGCTCTTATCACTGAATGAGGACATTTCACATATACATATGGGTTATGACAGCGATGCAAACCTTAATGTCAGTACCTCTTCCCCCTATATATATTGTCATCTTCTTATATATATATATATATATATATATATATATATTGTTATGTTAAAATATTAATGAAGTCTCTCACATGCTGTCTCCTTGCTTGAAACTGCTATTGTGTTGGAAGATATTTTTGAGAAATTAGTATTAGAATAAGGACAGTGTTCAGATCCTTAGTATAAGAAATGCAGTTCAAAGACTTCACTATTAATTGACTACCTGTATTATTATTATTTGCATGTGTATTAGCTTTTTTCTTTAATTTACATGAAAAGCTTTGTCTATTTAAGTTGTAAATTTGCAAATGCTTAAACCTGAGAAGATCTTGGTCACTGTCAACCAGATTGTTTGTTTCGGAACGAAGGTTTTAAGTTTTAAACCCTGTCTTTATGTCACCTAGTTTTGGTTTTAATGCAAACCCAAAGCACCTGTTTTGTCATTTCAAATCCTATCAGTGTAATGCATCTCTGCAAAAACTGTCACACCGGATCACCAAGCTTAAAGTGATGAATATCAGCCACAGCAATGGGTGGAAAGTTGGTTTTAAACACCCCAAAGCTTTTCAATAGACAACAAGCTGTTTTTTGTCAGAGTGAAGGATCAAAGTAATGCAAAACCATGTCTGTTCTGTGTTTAAGTAATTTGAGAGGCGGGAAATGTTAAAAGCTGAAAAAGGCGGCTTTTTGTTGACAATAGGTCGTGTCATTTTCTGTGGAATTTAATAGGAAATAACGTTACTGTTTCAATTTCTGGGGCACTTTTTTGTTGGCCGACTGACTAATTATTGTGATCATTGATTTAATCCTTTGTTTTGGTTGTTTGTTATGCAACTAGCTAAGTGTTGTTCATGGTGAATACTTCAACGGGAAGCCTAATTGAACTGTAAAATAGTTACTCACTATTAGTCATAAGTTAAACCATATGGTTAAGTCTCAAAGCACATGGCTTTTTCAGTTGCTGAGAGGTAAAAAATTAATTATGTATAAGTTTGGAGGATCTGGTATTTCTAGAACCAAGCATTTTTGTCTAAATCCCCTCAGACGGAGATGCTTAATTGGCCATGGGGCCAACGTTACAGGGATCTAAAATCCGACCAACATCTATTTCCCGGGACCCAGAATTGTTCAGCGTGTCAAATTCCCGCCTGTCGGGAATTGCGTTCAGTCTAAAGTCCCATATGTGCCCACCACTCCAACCCCTGGGGGAAAATATTGATAGGTGCATAATGATGGATGGTAGCTAACAGCTTAGGAATTATAACTGTTCACATTTAAACAGAATTCCTCAATGTGTTCAAGCAGCTGGCTATATATTGAACCTTAAATACAAATAGTATGGGTACAAATGTTATTGTGGTTGTCTGGATACATAGTAGAGAAAAACATGTACAAAGAATGCCGTTTGATTACTCAATCCGATCAAACTGTCATCTGTTATTCTAGTACCTGATCAAGTGGCATTCCTCATTGATTTTCTAGTCCAAAGCAGTACTCGTGGACCATAAACCTCCTTGATCTTCACCTTTTATTGACTGGATTTATCTCTCACACTGTAACATGAGACTGATAAAAATAATAATGACAAGGAAAACTGGGACCAAAGATTTTAGCGTGGTCATTGAACTTAAGTATTGTTAAAAGTATCTTTCCTGCCTGATTAAAGCAAAACTGAGCAAAACATTTTAGCACTCATTTTTCCTATAATAGCTATGATTATGTCATGTAGATGAAGTGAAATCGGGAAAGAATTGTTAGAGAGACAACACACACAAATCTATATATGAGGCGCGTTGTGAGAAAACCGGTCTTAATGCATGTGCGAAAAGTGTCGTCTCAGATTAGCCTGTGCAGTCCGCACAGGCTAATCCAGGACAGCACTTTCCGCTTTTATGGTATTTTCTAGTTTAAGGAAGTATCTTCTGAACATAAATTCACTGTAAGCGGAAAGTGCACAGGCTAATCCAGGACGACACTACGCACATGCATTAAGACCGATTTTCCCACGACACGCCTCATATGAACTCTTTCTTATGAAAAAAAAAGCTCCGGTATTATTATAAAACAACTAACATACACTGTAAAACAGTTAATACATCCAAACTTTATAACAACTTTGTTAAGAAGTCATTCATCATCATCTTTACATTACCTTTTAAGCTCTCATTGCATAAACATTTTAATTTCCAATTTACTTTTAACCCATATTTCCGCGAAAGGTAATGATTCTTAATGGAATGTACTCCATTTATTTACTCGACCCTTGACCAGTAATAATTAAAAATGATCCAGTGTTAAATGTCTATGTTAGTTCATTATGATCATTAATAAGATTTGACAGATACTAGGCAAGTGAAGTAACATTTTTGGCTGGTTACATGCATTAACATACAAGCTACCTGACAAACTTGGTGGAATGTACATAGATCTTACCGCATACATCTACATTAGATGTTTTCAACGCGTACATTCCGCAGTGTTTTTTTTTCAATACTATTGACAACTTGTATAGATTTCACATGAAAGGGGACACGAAAGCTTGCATTTCCAATTCCATGATGAATTAATGATGAGAATTTAATTGTCGGGATTTATTTCGTATGAAGGTTGGGAGGCCTTCTTGTCGGGACCTTCAGTTATGAACCGGTGACTGTTCACTGACATTTGAAAACACTGTTCTTGAGTTGTTTGGATTTTTTTCTTACAAATGTATTAATTACATTATTTTTGCTGTGATTCATCGTAATGACAATGACAGATATATAAGGAAGAGTTGTGAATAATAGAGAGGTGATGTGTAAATGATTCACAACATTGTTTAATGGGTATTTATGCCAGTTTGTCAATAATTGACTTTTGAGAGTTTAAATTCAAAGTGCATTTGTTACTAACTATTGGCAGTCTGCCACCAATTGTAAATATCTGTCAAATTGAAATAGCAATTATAAATGGAGGATTTGTTGAACTTTCCTATCAGCTGGGAAAACATTGATACTTGTGATATTTTGATACTGGATAAATATTTTCAGTGTTCAGCTATAGAGAAATACCGATGAATGTTTTTGAAATAGAGGTAATCACAAGATAAATGTAAGTAACTGTTTTCAAAATGGAGATAATCACAGGATAACTACCAGGAACCGTTTTCAAAATGGAGATAATCACAGGATAAATACCTGTAACTGTTTTCAAAATGGAGATAATCACAGTATAAATACCAGTAACTGTTTTCAAAATGGAGGTGATCACATTTTATCAGCTGTTCCCCGCCATTACAGACTATGAGCTCGAGACGATCAAAGCGCTCTTCAACGAGAAGGAGAAGGAACTCGCGCTGGCCGTGGCCAAGGTTGAGGAGATGACTCGACAACTCGAGGAAATCCGCAGCGGCCGCGTGAAATCGAGCACAAACATGCAGAGTCCTGCAGCACTGGCAGAGCTTGAGAAATTGAAAAAGGAGCTAGTGGTACGTAGCTGTGCGGGTTTTGTGTAAAGTCACATTTAATGATGTGCTGTCTCTTTAAAATCTATTTGTAATATTAGCTTAACAGAACATTTTCACAGTTTTGGGCTGTGAGAAATAATTTGTTAAAATTGACTTTTTCCTGTTCTCAATAACATTTATTGTTTTATTTATTTCAATGTTTGAAAAGCACATTGCTTATGTAATGTTATACTTTTGACAATTATCTGTTAATTTTCGAGAAAAATTTGCTACATGGTACACATACCCTAGTAGTTTTTTTTTACAGAAAAATGCATAATAAATATTAAAATAATTACCACTATTGTTCTTTGCTGGTTGTGCTTTTAATTTCACCAAAATAACTATCAAACATGTTTATTGAAAGAAAACAACAGAACAAACCAAAACAGCAAACACATTTTTGCCGACATTGTGAAGTTTCTTTGCAAACAATTTTTTGCTTTTACTAAAATAAAAGGTTTACTCATTTGTTTACACCATTGCAGCACCGTGTATTTAGGGGATAAGAAATGTCTATCAACTTGTTTACCAGTATTTGTGTTTTTTTTCTATGTGAATAAATTATCTTTTCCCTTGATAAAGGACAGTAAAACATTAATAAAATAAATAATAGTCATCTTCTGTTTCATTGTTTTGACATGTTGGTATACAAGTTGTTGACCAGTTATTTAGAAAGTAGGTTTTATATTAGTTTGATATAATAAAGAGAACAATAAACAACATGCAAAATGTAGTGACTGTAATTATTTTATTAATAATCATTCATAAGTTAAAAAAAATAATTATTTATGCATATGTAAATAAATTATACAAATCCCTTGATCTTAACAAAAACTATTTTAAGGACATTTTCACATATATCTTTCTGAAAAGCTTTGTCTAAAAGAATATAATTTAATAACCACTGGTATATCGTCAGTTGGGCTTTATTTAACATTTTAAACAATCACTCAAACTTTCTCCTACTATAACTGTTATCTAAGCTGTTTAAATAGTACCCAATTTGAACTCCAGATGCCCTTTAATGATTTGATTTGAACCAAGATATATAAGTCTGATGTTGGTAAACTGATCAATTTATCATAAAATGCCGATATAATTGCAGCGATGTTCACCCAACCAACTCTGATTCATCAAATATGTATTTGTGTCATGTTAACTATGGCGTGTTTGACAGTTTACAGAACATTGAATTGAATTTTGACATATGTATCAACAAAATATTTTGCCTTTAGGCCTGAATTAAGTTAACTTCAATTAATCATTCAAATTAATTGTCAGGTTTTACAGTAAAAAAATGAAATCGGCAGTTTTTGCTAATGCCGTTTTTAGAAGAAAATATATATCATCACTAATAACTTTTAAATTAATGTTTATTGTCTCTGTATTTCTTATGTTCAGTGGTTGATTGTAATTATAAGGAAATGTAAAATATGTTGCATTTAATCTTAATTTGTAATAAACAATGTATGTCTACACATTTCACATTGTTGTTTGAACAGTTATACTGTACATAATTATAGGTACAGTAAATATGCTCACTAACTATTTATATTTATTCAGCAACTTCAAATAAGAATCATTTGTAGATTTATGAGCTGCACATTGAAATTTATGAATATGAATGAACATAACTTGTAGATCAAGTTTCTTGAGTTTCTTCCAAAGATTAGTTGTTGAATAAAATATTAAATATTGTTAGAATGTACCAGGGCCGGTATTCACAAAGCTCCTAAGCAAAATCGTAACTAAGGTTGTACTTAAGTGAAAATTTCAGATAAAAATTTCTATGAGAAATCCACTAATTTATTTACCAATGAATAATCATTGCATCCACAATAATACTTCAAAACTTTTGATCTTCCTTTGACAAAAAATCAACTTTTGTACCAGATCTAATCATGTTTGTACCAAATCTTCAATACATGCAATATCTCAGTAAGCCACTGGCGTTCGACACAGGCGAGCTTAAATAAATAGGTTTAAATGACACAAGATATGACCAATAAATCCTTATGTCTTGCATTTCAAGAACAAGCAAAATGAACATCTTTGTACCAAATCTTCAGTATGTGCAATATATTTGTCACTTAAGGTTTCAGAACTTGTGTTATTAACAATATGTGACCTTATGTTTTACAGTTCAAGAACAAGCAAAATGAGCAGCAGAACGCCAAGATGGCTTCCAACAGGGAGTTGCTGGCCAAACGCAAGGACGAGCTGGTGAGAATGGACAACCGGATCCAGGAGCTGCAGATGAGGCTTAAGAAGAAACGGGCCATGAACGGGGATATGGCGGAGAAGAGTAAAAATCAGTTAAACAGACCCAATTTAAACAATCAGTTGAACAATCGCAGGCCAAATGTTGCGGCGGTGGAGCCATACATTCAGGAACCCCCAGCTAATAGTAATGCGATCAATGCTGGTTTTGGGAAACAGGATCCTAAGTATCAGTCCTTGCCACCAAGTTCAAAGTTCATGTACCCGGAGAAAGTCGGTCAGCAAAGGGAAAACAACAATAATGGTGACTATAAGTATGATATAGACAAATCTGAGGAGTATAAAATCCCTCTGGTGGTAACCGTGGACAGTGCTAACAAACCCATTTCCAATGGCCTTCCCTCACCTAAACAAAGCCCTGTGAGTATGCCATCGACCAGCCAGCCCTTACCCCCTTATTTGGGGAGCAGTAATAGTTCACAGATACCATCAACTGCTGCAAATAATTTACCATTTAATAATGCCAAGTTTGGCCCTGCTGGTCCACCGAGATCTGGGGTGTCACACTTTACTCCAAAACCATTCGGCAGCACATATAGTACATCTGTATTACCTAACCGGAATAATAATAGTGGAGGCATTCCAATTGACCATTCACAGCTGGAGATTCAGCCTGAATTGCGGCAGTCAGGAAGTGGACAGAGCTCACCTGGTTCCGTTGAGAGCGCCAATGGGGGAGTGGGACAAGTAACGGCAAAATCTTTACCACCATATCCACAACGAGATATGCAAACATTCAGTAAAGCTCAGCCGAAAGATAATACTCTAGCCAACAAATTACAAGTTACAGGTGAAAGTAGTGTGCAAATTACAAAAAATCTACTAAAGGACCAAAATAGAACACTTCCTCCACCTATACCCAACAGACAACAAAGTGTACCTCCAAGTAACTCAGTACAACCAATGAACAATTCACGTGTGCAGCCACCATCTCCAGACAGTTCTAGTGCTAAAAACTCACCTGAAAATAATAGTGATAGTGAGCAAACAACAATGTCGGTGTCCAAGGGAATACAAAAATTTACGGGACTTATAGCTCAAAATCAAACTGATGGACCAAAGCCGCATGGCGGGTTTTCAAACTTAAACCATGCCTCAGCATTGGGTGCTGTGAAACCACAAACTTACAGATATGCATCAAAGAAAGATATAGCAAACACTTATTTAGGCACTTTCAACAATGCAGCCCTTGAAAAGTATCAGAAACAAGTGAAAACCATGCACGAAAACCTTAACACAGGGGGCAGCACAAGCCCACCAGTGTCAAATCTTTCATCTAACCAGGCTGAAAAGTTGAAGGAAGAGGAGAAAGATTCCCTTTCGCCACTTTCGAATCACTCCTCTCCATTGTCATCATCCTCCACCCCTTCCCCTGCCAGCCCTCCCAGCTATCCTTTCGACTTCCCCACCTCCCCGCCACACGCTGACATCGCTTCGGACAAAGTCAGTTTCAAGCCGAACACTCCGAAGAATGTACGTCGAAGGCATTCTGATTCGGACAATGAGGAGATCGGCAAGGCTTTGCACAAGTATG
Organism: Congeria kusceri; assembly: GCA_027627225.1. Classification (NCBI taxonomy): domain Eukaryota; kingdom Metazoa; phylum Mollusca; class Bivalvia; order Myida; family Dreissenidae; genus Congeria; species Congeria kusceri. Next base: position 25,929,310 of record CM051028.1, read on the forward strand.
GAATTAATACCAGCCCAACCAAGCCCACGCCTGTGCAAGAAAACCTTTCTAGGGAGCTGGATAATACTAAAGGTGTTGTAGAAATACAGCAGACGACATTCAATAACAACATCCCACAAACTGTTCTCCTTGATAACAAGGGAAACATAGTAGAAGTGGTAGATTCTGAGAAAGAGAACATAAAAACATCCGTGGAAGACAAAGCAGACACAGTTGAAACTGTGACAATTGAGGTGAAATCAAGTGAGCCAACAATAAGGAAAAAGACTAATATAAAATCTTCCAGTTCCAAGAAGTCTGGAAATCGTGTGACCTTTGACCCACTGGCGTTGCTACTGGATGCTTCTCTAGAAGGAGAGCTTGATCTGGTCCGCAGATGTGCTTATCAGGTTAGTGAGGGAACAAATTGTAGCTTGACTGCCATACATTCTGTATATGTATATATTTGTATACCTATGTTATGTTTGTATACATATATTATAAAGTAAGCAAGTATGATATGGAGAAAAATCCTCTGCAGTATAAATTTATTACTAGTGTCTTGCCAACCTTAAAGTGATTTTAGAAAAAAACCTTACAAGATACATTGCTGTTAAAACAACCCTTTATAGTTACACGATGCAGTGCTTTTGGAATAACTAACAAGAATGAGTGAAGAGTGCCTTTAGGTCAGAATGAGTTGGAGTCATTCCCCATAGTTCATGCAGTCTTGTAAACCTTGAGTGAGAACTGTTGTTGATGAGAAAACCAGTTATCTGTTATTAAACCTCAAAGGCTTTGAATTATGTTTCTTAGTTTCAAAGGAAATTTAGTCTGCTTAGATTACTGTCATCATTAATTTTATATTCTCATATGGTCATCCTATTACTGGTATATAGGTAGAGAATGTGAGCGCACCAAATGATGAGGGAATCACTGCCCTACACAATGCCATCTGTGCGGGCCATTACGAAATCGTGACATTCCTGGTGGAGTTTGGCTGTGATGTCAACTCACCAGACAGCGACGGATGGTAAATAGCACTTATATTTATAAATGCTCCTCTTTAATTTGTTCTTGAATAGCAAAACATATCTTGAGCAATAAGCTGATATAAAAATAAGTTTTCATTACAGACTTTAATGTTTGTTCCATCTGTAGACTAGATTACTCATTTTGAGTTTTTAAAAAGTGGCAAACATTAAAAGCATTTCATTTAATGACTTAATAATAATGTTCCACACACTTTCTTGTTTGTAACAAAACAAGCTTCTGATAAAAAATGTCTGCTGTGTAATTACAATTGATTGCTTACTCAGGTTTTCACAAAGATTTGATGTCATGGTTTATAGGACACCCCTGCACTGTGCTGCCTCGTGTAACAATCTCCCGATGGTGAAGTTCCTCGTTGAGCATGGAGCATGCATTTTCGCTACAACAATCAGCGACCAGGAAACCGCTGCCGAGAAATGCGAGGAAGAAGAGGATGGGTTTGATGGATGCTCAGAATACCTCTACAGTAGGTGTCCCTACCTCATTGGTTTGTGTGAGCATTGCTAATGGCATATGATTATAAGGAATACCTCTACAGTAGGTATCCCTCACTCATTGGTTTGTGTGAGCATTGCTCATGGCGTATGATTATAAGGAATACCTCTATAGTAGGTGTACCTCCCTCATTGGTTTGTGTGAGCATTGCACATGGCATATGATTATAAGGAATACCTCTACAGTAGGTGTCCCTCCCTCATTGGTTTGTGTGAGCATTGCACATGGCGTGTGATTATCAGGAATACCTCTACAGTAGGTGTCCCCCTTCATTGTTTGTGTGGGCATTGCAAATGGCATATGATTATAAGGAATACCTCTACAGTAGGTGTCCCTCCCTCATTGGTTTGTGTGAGCATTGCAAATGGCAAATGATTATAAGGAATACATCTACAGTAGGTGTCCCTTCCTCATTGGTTTATGTGAGCATTGCAAATGGCAAATGATTATAAGGAATACCTCTACAGTAGGTGTCCCTCATTGGTTTCGGTGAGCATTGCACATGGCGTATGATCTCTATAGTAGGTGTCCCTACCTCATAGGTTTATGTGAGCATTGCAAATTGCAAATTATTATAAGGAATACTTCTACAGTAGGTGTACCTCCCTCATTGGTTTGTGTGAGCATTGCAAATGGGAAATGATTATAAGGAATACCTCTATAGTAGTTGTCCCTACCTCGTAAGTTTATGTGAGCATTGCAAATGGCAAATGATTATAAGGAATACCTCTGCAGTAGGTGTACCTCCCTCATTGGTTTGTGAGAGCATTGCACATGGCAAATGATTATTAGGAATACCTCTACAGTAGGTGTCCCTACCTCATAAGTTTATGTGAACATTGCAAATGGCAAATGATTATAAGAAATACCTCTTCAGTAGGTGTACCTCCCTAATTGGTTTGTGTGAGCTTTGCAAATGGCATGTGATTATAAGGAATACCTCTACAGTAGGTGTCCTTCCCTCATTGGTTTGCGTGAGCATTGCAAATGGCAAATGATTATAAGGAAAACCTATACAGTAGGTGTCCCTCTCTCATTGGTTTGTGTGAGCATTGTAAATGGCATATGATTATAAGGAATACCTCTACAGTAGCTGTAACTCAATCTTTGGTTTGTGTGAGCATTGCAAATGGCATTTGATTATCAGGAATACCTCTACAGTAGGTGTCCCTCCCTCATTGGTTTGTGTGAGCATTGCAAATGGCATATGATTATAAGGAATACCTCTACACTAGGTGTCCCTCCCTCATTGGTTTGTGTGAGCATTGCACATGGCAAATGATTATAAGGAATACCTCTACAGTAGGTGTCCCTTCCTCATTGGTTTGTGTGAGCATTGCAAATGGCATTTGATTATCAGGAATACCTCTACAGTAGGTGTCCCTCCCCCATTGGTTTGTGTGAGCATTGCACATGGCAAATGATTATAAGGAATACATCTACAGTAGATGTCCCTCTCTCATTGGTTTGTGTGAGCATTGCAAATGGCATTTGATTATCTGGAATACCTCTACAGTAGGTGTCCCTCCCTCATTGGTTTGTGTGAGCATTGCAAATGGCATATGATTATATGGAATACCTCTACAGTAGGTGTCCCTTCCTCATTGGTGTGTGTGAGCATTGCAAATGGCATATGATTATATGGAATACCTCTACAGTAGGTGTCCCTCCCTCATTGGTTTGTGTGAGCATTGCACATGGCAAATGATTATAAGGAATACATCTACAGTAGATGTCCCTCCCTCATTGGTTTGTGTGAGCATTGCACATGGCAAATGATTATAAGGAATACCTCTACAGTAGGTGTCCCTTCCTCATTGGTTTGTGTGAGCATTGCACATGGCAAATGATTATAAGGAATACATCTACAGTAGGTGTCCCTCCCTCATTGGTTTGTGTGAGCATTGCACATGGCATATGATTATAAGGAATACATCTACAGTAGGTGTCCCTCCCTCATTGGTTTGTGTGAGCATTGCACATGGCAAATGATTATAAGGAATACATCTACAGTAGGTGTCCCTCCCTCATTGGTTTGTGTGATCATTGCACATGGCAAATGATTATAAGGAATACATCTACAGTAGGTGTTCCTCCCTCATTGGTTTGTGTGAGCATTGCACATGGCATATGATTATAAGGAATACGTCTACAGTAGGTGTCCCTTCCTCACTGGTTTGTGTGAGCATTGCACATGGCAAATGATTATAAGGAATACATCTACAGTAGGTGTCCCTCCCTCATTGGTTTGTGTGAGTATTGCACATGGCATATGATTATAAGGAATACATCTACAGTAGGTGTCCCTCTCTCATTGGTTTGTGTGAGCATGGCACATGGCATATGATTATAAGGAATACGTCTACAGTAGGTGTCCCTCTCTCATTGGTTTGTGTCAGCATTGCAAACGGCATGTGGTTATAAGGAATACATCTACAGTAGGTGTCCCTCTCATTGGTTTGTGTGAGCATTGCACATGGCATATGATTATAAGGAATACGTCTACAGTAGGTGTTCGTCTCTCATTGGTTTGTGTGAGCATTGCAAACGGCATGTGGTTATAAGGAATACGTCTACAGTAGGTGTCCCTCTCATTGGTTTGTGTGAGCATTGCAAACGGCATGTGGTTATAAGGAATACATCTACAGTAGGTGTCCTTGGTTTGAATTTAATATGTGAGCATTGTAAATGATGTATGATAATCACAAATACCTCTAAAGTATTGACGATTTCCAGGTTTGAACTTACTGTGTGAGCATTGTAATAAGGAATACCTCTACAATAGGTGTTTCTTCCTCTATATATAATGTTTGAGCATGGTAATAAGGAATACGTCTACAGTAGGTGCTCTACCTGGTTTGAACTTACTGTTTGAGTTTTGTAATAAGGAATACCTCTGCATTGGTGACCTTTCTTGGTTTCAACTTCATGTGTGTGGGCATTGTAACAAGGAATATCTGTACAGTAGATGTCCCCTAGACTGATTTATGTGAGCATTGCAAATTATGTATGATAGTAAGAAATATCTGCGTATCTTTCTGGTTTGAACTTTGTATGTCAGCATGGTTAAGGATGCATGGTAATAAGAAACGTCAAGACATGTATCTAGGTTTGGAATGATGTTTTTGTGTGTGGAATATTTAAGAAAATTTTGGCTGGTATGGCTTTTATTATCCAGATCTTAAACTGTTGTAACTTTGTTAACATGTTTGTTAATTCTAGCCAGAGGAGTAAAAAATAACTAGTGTATATTATTTAGTTTAGATTAATATTAAGAACTTTAGTAGTTGTAGAGAGTGCTATATTTATTGTTTAGATAAATTTAAATATAATAACAAATGATCTTATATGATAAAATATATGATGAATTTCACAGTCATTAAAATATTTTAACAAAAAATGATAGAAATTAATGGGTGATGGGCACAGTTATAGTTTTCATTGAAAATATTTAACACTTATGAAAGTGTTTGTTTATTGACCATCTATAAAATCTCTTCACATTCCATCATCAGGCATTCAGGAAAAACTCGGCATCATAAATAACGGCGCTGTGTACGCAGTTTTCGACTACAACAAGGACAATACGGATGAGCTTGACCTGCAGATAGGGGACAAGTTCACGGTGCTTAAGAAGGGAGATGAGCATGAGAAGGACTGGTGGTGGGCGCGGAAAGACGCAGAGGAGGTCTATGGGTACATTCCAAAGAACCTGCTTGGGGTAAGCATTGAGAGTTGTTAGTTTGAATTTGAAAATGAAAAGTAAATACTTAGACTGGTAGGTCTATGGTTGCATTCCAAAAAAATCTGCTAGGGGTAAGAATCAAGAATTACTGAAGTTTTCATTTGAAAATATCAAAACTTGTGTGTATACGATTCATAGATACCAACATTTTGTATAACAAAAATATTTAATTTAAAGAAAAGCTAGCAAAAATATGGTACAACAATGCAAGTACAAATTATTATAATCATAATTGTATAGGTTATATTTCCTTACATTATTGTATAGGTTATATTTCCTTACATTATGGTACTTTCCAATATATCACGCTTCAGTAAATGAAGAAGGTATTAGCGTAATTTGTTGACACTGTTAATTGTTAATATATCAACCTTTATTGTATTTTTTTAGTTTTCCTAATTTTTAACTTGTGTTTTTATTACAACTAGATCTAAGTAATTTATTAGGGATGTTTGTTAAACATGGTTATACTCACTAACATATGTTTTTTTGTCAATCCAGCTCACACCACGAGTCATTCCCAAGGAGCAGCCCAACGGCGATGTCTAAAATCTTCAGGCCCCATCCAACCAGCTCCCCATCACCACTCGCAGCGTATGCATCCAAGCCGGCCCCATCAAACCAGTTCCCCATCACCACTCGCAGCGTATGCATCGAAGCCAGACTTTCTTAGGGACAAAAACACATTCCAAATACTTAGAATTCTAGCTGTAGTGACTTTCTATGCATGGTTTAAATTTTCGCAAGAAGGATCCAATACTGCTGTATATTTTGGACAAAATCCGTAATATAAGATTCATGGCTAGTTATAATTCATAGAGATCCTAAGCAATGTCTTTGCCTAAGACAAAAATGACAATTTGAGATCGTTACTCTGAAGTGAAAATTTAGTTTTTTTTTTGGATTCTGATTGCAAACATGTAATAATTTCATGAGTTAATGAAACATGTTTTTATCAATGCTTCTTGAAGACAGCCCATGCTGGCTTGACATATTTTGCGCATGCAGTGCTGTTGGTTTTTGATCAGTATTAAAAATGAATAACTCTTTACAAAAATGGGGAACATTTATATATTACTACCATATACATTTACAAGTATGTATGTAATGATTTTTTTTATTTCTTGCAAGTACTTTACAGATACTAATTGTACAATAGGGACTCTGCATTTATAATTTATTGAGTAAGGGAAACAACTCTTACAGCTCTATTAACTGGATTCATGTATTCAGTATTATGTGCTATTTTTTCATACATATGTATAGTCATAGAAAAATATAGAAATCATAGACATTCGTAGATAGAAGAGTTGTATTTTTATAATATCATTTTTGCATTTATCATTTTCTATTTGTAATTTAATTTTGTTTTATAATATTTTTGTTGCATGTATTGATAGTTTTATTAATGTTTTGTATGCTATGATATTTTTAAAACAGTAAATTTTTTTTGAACAATATTGATCATTTACAGGGGTTGACTATGTTTTCTTGAATATGTGTACATTTCTACTAAAGATTCTTGGATTTTTATCATATTATTTTAACTTTGAATATTTTTGTGTTAGTGTTGTTGAAGTAAAACAAAATATTCATAAGTTGTAAAAGTGTGCATACAATACTGAAATTTCTTTAAATTTAACCTTCTTTGAAACGTTGAATAACTTATTTTTTTTAATTACTTTTTTTTAACATGTCAGTTTGGAATTTCAACAAGATTTTGGAATGCTAAGTTAATTGATAGTAAAGAATACTCACCATGGTTTCACCATCCTGGCTGTTGTGATGATGTTTGACGTCAACAATTTTTGCATAAAAGTTAATATGGTAAACACTGCATTATTAATGTCAAAACTTGTAGAAGGTATATCTGTGCACTAAATTGTTTAATTTCTTTTCAGATCCATAATTGTCACGGTACATCTCATTAGTGCATGCTGTTCACACATTTGATGTTTAACAGACCTTTGTGAAAACATAGAACAGACCTGTCATGAGAGCTCTGTACAATTTCATTTGGTATCTTATATATGCGTTCACATATTCATTGCTATTGCATTATTAGATATTGTAGATATAGATTACAGATCTTTATTGTATAATGATTTATTCATTTAATGTGACCCACAATGAATGAGTAAGATATTAAAATTACATTGAAACTTGATTATGTGACTTGTTTTGTTTTGAGCTCGACTTATTTTGATATAATTGTGCCCCTATTTATTCCCCACTTTATGCCCTTGTCCGCCCTTTAGTTTTTTGTGTCTCGCGTAACTCAAAAGTATAAGTGCTAGAGTGATCAAACTTTATAAGCATTTCATCTGCATCGGGGCTTGTGCACCTGGGTATTTTGGTGCAGTTTTTTACGACATCAGCAGAATTACTGCCCTTTTTTTAGCAAAAAAATGACAATTTTGGACCTGTGTTGCGCGTAACTCAAAAAGTATTACTGCTAAAGTGATGAAACTTATAAACATATTAATCAGCTTGTGCACCTGGGTATTTTGGTGCAGTTTTTACCGACATCAGCGGAGTTGTGGACGTTTTTTAGAAAAAATGAGACATTTTTGCACTTCAGTCGCGCGTAACTCAAAAAGTATTACTGCTAGCGTGAACAAACTTTATAAACATATTAATCAGCATGTGAACTTGTGCACCAGGGTATTTTGGTGCAGTTTTTGCTGACATCAGAGGATTGTGACAACCAGCAAAATGTGGGGGCTTCTGTGTCCTACAGACACATGTCTAGTTCACATAGATTTTGTGTTTAAAGTTTATATTCAAAAGTCTTATAACTACAAAAGTTATTAACTTGTAACTTGGAACGTACCTTTGTCATCAACTCCAACATAAAGTGATACATTCCCATAAATCAGTTTTGTATTTTGACAGAGTTATGCCCTCTTTTCACATAGATTTTCTGGTTAAATTTTATATTCAAAAGTCTTGTAACTTGAAAGCTACAAAAGTTATTCACTGTAAACTTGGAATATGCCCTTTTCAGCATTATGTGCCACAGTACACATATCCCTGTTTTGTATTTTGACAGAGTTATGTCCCATTTTCACATTATTTTCTGGTTTAAGTTTTCATTCAAATGTCTAGTAACTTGAAAACTACAAAAGTTATTCACTGTAAACTTGGAATATGCCTTTTTCAGCATTATGTGCCATATTACACATATCCCTGTTTTGTATTTTGACAGAGTTATGTCCACTTTTCAAAAAATGTCTGGTTTAAGTTTTTATTCAAATGTCTTGTAACTTAAAAAATACACAATATATTCACTTGAAATTTGGAATAAATTGATGAAATAATTGCCACAACTCAGCCCCTTTATTTCAACAAATTTATGCCCCTTCCACTTTCCAGAATATTCACCAACTTTAATACTTCGAATTGTCGAGCGCGCTGTTCTTGATAGCTCTTGTTGCCATGGGCTTACATATGGCATACCATTTGGGTCAGAAGCAAATGTACACACATCAGCTATAAATAGACGTGCCTACAGGTACAAACTTGTACTTACAGGCATAATTTTGTACCTACAGGTCTAAATTTATTCTCGCAGGTATAAAATGGTACCTGTAAGTATATTTTCTGACCCAAACCAGAATTAAACAAAGTCCTATTTCAAGCATTTGTATTAATTTTAAATGGTATATAGTAATATAATCTTTATATTAAATATATCAGTACAGTATTAACAAAAATGTTAATTACTTAAACAAATAATTTTATGTTTTGATAACAAATTTGAATTTGTATATCTGTAGGTATAATTGTACCTGTATGTATAAATTGTACCTGTAGGTGTTCTTATAAATGTGGCTACGGGTATTTAGACCGGTAGGTACAACATTATACCTGTGTGCACAATTTTGTACCTCCAGGTGTATCTATTTAAAGAAAATGGACATATTTTCATTAGATTGAACTGTATTTTGTAGAAATGTTAACGTTATAAATCTTTGTTCATCAGTATGAAAACAGTGGCCCATTAACTTGTTGACGCTGTTTATACCGTTAGTTAGCTAACTTATGACTCATAATTAGACGCTGCAAATATAGACATTTGTTCACTGATATTACATTTTTATGGTGCACAAATAAAACATAATGACGAGTTAAAATTACCGAACAGGAAGTATGTGTCCACTTAAACGTCTTAAATACCATCGTAACTAAAACCAAATGTTTTTAGTATTGACGTTTGTCTTTCTTAATTAAGATTTAGCACCATTTGGTGTCATAATTTCAGATAAAAATATCATTTTAATTATAAATTATAAAGCTCTGCTGTAAAGAAGAAACCCATAATTACCAATAAACGACACGAAATTTTCCAGTGTAAACATTTCTTAAATGTAATTTGTCATATTACACATATTTTATAACAGTAAGGTTTCATTAGTAAGTAAATTATATCTATTAAAAATTTTAGTAGTTGGTATAAAGGTGCTTGTGAAACTAGCAGAAGCATTCAGGATTTAAGATTTCAGCTTATCTATAAAGTACGTATGTTACATTTTTATTGGCAGAATTCATTCTTTCTTATATAATGCCGATCCACAAAACTGTTTTTTAAGAATTTAAATCACTACTGCTGAAATAAGTTATTTGTGCGATTAAAAGAACGACAAGAAAATAGAAAAAGAAATGCAAAATAAAACGACAAATGTTACTGTAGTACTCATTAATTATATTGAATAGTTTACTCTTTGGTAAAAGGGTCTGTGAAACCAACAGAAAACATACAGGATTTTAGCTTAGAGGTACGTATGTTACATTTTTATTGTCAGAATTCATACTTTCTCACACAATGACGATCCATTTAAAATCAGTTTGATGGATGTAAAACACCAGTAAAGAAATCAATCATTTGTGCGATAAAAACAACTTCAAGAAACTGGAAAAGCAAATCTAAAAATACAACAACTACCACTGATTAGTTCTAATTTATCAGTTTAATTATTTATTATGATGTAAACAAATTATTAATGTTCCAGTATTGTCGTAATATAACAGTGATGCATATTTAACATGCTATTGGTATAGGAGACCACTCCTGCGTCGTCCGTCGTATATCGTCCGTGTGCCGTCAACAATTTGTTTCCTTCTCAAGCTGTAGACTTTACTTTTTATCCAATCAAAACCAAACTTGCACAGTTTGTTTATGACCATAAAATATCGGACGGGATTGTTATTGGGCCAGATCACACCAGTAATACTGGTGCAGTACCTAAATCCGGACACTTTTGCTGGTTTTTGGACGATTTCTCAGGATAATAGCAGCAAACGAAAATAAAAAGTTAAACATAATAAGCTGGGTTTAATCTTCAGCTTTGATAAAAATATTTGAGGGAATTGCTATCTTGAAGTAACAGTATGATGGTTTTAAAAAAGGCCTGTAACACGTATCAAAAACAGCTTGAGAGCACCTAAATCCGGACACTTAACAAAATATGTTTTATTAAAAACATAAAGAATAAAAAATAAGCATTCAACTACATTTGTTCGTCAGTAATCGTGTTTTCTTCTTTGTTTACATTGTTCTGGTGTTTACTCTGTAAAGCTTTATTTAGCAGATCTATAGTTTTGATTTCAATCTCCCGCGTGCAAATGTTTACATTTGAAAGGAAGAAAAAGCAATAGTAAATTAATTAATTAATACTCAATTAATTCTGCTGAAACTAGACATACGTTGATGAGACAGGTACGTGCATGAACTGATATAATAGACTTATGAGTCTTGATTGTACAAACACAATTGTTTTCAGGTGTCCGGATTTAGGTACTGTCCGGATTTAGGTACTTCACCAGTATAGGCTTTATTTTCCATCCAATCTTAACCAAACTTTTACAGTTTGTGTATAACCATCAGATCTCAGCAGACGCCAAAAATGGGCCAGATCGTTTTCAAACACCTGAATTATTGCCCTTTGTCTATGAAAACATATTCAAAAATGGACATTGTTAAGGATAGAGACTTCATATTGTTAATCCCATTTTCACCAATCTTGCATGGTTTGCTTATGACCATGAGATTACAGTAGAAGTCGAATATAAGCTGGATCTTACCAGAAACACCGTAGTTATTGCTCTTTGTTTGTGCAAAAAAGAAAATATTGACATTATTAAGAATAGAGGCTTCATTTTTCATCCAATCTTCATCAATCTTGCACAGTTTGTCTACGACCATAAGATTACAGGTCAAGCTGAATATGAACAAAATCGGGCCAGAAACACAGGATTTATTGCCCCTTGTTTGTGAAAAAGAACACAATTGGACATTATTCAGGGTAGAGACTTCATATTTCATCCAATCTTCACCAATCTTGCAAAGTTTGTCTGTGACCATAAAATTAAAGGTGAAGTCGAATATAAGCAAAATCGGGCCAGAAACGCCGGATTTATAGCCCTTTGTTTGTGAAAAAAATTATACAAAAATGGACATTATTCTGGATAGAGACTTCATTTTGCATCCAATATTCACCAATTTTTGCACAGTGTGTCTATGAATGTAAAATTACACAGGTGACATAGAGTATAAGCATATTTGGGCCAGAAACTCCAGAGTTATTTCCCCTTGCGTGTGGACAAAATCATCAACAAGTTATCAATGATTGGCTTACACACAAAATTTTTAATTCAGTGTTGACCAAACCTACGCAGTTTGCGTATGACCATACAAATTGATTGATAACATTTGATTTTCAACAGTTGCAAACCTTGCATGCAGTTATTTGTACATGCAACACTGATGGCTTCATAGCCTGCATTAACAACATTTATCATCATAGACAGAACAGTATCAAAGGAAAAGCAAAACATGACCTTATAGAACAGCCATCGTAATTATTGCATTGCAAAACTGTCTGCGAAAAAAGACATCAAAATCTATTGTTTCTGCATTTTCCCAAATTGTCACTGACTTAATGAAAAAAGGTTCAGGTAAGAATATCGAGAAAAATTATTTGAGACCATTAGCAAAAACACCGCACATCCAATACCCAACTCATACTTCAGTTAGCCCATCGCACTAACTGATGCTTTTAATAAAATCGATCCTATCCCCATTTGCATATTGTTCAGATACCTTAATTTTCAAACCTGTCACAACAGTATGGTCTTCGTCTGTACCAGTGCTCAGGTGAGCGCTTTGGACAATCATGGCCCTCTTGTTAAATGTTACATTATCTTTCTATAGGAGATTACTTTCGTAGACACAGCATAATTTTTATTTAGTAGGCCATTTTTATATGAAAAGAATGATGTTGACATTTTTTTTCAGTTTCCGAACGTGTAATACGAAAATCGCCGCCATGGATAAAGAAGATTTCAGCATCAACGATCTCATGTCGCAGAACAATTATACAAATTCTCCGGAAGATGCGAGAAAAACAGAACAACTGATCGATATAGAAACAAAGTTTGAAGTAGCATTTGCCAGTCTTGGCGTCCTCTTGAACATGTTTGTCATTGTAGCACTGGCGACTCAAAAGCTAAAGCCTTTCTTGAAGTTTTCGTTGAGTCTGGCTGCATCCAACTGCTGTATAACATCGTGTGTCATAATCAAGTTTAGCACATTCAATACCAACATGGCTTGGAGTTATTGGGGTCAAAAAGACGTTTATCTGTCTATACCTTCTAATCTTACAAATGCTAGTGTTATTTATGATTTTGAATTTCCGACAATCGAATCAGAAGCAAACGTTTCCCTGTTTGAGGCAAAGAAAGCCAATTTAACAGACATATTTCTAGGTGAGCAAAATACACCAAACAGTAAACATGAACCATTTACCGATGTTCAACACGGAGATCTTATACCAACGCAAGCGGAAAATGAACCAAGAAGGGACGTTACGACGGCACGATATGCGATATAAGACAGGTAAATGATACAAAAGATCAAAATGCCAACGACACAAATATACAGAATTGCACAGTTAAGCCGAATGAAATAAACAACGTCACACTTTGGAACAATAGCGACTTGAACGAACATCTCACGACACTTACAGCAAACATAGATAATTATCTGTATACTGTTACTCTTTTGGACCAGATTACCAGCTCGTTTTATATTTTACCAATAATTACCAGTACATTGTCAATGCTGGGTTCTGCGATTTCTATACTGTTTCTCATATGTTACCCTCTGAGTAACTTGTTCACTAATCGGTCTGCAAACATTATCATATTCATCGTTTGGATAGTCGGCCTGGGCCCAGTTGCTGAAAACTTTAACGGCCGGTTAAGTTAACGGCCTGTTAACTTTAGATGTATATAAAACTAATATTACAAGCAACTTGCTTGTGAAGCATTTGACAATTATTTGAGCATATTAATTTATTTTAAATAAATGCAAATTTTCAGATTTAACATTTAATTTACATCAAAAACTTCATCCAAAAGTTAACGGCTGTTAGCTTAATTGTCCATTAAAGTTTTGAGCAACTGGGCCCTGGTCATCGCTCTAGGAACTTTCGTGCACATTTACCAACTCGTCAACCGTATCGCCATACACTTTCAACTAGCTCGGATACAGCTGATTTTAAGTATAATTGTTAAGTGTTACCCTGGTATAAATGATCATCATATACGTGATTATACTTCGCAACGCTTTCGCACCTTCGCCTGTGGGCGAAATTTCTGCACATCGCAGAAGTATGAAGAAGGCAGTTGTCACGTGTCTACTGATCATTTTAAGCTTCTTAATTTCCTTCATCCCGTACATGCTCTATCAAGTGGCCAAAGCTAATTTACAAAGAATGTCATTTGACATGTACATTGTCGGAGAGAGAACAGAACAGAACAACACGTTTATTTTCACCCAAGTATATACATATACAATAAGGGCAATATAACAAAGCTAACTATTTAATGAATTATTGACTTCCAATAATTCTTTCGTTCGATAAAGCGTTATAATGATCGATATATAAGGGGGGTATTTACAATAACAAGTGATAATACTAATACAAATACTAAAACTAATACTACTAATAATAATAATGAAAATAATAATAATAATATTGTTATCAACATAACATCATAGTAATTGTACAAAAATTCAAATTGTTAGTTTTTCCTCGGGGTTGAGATCATAGGGAATGACTGCTAGTGATTAGCGTCGGTAGTTATAGTGGTTTCGGTGAACACAAGCGAATTTTCTCGGGATTTACGCTCGAGTGCACCAGAGCATGGGGCGATGTTGAACTTGATGTCGAATGCAAGATGGTGGATCTATTATGCGAGGTAATTACTCTAAAAAGTTACTCTAATTATAAAACTATACAATAGGCACACAAAAAAGCTAATACTATCAGTAATACATAGTAAACATGTTTACTGGCACATTTATTTATGGTACAAAAATGCATTAAAAAAAAAAAAAAAAAAAAAAAAAAAAAGTAAGTTGGTAATATTTTGCATTCTAGTATATGTACATTTAACAATAGCGATAAGGCAAAGGTACATTTTAGATGATATGTTGTTAACTTTTGTTATATAAACAACTGGTTAAGTAAAACAATTAAATGACATTTATGTCGAGGTGAGTGCTTGAGAATATGGGTTACACAGATGTTAAAGGGTCGCATAATCACATAATTTGATACAAACCGAGATTGATTTATGATAAAGGAAGACTGAGTATAAGCAAAGGTTGTTAGGAATGTCATTGGTAGCTGGTGGCATTGGCCGTCTAAATACAGTAAAGCACAGAATCTAAATAAATAAATGCAAACATGAATTATTGACTATTAAAAGAATAGCTGTTTACAGATTGCTATTGGTAAACTTAGATTATTGACTATTAAATAAATAGCTGTTTACAGACTGCTATTGGTAAATGGTGGCATTTACAGTATACAGCTGGAGCATTTGCAGTTAGAAGCAGTATATTAATGAGAACTTTTTAACAAAAAAAGCTGTTGTAAAAAACAACTACGGCTTAAACTTGCTGAAAATAAAACAAATAAATTTGCTTGTATCTTTTAATAGTTGAAGCGAATCAGATGATAGGATTGTGTTAAGGGTAGCTTCCTGAAGGTTATGCCCTAAGAAACGTTCTCTTTCAGTTTTAAAGAAATCACATTGAAGCAGATAGTGATGTTCGGAGCCAACTTGACCAGAGTTACAGAGTCTACATGTTCTCTGATCAAAGGGTGTTCCGTCATATCGACCTGTCTCGACTGGGAACCAGTGATTAGCAGTTCTGAATTTAAAAAGGTAATTAGATTCATATTTTGTTAGTTTTGTAAGGTAGCCTTCAAATATTGGGGCTGTTTTAAAACTTGTATATGTTTGTCCTTTATGACTTTGTTGTAGTTGAATGTGCCATTGAATTTTAAATTGTGTTAGTAATTCGGTTTTGACTTGACGATGTATATTGTTTTGGGTTATTTGGAATTGGTTGTTCCATAAATGACTTAGGTTTACTGAGGTAAGAATTTCATTTATTTTGTTAGCCCATTTAAAGTCTGAGTTTGGCAAGTTCATCATATATTTGTAAATTTGTAGTGATAATTTCTGGTCTTTGCCTATTAGAAGTCTATTCCAGTATGAGATCATTCGGCATTTGATGTTTAATGCTATGGGGTGTCGGCCAAGTTCGCCATATAAAAAAGCTATTGGTGTTGATTTTCGAGCATTGGTGATTTTTCTGAGAAAGTTGTTATGGACTTTTTCCAGTATGTCTATGTTTTCGTAGCCAAATATTTCAGAACCATAGGTTAAAATTGGTAGTACAGTGTTATCAAATAGTTTTAGAGTGAGGTCAATTGGTAGATTTGCGTTGTTGGCACGTGTGTATAGAAGATGCATTGCTTTGGTTGCTTGCTCAGCTATATGTTTTCTCGCATTAAGGAAAGACCCATTGCTGGATAGAGTTATACCGAGGTAGTGGTAACGATCTGTGATTTCTACAGGATTGTTGCCTAATTTAAAATTAAAATTTTGTAGTTGTCTTGCACCGAATACTACAATTTTTGTTTTGTTTAGATTTATCTTTAGATGCCAGTTGACACAATAGTTATGAAAGATGTCTAGACTGTTTTGAAAATCTGATTTAGAGTCTGATAGAATCACCGAGTCGTCAGCATAGAGTAGGACAAGAAGTTTAAGCCACAGAGAAAGAGTTAGGGGATCTGTTAGTTCTATGCCAACCGAGCCATTATAATGCATATGTGTTTGAAGGTCATTTAGGTACAAAGAAAAGAGTAACGGTGATAAATTTTCTCCTTGCCGGACACCAATTTCTGAGATGAAGGCTTCTGATAGGTTGCCGTTAGAAGAGATGCGTGATTTGATGTTGTGATACATATTTTGAATTAGTTGTAGGAATTTACCATTAATGTTGTGTTTAAGGAGTTTATTCCATAAGCCAATTCGCCAGACTTTATCAAATGCTTGAGAGAAATCGATGAAGGCACAGTATAGTTTCTGTTTTCTTTTTTTTATTATTTCGATTAGTGAGTGTAATGTAAAGATGTGGTCAGAGCATGAATACCCTTTTCTAAAACCAGCTTGATTTTCATCTAAACTATTATTTTCATTTAGAAATTTAGTTAATCTGTCATTTAGTAAGGATGTAAAGAGTTTACCTAAGCAGCTCAAAATAGTAATAGGTCTGTAGTTATTTGGGTCTTTTGGGTCACCTTTATTTTTGTATATGGGTATGATAATTCCATTTAGCCAGCTTTGTGGGATAAATCCAGTTTCCAAGACACAATTAAATAATTTACAATAGACTGGAATAAGGAGATGTTTAGTAGTCTTAATGAATTCATTTAAAATGTTATCAAATGGGCTTGGTGTTTTAGAGTTTTTGAGCTTTTGGATACATTTTTCAATTTCTTCGTTTAAAATTATGGCATTTAATGTGTTATTTGTGTTGTTCAGATCTTGGTGAATTATGTCATTGAAGCGATTATCAACTATTGTGTTGGTGTTAATTTCTTTGAAATGGTCATAAAATTCTTCTAGTGTTGGTGTTATGCTAACTTTAGTTTTTGGTTTTAGTTTATTTAGAAAAGACCAGTACAGTTTAGGGTTTTTATCTGTCATAGAGCGTAGTTTATTAGACATGTTTTGTTTGCTAGAATTGATATGAAAGTTCATTGTGCGTTTGTAGTGTTTACTGCAATTTGTCATTCTAAGTTTGTTGTCTGGGGTTTTGTTTTTAATGTAGTAATTTTTGGCAGCATGGTAATTCTTGCGTGCTTTAGAGCATTGGGGGCCAAACCAATGTTTTTTATTTTCATGAGATGTGTTATAATAATATTTATTGTTTTCAGGATATGTGCTGGTGTATGCTTGATTGAAGACTGATTGAAGTTCATCGGTGATGTGCTCTACTGTCTGATGGGAATGAGGGTATGTGTTCATTTGTGTTAAAATTTGTTCTACTTTGTTTAGGTTAATATTGTTGACAAATTGATCTGTTAATTCAGGCTTCCATTTACGTTTCTGGTTAGTGTTTGTTGGATTTTTGGTGGTTACGTTTGAGCATACTTGATGTGGGGTATTTATGGTCCAAGCAAGGGCATTGTGTCCATCTGAAAAGAGTGAATCTGTTTCAATTATATGGAAATCAGAGATATGGTAAAAGCACTCGGATGAGGCAATAACATAGTCGATGGTTGATTTATTTCTAAAAGTTAATTTGTCAGTGGCATTCTCTGGGGGGAGTCTTCCATTGAGGATGAAAATGTTGGTATTTTTACATAGGTCGATAAGGCGAAATCCGTGTGTGTTTGTGCGATGGTCTTTAGAGTTGCGATTTAGTGGAATTGATAATTTTTCGAGTGTTTTGTATTTGTCAAGTTGGCTCTGCATGTCATCATCAATATTAAAAATATCATTTAAATGGGGATCTGATATTGCATAATCTCTCATACTGCCAACTCTGCCATTAAAATCACCTGCAAGGAATACATATTCATTTTCATTACACTTTTGGGAGATTTCATTTTCAAAGACCATGAAATCATCTTCATTAAAAAATCTTGAGTTTTCCGATGGGACATATACTGCTCCTAATATTAAATTTTCTTCAAATTGTGTAAATGTTTTACAAATAGAGATCCAAAGTACCGTCGTGAGAACTTGTCAATTAACAGTTAGTGATACAGTTGTTGAACTTTGCGTTTGTCTCCAAACCCGAGACAAAGAAAAAACTAGCAAACATGCGTTTTCCAAGTCAATATTATAGTTTTATAGCTAAAATGTAACTAAAATGTATCTATAGCGATAGAGACTCACATGCGAACCACATATATCCAGTCGTAGTCCGTATACACTGTACTAGAATCACTTTATTCCAAATTTTTATTGCGCTTAAAAAACATCGACTAACTACACCGGAAACGGAAGTCCAAAAAGAGAGATGTCTTCATTACTGTTTATTATAAACACGTGCATTGATCCTTTAATTTATTCATTTCGTTTGGATCAAGTTTTCTCATTGGCAAACTTGCTAAACAACGTGCAACAAAAACTGCAAAAACACACGGAGGGACTAACAATCGTGTATAATTTAATTTAAAAATGATAAGCAACCTAATGATAAAGACGCTAGATGTAAATATGCACGTTTATATATGTATAGTTGTTGTCAGTGTTGTTGGTGAGCATGTACAACGAAGCCTTATACAACATTTAATCAAGTTTATTCAATGTTTGTTGTTAAGAAAATGCTGAATGCAGGCAAAGATTATGCTGAAAAAAAGTGAAAACATTGAAAACTTGTTTTGGAGAGATTTCTTACAAGTTATTTTGAGTATATTAAGAAGCTGTTGTTAGTAAGTGTGAAGTTAATGTCTTTAATTTAGAACCACAAGTTTAAGATAGGTTTGAATATTATATATAATAAAAGTATGTATCACATAGGAATTTGATATGTTAGAGATATTGTAAGCACATCAATTTTAGAAAATTATATTGGTGTTGAAATTAACTTCCAATTTTATGAAGGTTTATTTAGAACAATGAAGACATTTGTCAAGTTATCAGGCTTTCAGCTTGTGAAAAAGCCAAATAGAATGTGCATTTATATCATTTTTCTTGAACAACATAGTTTTCAATGCAAACCCAAAACAAAATTGTTTATAAGTCTTTTACTTATAATACAGATAGACCAACTTGCCAAACAAAATGGAATACACTTTTCAATAACATTGAATGGACAAAAGTACTTACCTTTGTTTTTAATGGATACATACACACAGTGAATTCAGACAAGAATTGTGCACATAATCCTAGGGACTAAATCTTTGTTATATAAAATGAATACCGGTATTGTACAGGATAAGTTATGCACTTTTTGTAATGAAAACGAGAACACTATTGAATATTTTATTCTGGGATTGCAATTTTACACAGAGAATTGTAAACTATGTTATGGAATGTTTATGTTCACATAATGTGCAAAACTATTATGAAATTCCTTGTCAAACTCTTTGGTAGCACAAACAGTAACATTACTGAAATCAATATTTTAACCATAGAAATGAAAAAAAATTCTTATGTAAGAGAAAGGGGCTAATTCCATCAACACTAGGGCTAAAAATAGTCTTTGCTTAGCATGGGAATTCAAAACAATATCACATGTCAAGAAAAGGAACTGCACAACTGGGCAATTGTACAACCATTTGTTTACCAATAACATAATCTTGTATATTTGTTCTTTCTTTCAACTACCAAATACCATAGTCATGTAATTTGTCTATGATTGATTTTAAGTACATATTTTTCGACAGTCCAAACTTCTTTTCTTCCTACCCTATTTCTTTCCTTGTGTATGTGTTTGTATGTGCGTGAAGTATGTGTGTGTGTGTGTGCGCGCGTGCGTGCGCGCGCGCGTGCGTGCGTGCGTGTGTGTGTGTGTTTGTGTGTGTGCATTGTATTGTATTCACGTTCATCATGTATTTATTTCATTTACCTCTAATATATCATTCCCAGTAATATGTAACAAAAGGTTTAAAGCATGTTAAAAATGTTAAAAATATTATTAGATACTAGCACATGAATTTAATATTTATACTAACAATACAAATTGTACGGTAAGGTAAAGTCACAATTCTTTACAAGAAAGAAAATTGAGCATTGAAAACAGCGGCGCATCTACGCCTCATTGATCTCATCAGATTCTGTACAACGTTCATGGGGATGTTTTCCCATTCCTGCAGAATGGCATGGGTGAGCTTCTGTAGGTTCTGCGGCTGCACGAGCGGCTTCCGTATTGCCCTGTCCAAGATGTCACATGGATGGCATATCGGCCGATAGAGTGGGCCAATCATGAGCGTTGATCTCATTCTGGTGCAAACAATGCATATCTATTGAGCAACGTGCGGACCGGTGTTGTCCTGCTGAAAAATAAGAATTTTTTGCCGGACGTGCATTGATATCACTGGCTGTTAGATCTCCTCCCTCTACCTTCGGACATTGAGGTTCCCGTTGATAATAACCAGGTAGAGCTTGCCCTCGTGCGTAATGACTCCGCAAACCACGAAACCACTGGAAGTGGTCTGCTTCACTTACACAAGCATATGTATAACGTAATCGTGATTCCTTTAAACGTTCGAGTGCGCCTCGGCCTATCATCAACTCAACTTGAAACATACGGATCATCAATCTTAAGCTACTTGTCGTAGAACATCTTCGAACATAAATGACCCATTTTCAGGAAAACAAGATGTAACCGAAATTTACATACCCAAATCCTGGCATAATGGAGCATAATCGTTCCACTGTTAAGAGATGACAGTTTAAAGTTCTATCAGCAGCAAGGCATGGTAGCGCCTGCCTGAAGACTGCCGATCGCGCGCGCTCGCTTGTCGTTGCTTATTAATGGCATAATGCACCTATCAATATTTTCCTCCGGGGGGGGGGGGGGGGGGAAGCGGCGGGCAATACAAGGGGAATTTGACTAATGTCATTTTCTGGGGTCTAATTCCCCACCCTAAAGCCAAGCATTTTCGTCTGAATCACCACAGTGGGAGATGCCATATTTAAGTTATGTGAAAAAGCCTACGTCTGAATTTCCCAATTTTATCAGGATCTAAAATCCGACCAAAGTCTATTTCCCGGGACCCGGAATTATTTGGCGTGTCAAATTCCCGCCTGGCGGGAATAACTTTCAGTCTAAAGTCCCGTATATGCCGGCCGCTCCCCCCCCTCCCCCCCCCGTGGGAAAATATTGATAGGTGCATAATGGATGAGAAATGAGATTTGGATACATGCTAAAATGAAAGCCTATCCTTACTGATTCAAATCAAACCATTTTCTGCACAGCAATTTCCACGAACAAATTTCCATTTAAGCAGAGACAATAAATGGGTCAGCATGATTTTAGCTTAACAATAAATATTACCAATAATTATTCCGTTGAAAAGATTTGATACTTGACAGTAATGTCTAAAAATTTCATTTATATACATTTAGTAATACGGTGTTTAATTGTTACATTTATATATTAGCAAATAAAAATATCATTAAAAATAATCAAGCTATACAATACATAAATAAACCTTTTTGAATGCAAAATCTTTTCAACTGTCATATTCGGACGCTGACTTGTGCGCACATAAACCGGTTTAACCCCCACATGTCTTGCATAGACCGTTCTAAGGCGGTGTCCCCAGTTTTATTCATGTTTGTTTTGTTTTTGTTATGTGTTTTTGTCATGTCCTGTGTATTGTTTTTGGGAATTGTCACTTGCCATAAATAATTGACCTCGGGCTGCTAATAAGAGTTCTCTCCTGCTGTCGCAGCTGGAGTTTCGCTTTGTTTATATTTGTAACAAGAGTACAAACAATTGCATATGTCAGATGGCAAATCTAACTGCATTGTTTCTGAATAACCAAACAATACAATTTGGAATAACCTTTGTGCACTTTTACCAACTCGACATGTACATACTTTGAACGAACTCGGATATAATTAATTTTAAGTATAATTGTTACATGTAGTGTCAACGTGGTATCAATGACCATCATATTATGATTCTGGTACACAACGCCTTCGGACTAAGTAATTTTCACGTTATGTCAACTAAAATAATGGATAATACTGCGACATATATCAACACTCAAGGACACAACTAATGAAAAAGAAATTATTAAATTCATTAAAGAAGAAGATATTTAATTAAATTTTATCATCTTTAAGCATTGACGCATGTGCCTGGACATGCTTGACATTCACTCTTATAAAGAACCAATAATACAATACATGAAATATCTACTGTTTCCCATATTTCTTCCGAAGGAATGTAGACGTCAACTTATGTAGACCGATGCGTTTGAGACAGAATAACACATGTAGTATTTCAAACAGAATTTAAAAAAGTCACACAATGAAGCAATAAAATCCGTAATGTATCTTTCTAATATCTTTCTCTGGTACGATATTTTTAGATAGTGGACAGCATAATGATATTTATATGTTTATGTGATGTATATGTAAGAGCTGCCCGATTGAATGTTAAATCTGAGATCTGTCAAGAAAGGTACCCCTGTACACAAAACCCCCAAGCACGCAAAAAGACCATGTTTATGGACGTTTATTGAAATATATAATTTAAACTGATATTTATCTTCACACTATGAAACTAAATCTAAAGCGTCTATGATAAAAAAAAATTCTACTATGTATATTTATATATAATATAAGCATTTAAATTATAACACAATTCTTGGGGCTCAAAATCAATCACAATTAATATATTTGCATGTACGTAATCTAGAAAACACCAATTTTATATCATAACTGTTTTGACATACAACGAAAATGTGGTGTAATATAAGTTACTTTTTTTAATAGTACTTCTGCGAGAATGAAAATGCCTAAGGTTGGTCCGTCGATACATCCAACAAAGCTCTGAAAGATGGAGACAATAGTACCCGGTAAGATAGAGATAAGGAAAGCCATTCCTAATGCCAAAAGTCCAAATATTACTGAAAATAATCGGGTTATTACAGCTGAATACCGTGCGCTGAACACTGGCCACTTCTCTTTAACGAGATCTTCATAAAGAATCGACGACAGGCTACTTATAACTGAGGAGAGAGTGCTAAATACTGTGTGTTAATATATAAGTAACTTAAACGTCATATTTGAAAATATTCATAAATTCATGTTTATGTTTTATTGCTATTAAATATATTATGCATTAATGTTTATATCATATACTTAAAAATGAATAGGTAATATATATAGTATGTATAGAGTTAATAAAATCTATTAAAGTCAAAATTTCTTATGGAAATAGATACGTTACAATACATGGACAGATACGTTACATCACAGTCAATTTTATATTGGGAATGAATACTCCTCTTAAATAAAATAAACCACAATGCATAGCAAATAATAATAATAACTGCATCATTGAAATACACGCAAACCAAAAAATAAACAAGGTTTTATATTTACCTTTGACAACGGACGTTATCTGTTTACCAATTTTCTGTCGAAATAAACTACGCGCTTCAAAAACAAATATGGAGTCTTCGAATACAATATTATTACGTCACCTATATTACATCATCAATGACATCACAAAAACGCATCGTGCATTTGCAATCAACCACAATAATTACATTTTCGCGCGCAAGAAATAAAACAATAACGTATCTGTTGTAATAACGTATGTGGTAAAACTGTTTACTATTCGATCAATGTAATCATATTTCTTCATAATATAACGCTACTAGGAATACGACAGATGTTTACTACAAACCTGTGTTTTTCGGAACTTGCAATGAAAGCGCTGTTTAATAATAAAACTTTTAAAATATCACATAAGTTAGTCGTTACGTATCTGTCGAGCTATTTAATCCATAGCCAGAGTATATATTTTGATCGTGACAAATGAACGATTTTATATTTGAATTGTTAAAAATGTAAGTGCAATATATGGATAGTCTATTTTATCCTACCAATAAATGATATTATAGAAGGAAACTCTACCTGTCAGATAAAGTTTTGCTTTATCCGACAGGCAAGGTTTATCTGAGACCCTCATGTATATACTTTTGACGGACTACTTTTGCCAGGAATGTCAGTGACGTCATAAACAAGTAATTTTAAAGGTTACGAAATGGGGCGATATTTAACTGTTCGTCTATTTGTGGAAATAAGACACTAAACATTCAATAATTACATTTTATTATATACCTTACAATAAATACTACATTACAATAAATTAAATAGTAACACATTTGTAGAGGAAAAAGAATCAATAACAGTTAGCTATCGACACAATACAGGTAGTTTCGGTTTAAAATAACTCGCCAAAATTCGCGTGCGCGCGTAATGACGAAATCAAATGTTTTACGTCATTCAGTTGAGTTTTAAGTTTACACAGTGTTGGAATTTAAAAAGACAAATCAGATTACAATCTTTAGTGTATCTGTGTTTTTTGGATGGATTAGGCCAGTCCTTTTTTATTTTCTGGTTTACAAAACTTTTTGGGGAACATGTCCACTGGCAGGTCGAAAAAAAAAAAAAAAAGTGTTCAAATCTTAACACAACGAACGATTTCCAGTTAGCAATTTATAATTAATAACAATGTCAACATTAAAACACACTATTACGTGAAGTTAGAATAAGACGTCAAACATGGTATAAACTGTTTTATTACACAAATGTTTCATATGCAGTTTAACCATTTGTATTTATGAATTTTACAGAGTAAATAAGTTCAATAGATGCCTGCATATATTTTAACAGCATCATTAAAATGATTTTACCACAAAGTTGTATACTTATATGGATTTACAAAATGAAAAGTGAGATGCCTTTTTAAAAGAAGACGAGTTAACCTGTGCAGGACTGGAATCCACAACTGCCCGAACACAGACCTTGCAAAACGAGCTTAATCTAACCACACAACGCAAATTTTGAAAATAATTGCTGTGAGGTCTCGAAAAACATATTAAATATCACTATATCAAGAGAAAAGTCCAAATAATATGATGTTAATTGTTTGGATTCTTATTAAGTCTTAATTCTTATTAAAAAAGAGAAACCAGTTTTAACATTTTTTTTTTTAAATATTCAACTCTGTGTAAATGCTAAATCTTCATGTATATATGAAATTTATCAGATATAAACTGAACTGCTAGTGTGTGTTAAATTATTGCATTACAATTGTGACAGAAACAAAATACAAGGCAAATAAGAAATTCTTTGTGTCGCGAAAATATATATCATCAACAAAATGCAACCATGACTTTCTCTTTTAAGTTTATACGAGACAAAGCTGTCTGTCCCCACATCCTCGTTTCGATGTGCCCGCAAGAAAATCTTGTTACTATTGATATTATTTGTTACAAATGCCACTTGAAATATACATCCAGTGCCTTCCACAGGAGTTTTTTAGGCGTCCCCGTCCCGAGAGGGGTGGGTTAGGGAGGGGTATCCCCTCCGTACGTCAAATTTTTTTGCGGCATGTGTCAAATGACGTTATCTGGTGCGTTTTAGCTATTAACATTAAGGCTAAGATGTTTTCAGTTTTTTTGTACAAGTTTAAACGAAATGAAATAAACAAAACATCACCGTTTCAACGGCATACCTCTAGCCTTTTAAAAGCAAAAACATCATTGTTGTTGCGAAACTGAAAGTAATGATTGTTTCCGGATGTTTATGTCCAATGCGCATCACATTCACACAGTGACGTCATGTCCAAACCCACTATTCTCGTCGTTCTCGAATCTTTAGGTTACACTCGATCTACTGATGGAGCCTCTTTTGTTCAACATATAGGCATGTATTTAGTGTTTTAACACTGTTTTAATCGTCACAGCTGTTGAACAAAGTACTGACTGAATAATTGGTGAATTGTAAAGATCTTCATTAAAATAATTATATTTATATTATATATTTGTTCCTGCAAAAACGGCGGGAAAATTTCCTCGTGCACATCGTACCTGCTTGTCAAATGTTAAAGACCTGTATGTATGTAAAGCACATGATCGGTACACGCACGCTTTCCATGCGTGGAACGTGACGTCGTGTTTCAGCAGACATTTCGCACTCTTTTGTAGAAAACACGGGTTTTACATGGCATACATGTACATAAACAACGGCGGACGCCTTGCTTAAAAAAATTGTCCTCGAAATTCCGGAACAATTTGTTGATCTCGATCGGCAATCACAGTGTGATACCGTCAAAAACAAATTACTATATTCGTACTCAAAATATTTCGAAAATGTGAACGTTTCGTCCCCCATCGGTAAAATAATTATTATATATATATATATTTTTTTTTCACTTTCAGAAAATTTACGTTCGCCGGTTTTGTAAACCGTAAAATCAAAAAGTCCTGGCCTTGAGACTTTATTTTTCTTCCAATCTTAACCAAACTTCCACAGTTTGTAATGTGATCATAAGACTGCAGCAGAAGCCAACAATGGGTCAGATTGGGCAAATACTTCAGAGTTATGGCCCATTTGTTAGTGAAAAAATGCAAAAACTTGCCTTATTCATGCATCGAGATTTCATTTATCATTCAATCTTGATAAAACTTGTTTTAAAACATATGTTTTGTATGGCCATAAGATCTCAACACAAGCAGCAAATGAGACAGGCCACAAACACAGCAGTGATATCCCCTTAATTGTGAAAATTAATGCAAAAATGAATTTGTTGCACGACGGGGACTTCATTTTCAACCAGTCTGGACCAAACTTGCACAATTTGTCTATGACCATAAAATCTAAAGCGAATTTCAATATAGGACGAGTAAATGGCAATACACACTACTCTTTGAAACAAGCCGGCAAGCATGACATGACCTTTGCGCAGTGGTCGCCATTATCTTTGAGAACTGCAGCATTAAGACTATTCCTCCTATATTGCCTGCGAAAAGTTGGATACCATGGTTGAGAAAATATATCCAGGTCCTTAACTTGTTCTATGTATGAGAATAAATCAGCTAGACAAATTATTTAAGGACATTATGGCGTACATTCCCACAAGCCTGTCACAGCAGTCGGGCTTTTATCTTCGCCAGTACTCCGGTGAGCCCTTTGGGCCATCATGGCCCTCTTGTATATAGTATGGATGTGTCTGTGAATATAAGTAAATAGATAAATAGATATTCAGCTCTTATGAGTACAAGTAAATCATATTCCCTG
Source organism: Congeria kusceri (assembly GCA_027627225.1). Taxonomy (NCBI): domain Eukaryota; kingdom Metazoa; phylum Mollusca; class Bivalvia; order Myida; family Dreissenidae; genus Congeria; species Congeria kusceri. The sequence continues at coordinate 25,956,734 of CM051028.1, forward strand.
TGTAGATGTGCAATGTCCTTGTGAGTACAATTAAACCATATTCCCGATGTAGACATGCAAAGACCCTGTGAGTTTAAGTAAACCAAGACAACCATATTTACTATTTCACCATATTCTATATGTAGACATGCAAAGACCCTGTGAATTCAAGTAACCATATTCCCTATAAGTAAACTATATTCCCTATGTAGACATTCAAAGTCCGTGTGAGAACAAGTAAACCATATTCGCATAGTGGGCATGCAAAGTTCTTGTGAGTATAGGCAAATCATATTCCCTATGTAATAAGCAAAGTTCTTGTCATTTTAATATTCCTACTGATGCAAATACCCAGTGATCACAATTAAAATATTTCCTATGAAGACATTCAAAGTTCTTACAAGTATAAGTACACCATATTCCCTATGTAGAGATGCAAAAACCCTCAACAAACTACATCATATCCCATGTGTAGAAGTGCCAAGTTAATGTGATTACAAGTAAACCCTATTCCCTGTGTAGACATGCAAAGTCCTTGGGAGTACAAGTCCTGCAAATACCTTGTAAGTACAAGTAAACCGTTATTCCCAATGTAGGTATATATGCAAATACCGTGTTGAGGACAAGTAAACGATATTCATTGTGTAGTCCTTTAAAAAAACGTTATTCCTTGTGTAGTCCTGCAAAGCCAGTACAAGTAAACCGTATTCCTTGTGTAGTCCTGCAAAGTCCGTGCGAGTACAAGTAAACCATATTCACTGTGTGGACATGCACGACCTTGTGAAGAACAATTAAACCATACTCTATATAGATATGCAAAGTCCTTTGCTTACAAGTAAACCATCATTACCTGTGAAGACATAAAGGGTTCTAGTGAGTTCAAGTAAATCGTATTCCATGTGTGAACATGACCTTGTAAGAACAATTAATGTGTATTCTAATGTAGACATAAAAAGTCCTTTTGAGTACAATTATACTGTATTCCCACTGTAAGTAGACATGAAAATACCTTGTGGGTATTAACATATTCCCTATTTAGACTGGCATAGTCTTTATGAATATAAGTATACCATATTTCCTACGTAGGCATGCAAAAATTCTGCGAGTACAAATAAACCACATCCCTTGTGTACTGGCTCAGTGCCTAAATCCGCCACATTTGGGAGGTATTTTTATAAGTAGTAAATCAATTTACACAAAAATTCACACAAATCGAGTTAGGTTTAATGTGCATTTGATGGCGTGTTTGGTCAAATTCCGAATACTTGGCATAGGAAAAATAATTATCAGAATTAATGGCCTAAACAAAGTAAAAAAATGACCGTGGAAGTGTTTAAATCCGCCACCCCTCTTCAGACTGCTTGAAAATAATAAATTTTTGATTAAATCCGTTTTTCAAAACAACTTCTTTTGAGTTTAAAACAAAAAACAAAAAACATTTGTTTGTTCGGAGTTCATTTTCAAGTGTTATTAAAAATCATAGTGATCCGAAAACACTTGGTAAAAAAAAATAGTCAGGAACTGAGTCATGCTTATCCTACATTTGACTATTGTTTGAATTCAAACTGTAATACTTCGCAGTTCATTGTTTGATGTTGAAGGTGTTTCAAATTCGTGAAATACATCTTAATATTTCTAAAATTAGATCATTTGTATAGATGTGAAACCAGAGCTCTATTAACAAACATATTTATCAATAGATCTTTATTGAAACTGAGGCGAAAGTACTGCACTTTTACAAATTTAACAAAAATACATTACATATATTTCAACGTCATTTTTCTTGGTTTTCTACGCTTATGCGAGAATTCGGTGTAACGCTTAATATCGTTGAATAACATAAGAGTCGTCTGTACTTAACATGATAATTCAATTTTATCATGAACACCATGCAGGACCTCAAAATTGCGCATGCACAGTATTCCCCGCGTGCAGTTTGTTTAAGGGGTCACGGACTAAACAATTGGATTAAATATTGAATTTCTCACCAGATCAAGAAGAAAATTTGTCAGCATTGTTAAGGAAAGCGTTTGTATTGATTGAGATCAACAAAAAAGTAATTACAGTTATACAAATGCTTAATTGGATGGGGTGGCGGATTTCGGACAGTGGCAGATTTAGGCACTGCGCCAGTAGAAGCGCAAACATCTTGTGAATACAGGTAAACATATTCCCTGTGTGTAGCAATGCAAAATCCCTGAAAGTACATGTACCATATCCCATGTGTAGAAGTGCAAAGTTCTTGTTAGTACTAGTAACAATATATCCTATGTAGATGTGCAAAAACCTTTTGAGTACAAGGGTAAACAAGTATGAGTAGAAGTGCCAATACCTTGCGAGTACAAAGAAACCATATTCCTTGTGTCTACAGACGTGCAAAGTCCTTGTGAGTACAAGTAAATATATTCCTTGTGTAGACATGCTAAGTCCTTGTGAGTACAAGTAAACATATTCCCATTATAGACATGCAAAGTCCTTGTGAGTACAAGTAAACATATTCCCATTATAGACATGCTAAATCCTTGTGAGTACAAGTAAACATATTCCCTTTATAGACGTGCAAAGTCCTTGTGAGTACAAGTAAACATATTCCCATTATAGACATGCTAAGTCCTTGTGAGTACAAGTAAACATATTCCCATTATAGATATGCTAAGTCCTTGTGAGTACAAGTAAACATATTCCCATTATAGACATGCAAAGTCCTTGTGAGTACAAGTAAATATATTCCTTGTGTAGACATGCTAAATCCTTGTGAGTACAAGTAAACATATTCCCTTTATAGACGTGCAAAGTCCTTGTGAGTACAAGTAAACATATTCCCTTTATAGACATGCTAAGTCCTTGTGAGTACAAGTAAACATATTCCCTTTATAGACATGCTTAGTCCTTGTGAGTACAAGTAAACATATTCCCATTATAGACATGCAAAGTCCTTGTGAGTACAAGTAAACATATTCCATAAGTCCTTGTGAGTACAAGTAAACATATTCCCATTATAGACATGCAAAGTCCTTGTGAGTACAAGTAAATATATTCCTTGTATAGACGTGCTTAGTCCTTATGAGTACAAGTAAACATATTCCTTGTGTTGACATGCTAAGTCCTTGTGAGTACAAGTAAACATATTCCCTTAATAGACATGCAAATAACTTGTGAGTACAATTAAACATATTCTTTGTGTCGACATGCTAAGTCCTTGTGAGTACAAGTAAACATATTCCCTTTCTAGACGTGCAAAGTCCTTGTGAGTACAAGTAAACATATTCCCTTTATAGACATGCTAAGTCCTTGTGAGTACAAGTAAACATATTCCCTTTATAGACATGCTCAGTCCTTGTGAGTACAAGTAAACATATTCCCATTATAGACATGCTTAGTCCTTGTGAGTACAAGTAAACATATTCCCTTTATAGAAATGCAAAGTCCTTGTGAGTACAAGTAAACATATTCCCATTATAGACATGCAAAGTCCTTGTGAGTACAAGTAAATATATTCCTTGTATAGACGTGCCAAGTCCTTGTGAGTACAAGTAAACATATTCCTTGTATTGACATGCTAAGCCCTTGTGAGTACAAGTAAACATATTCCCTTTATAGACATGCAAAGTCCTTGTGAGTACAAGTAAACATATTCCTTGTGTCGACATGCTAAGTCCTTGTGAGTACAAGTAAACATATTCCTTGTGTAGACATGCTAAGTCCTTGTGAGCACAAGTAAACATATTCCCATCATAGACATGCTTAGTCCTTGTGAGTACAAGTAAACATATTCCCATTATAGACATGCTAAGTCCTTGTGAGTACAAGTAAACATATTCCTTGTGTAGACATGCTAAGTCCTTGTGAGTACAAGTAAACATATTCCCATTATAGACATGCTAAGTCCTTGTGAGTACAAGTAAACATATTCCTTGTGTAGACATGCTAAGTCCTTCTGAGTACAAGTAAACATATTCCCTTTATAGACATGCCAAGTCCTTGTGAGTACAAGTAAACATATTCCTTGTGTAGACATGCTAAGTCCTTGTGAGTACAATACACATATTCCCTTTATAGACATGCCAAGACGTGAGTACAAGTAAACATATTCCCTGTGTAGCAATGCAAAGACGTTGTGAGCACAATTAAACATATTCCCTGTGTAGCAATGCAAAGACGTTGTGAGTACAATTCCTTGTGAAAACAAGGAAATCATATTACATTTATAGTGTGCAAAGTTGTTTAAACAAAAATCTCCGTTCCTTGGTGAAACAATGTAATACATTTTCCTACACATTATTTATGCTATAGATAATGATAAATATTAACTTAACCATGTTGATTATAAATACGGTGGACTGGTTCATGTTGTTGTTTTAAAAACTGGACATCAGATTGACGAGTTTTGTGTCAAGTGTTTTCTTAGGTTCGGATCTGTGTGCGATGATTCCAGGCTGCAGATTGGTGTAGTCCGTTTACTGGTTATCTAGTTCATGTGTTTAGGACATTTCAATTCGATGTTTTATTTTTGTAATTAGTTCATTTGTCTTGGAACACAATCTGTTGCTAAAGGAGGTTATATTAGCAATCCATAAAATTTAGAGTAATGTTTGGTCATGTAGAGTAGGTGATTGGACATTATGAACATATAAGGATTGGGGTGAACTGAATTGCATTGCTTTTAAGATGTCCGTGTTGTATAATGCATCAGCTTAGATAAATAGCTAAATGGTACATTTCACATGTAAATAAAGTACCTCTACATTTTTAACTTTGTTAGCTTGCATAATAAAATAAGTGAAAAATAACGACAGCCATATTGAAGACTTTCACTACAAGTTGGTCATTGTTAGCTTGCGTAAAAATGTACAATGACCAACTTGTAGTGAAAAAGTCTTCAATATGGCTGTCGTTATTTTTCACTTATTTTATTATTAATACTTGTGACGAACATTAATCATTTTATTAAGTTCTTTAGTATGTGAAGTTGAAATAAGACAACATCGAATAGACCTATCAGGTGAACCTTCTTTTTTTACTGGGCATTTTTAGCTCACCTGAGCACAAAGTGCTCATGGTGAGTTTTTGTGGTTGTCCGTCGTGCGTGCGTGTGTGTGTCGTCAACTTTTCATTCAAACAACATCTCCTCCTGTACCGCTTGGCAGATTTTCACCAAACTTCACAGTAATGATCCTTGGGTGAACCTCTTTCAAAGTTGTTCAAATCTTTCCGGTCCGCTGCATATTTAGGTCACCAGAGCTAAAAATAGATTTAAAATGTGTAAACTTAATCTTCTCTGAAACTGCAGGGCCCAGAAGTTTCATATTTGGTATGTAACATCCTATAGTGGTCCTCTACAAAAGATTGTTCAAATTATGTCCCTGGGGTCAAAACGGGCCACGCCCTGGGCGTCACATGGTTTATATAGAATATATAGCAAAATGACTTTAAAAATCTTCTCTGAAACCACAAGGCCCAGAGGTTTCATATTTGGTATGTAACATCCTATAGTGGTACTTGACAAAGATTGTTCAAATTATGCTCATGGGGTCAGAACTGGCCACGCCCTGGGGGTCACATGGTTTATATAGAATATATAGCAAAATGACTTAAAATCTCCACTAAAACTGCGAGGCCCAGAGTATTCATATTTGGTATGCAACATTCTTTAGTTGTCCTTTACAAAGATTGTTCAAATTATGCCCCTGGGGTCAAAACAGGCCACGCCCCGGGGGTCACATGGTTTATATAGAATATATAGCTAAATGACTTTAAAAATCTTCTCCTCTGAAACCACAAGGCCCAGAGGTCTCATATTTGGTATGTAACATCCTATAGTGGTCGTCTAAAAGATTGTTCAAATTATGCCCCTGGGGTCAAAACTGACCACGCCCCAGGGTCACATGGTTTATATAAGCTTAAATAGCAAAATGTCTTTAAAAATCTTTAAGGCCCAGAGGTTTCATATTTGGTATGTAACATCCTATAGTGGTCCTCTACAAATATTGTTTAATTTATACCCCTGGGGTCAAAACTGGCCACGCCCCGGGGGTCACATGATTTATATAGACTTAAACAGCAAAATGACTAAAAATCTCCTCAGAAACCACAAGATCCAGAGGTTTCTTATTTGGTGTGTAACATTGCATAGTGGTCCTCTACAAAGATTGTTCAAATTATGCCCCTGGGGTCAAAACTGGCCACGACCCGGGGGTCACATGGTTTATATAAACTTAAATAGCAGAATGTCTTCAAAAATCTCCTCTGAAACCGCAAGGCCCAGAGGTTTCGTATTTGGTATTTAACATCCTATAGTGGTCCTCTACAAAGATTGTTCAAATTATGCCCCATGGGTCAAAACAGACCACACCCCAGGGGTCACATGGTTAATATAGACTTAAATAGCAAAATGACTTTAAAATTCTTCTCCTGAAACCGCAAGGCCTAGAGGTTTCATATTTGGTATCTAACATTGTATAGTGGTCCTCTACAAATATTGTTCAAATTATGCCCCTGGGTCAAAACTGGTCAAAGAGGGGGGGGGGGTCACATGGTTTATATAGACTTAAATAGCAAAATGACTAAAAATCTCCTTTGAAACGGCAAGGCCCTCAGCTTTCCTATATTTGGTACGTAACATTACATAGTGGTCCTCTCCAAAGATTGTTCAAATTATGCCCCCAGGGTCAAATCTGGCCACCACCCGAGGGGTCACATGGTTTATATAGACTTAAATAGCAAAATAAGTTTTAAAATCTTAACCTGAAACCGCAAGGCCCCGAGGTTTGTTCAAGGTTGTTCAACTTATGCACCTGGGATAAATATAAGCCACGCCTCGGGGATGCAAATTCCAATTGGGTTACAAGGTCTCATGTGAGCGTCCTAGGGCCCTCATGGCCCTTTTGTTTCCATTGACGGGTTCCAAACTGTTTCGTACAAACTGAATGTGTCCCGTGGAGTATAGGATCTCATTGCACATATTTAAGGCAACAGTCCGATATTTGTAACCAAAATTTGGTTAACTAATTTTAAGATGGGTGCAGTAAATTGGTCTATTCTGTGTTAAAAAAAGTGTGTCTTGACAAGCGAATGACATTGAGTCTCTTGTCTTTTAAAGATATATCTGTATATCTTGTTTTAATTGGGAATATTACTGTTTAAGGTTTACACAATTTGGACCATATTAATTTTGCAGTATTTTAGATAATATAATGTTCAGTACATTTTACATGTTAATATATATGATTTTTTTGCAATGCACATGATCTGTTTGCCTCTGCTTTACGGCTCCTTTTCAGGTTATCTTCATACCTGCTAGTGCTTGGTACCTTCAAAGAAGCACACTACATCCTTCAAGCTCCACCAATGACACCAACGAGGAAATAAGACCGATATGCAAAGCAAGTGTAGTTTAAGGGACGTTTTTCATTGGCATTTCCAAATCAATACCAGTGTCAGGGGGGTGAGTCAACACCCTTTGCTGGTCTAGAGCCATGGGAAATCCTACCTCCCCCTCCCACAGGGAGTAGGGTTGGGTAGCCCGCTCGCAGCTTTTTACCTGACCATTCGGCTCTAAAACCTCGCAAAAATCAGTCATTTAGGGATTTTGTTTTAAATTAAAGTACTTTATTTGTCAGTTGTTAGCCTTTGTGTGAGCCATAATATTCTTGTTCGGAATAAAAATTCAAATTTTATTGCTAATATATTTTGATTTATATTTGAAAAAATGTATTTCCGGGTATTAAAATACTAATTGTATTTCTTTTATTAATATATTAATGTTTACTTGTTTTGTCTTATACTCTAAAAATGATATCATTGGAACATTTTTAAGAAATAATAAAAAGTTAGGAAACCTATTTTTTCTTGGTGTTTTATGTTGCGTAGTTTGCATCAGAGATGTACCTTTGGAATAACAATACATTTGGGCTTATCATGACACGTTTATTAACATTGTATTGTTAATCTAAAGATACTCGTGCCAATATCTAAGTACTTCAAAGACGAATGGACATATGTGTTTCTGATCATTGTTTCTTTTTCATCGACATACAATGGTGGGGTTTTGCTCAGGAAAGCAAATGGTTTATTCATAACGTTTATAATAAACAAACACGAATTATTGCGGAAACCAGTTTACATACAAGATTTAACAATATGCTGTGTGCACATCTTGCAAAACCTAATCGGCTAATTTGCATGAATAAAAGGTCAAGTTGAAAAAGCTCTGAATTTAAAGAAACGACGACGAAAAGAAGGAATTACAAAAATGTGCAATATGCTGAATGCAGTCGCTCGTCAGTGGCGTTTTAGTAACATACCTAGAGGCTTTATTGCAATTGAATGTAGTTGGTTAAAACAACTATCAGGAAACCCAACTATCCAGAGACAAACTCGCTGACAAAACTTATCTTTTAGAAAGTTTAAGTCCATGATATATCATAAATCACTTTATTTATTATATTATAATGTCACTGTTTTAAATTAAGTTCATTGCACGGGTGCATGATACCTATAGTATTCCACCACACACTTCGGAGCAGATTGGGCAAAAACTGAAATGCAAGCATCTTACATCCACAGTCACCTTTGACATGTGAACACGGTCTTGTGCGAGGCAGTTTGCAAGGGCCAGTATTCACAAAGCTCATAAAGTTTAGATAAATATTTCTATGTGAACTCCAATGATTTGTTTACAAAAGGGTATAACATGAAACATCTCAGCAATATTTACTTCTTGGAAAAAAATATTTTTAATGTAAAAGGACCTACACATGAAACAATAAAAGACTTGACGGAAATTCCCCGAGTTTACGAAATAAGTTTTGCCCAAAGAGCTTTGTGAATTCGGGGCATGATGAATATTTATTCCCAGTAAAAATTTACATCATTAACTCAGCTATTGTAATATCGTAAGTGTTCAAAATATAAGAAGCAATTTCAAAGACTTAGATTGGAAATGACTAACAAGACTATGCTACTCACTTGATAACTAAATTTCATGGAAAATATACCAGCAAACAGCTAGACCATAACTTGAATTCAATGACATTGAACACCCGGACTGCATTTAACTAGGCTTTACACAGAACAGAACGACACCGAGATGCATAACTGTCTGCTATTTAGAACAAATTAAGTCCAACTATGGTAAAATTAACAGATGAGAAATTCAATTGTGAACTTCACAAAAAGGTTTGCAGGGAGCAGGTTCTTTTACGAGCATTCTATATGTTATAGACAGCAAATCTTGAAATATGATTCACCACTGGAATACATAACCCTGCTATTACAACTGATCGGACTTAAAATTGAGCGTCGCGTACATACATATACTAATGTCTGAGTTACAGACTTGACTTTTTTTGTAAAAAATGGCAGAGGCATCAATGAGCACTTAAAATGAAACTAGTCTACAGAATGCTTGAACATAATCTACACTGAAAACGATGAAGACTAAAGTCATTTCATACTGGAGTGTTTTGTCTTACCCGTTAACTGGTGTGACAACAGGATAAATCTCTTCAATAGTCGCTGCTCTAAACACTGACAAATACAAACTATTCAGAAATAAATGATTTTATTAAAATAACAATACAAGTCGTGATTATGAGCACTCGTTGGCATTAAATTGCAACACAAGTCTATATAATATCCAATACATAATGAGTGTCATTCTGCAATTGTATAAAAAGTGAAACTGTGGCAACTAAGTCCAGACGTGATGGACAAAGTTTCATTCTCTGCACGTGTATGCAAGTTCATCCAGTTCCCATCATGTATTGGAATCTGTCTATTTAAACACCACTTTGCGGTACAATGAACAACGTTATCAGAAAGCTGAGGCTCCTTTGATTATATAGTCCTGAAAGCAGATAAATGATCCTCTGTTAAATCGTTAAATAACCTATAAATCATATTTGTCCCATCATCACGCCTGCATGGACGAGATAACACCCCGTGGGATAAACTTGGCTGTATTCCACCTTGATGAATACCGCAAGCACGCGCATTATAATGACGTCATGTTGTTTATTTTCGTGACATCATTTGATGTTTTTCGTGTTATTTAGTGATTTTCTATCGTTGATTTTCAATATAAAAACGGAAAATGATGGGATAAATAGAATACCAGGTAAGTGTTGAATACAGATACGTTTATTTGCTCGGCACAAAAACCTAGACCACTCGCCAAGGCTCGTGATGTAGGTTGCCTAAGCCTAGCTAAATAAACGTATCTGTATTCAACACTAACCTAGTATTCTCTGTATAATTAGTACTTATTTCCCTTATAAATACTTCTAATACGCATTTTGTTTTCTACATAAGTTTGTCGATGCATGAACACTGAGCCTCCCATAACAGCTGAACAAAATGGTGTATTATAATCTAATTGTCTTTCGCCTATTTACTTGCCGTCTTTAAAGTTGAATTAATCTGTAAAATGACGCAGGACTATGAATATGTTTTCTAGTATAATGAACCTTTCAATACAAATGAACATTAAACGACATGTTTTAACATAACTTCATAATGGTTTAAACATGAAACAACATTTTTTTACTTAACACTTAAAAAAGGTAGCCCTGCAAGTCCTTGAATCGTGAACCATTCCTCACTTTTTGTTTAAATTCCAAAAGCTTTGTCTATACTACCAGGTCATGTTTTATGTAGGTTTTTTTAACAGGTTGGGTAGATTTACGAACGAAATTATTACTTTGTTTACTAATTCGGGCGTATAAATGTAGTTTTGTATTGGAAACACAATCGTTTCATTTGAAAGCTTTATGCCTTAATTTAAAGGCTCAAAGGCAATTATGGCCGTTAGCCTCGGTGATATGAGCATAACTAGATCTATAAGGGCTTCAGTGTATCAAAGTTCAGAGTTCGGGACGCAACAGACTGTTTCATTTCAAGTCAAAACCCCGGGCATACCTTTAGAGGTCCAAGTGCATTTGTGGCCTGTAACCCAAGCGATCTGAGCATAACTACGGGAGTTGCATCAGTGCTGTATAGCCGCTGGAGACCGTCAATGGTGGCCATGACCGGCAGGACCTTGCGCAAATACGTCAGTGAACCTGAAATAGCCATTAGGTTTGATATTTGATAGCCACATTTCATGTTAATAAATTGACAATTCCCCAAATATTCCTTTTATGCCTTCAACCGATTCCTATATGTATTTTCCTAATTTTGGAAAGAAATCCTATATTTTGAAAACCTCCAATATATCCGATCTTTAAGAATTTTGTCCTATTTTTAGCTCACCGGAGCACGAAGTATGGGACCTCTCCGGCGTCGCCTATCGTCCGTCGTCAAGGTGCCGTCAACAATTTGGACCGTTATCGCGATAGACTACATTTTTAGCTCACCTGAGCACAAAGTGCTCATGGTGGGCTTTTGTGATCGCCCGTTGACCGTCGTGCGTGCGTGTGTGCGTCGTCAACTTTTCATTCAAACAACATCTAAACCGCTTGGCAGATTTTCACCAAACTTCACAGGAATGATCCTTGGGTGGACCTCTTTCAAAGTTGTTCAAATCTTTCCGGTCCGCTGCATATGTAGGTCACCAGAGCTAAAAATTGATTTAAAAAGTGAAAACTTAAAAAATCTACGAAACCGCACGGCTCAGAGCTTTCATATTTGATATGTGACATCCTCTAGTTGTCCTCTACTAAGATTGTTCAAATGATGCCCCTGGGGTCAAAACTGGCCACGCCCCAGGGATCACATGGTTTATATAGACTTGTATAGCAAAATGACTTTAAAAATCTTCTCCTCTGAAACCGCAAGGCCTAGAGGTTTCATATTTGGTATGTAACATTGTATAGATAGAGGTCCTCTACAAAGATTGTTCAAATGATGCCCCTGGGGTCAAAACTGGCCACACCCCAGGGGTCACATGGTTTAAAGAGACTTTAATAGTAAAATGACTTTAAAACTTCTTCTCTGAAACCGCAAGGCCCAGAGGTTTTATATTTGGTAGGTTAGCTGGATGTAATGTTTAGGCAATGTGTAAGAAATGTAGTCCATCAGTCTTAGTATATAAGACCGTCTTATATCATACATTTTCACTTTAGATCTACTACATTGAATTTGTTTACAGGCATCTTCTCTGAAACCGCAAGGCCCAGAGGTTTTATATTTGGTAGGTTAGCTGGATGTAATGTTTAGGCAATGTGTAAGAAATGTAGTCCATCAGTCTTAGTATATAAGACCGTCTTATATCATACATTTTCACTTTAGATCTACTACATTGAATTTGTTTACAGGCGAAGAGTTAGCTGTACATGTAAGCCCTATGCAAACATTGAGCTACTTTTTATATGGGCAATGTTTGCTTACAGGCTGTACCGGGGAACGACCATTTCTGTGGTTGAAAGTTTTCCTTCTTTGCCTATATTGTTCCGACAGGAGTTTGATCGCTACTTTCACGTCCAGAAATTAGATAGTTATTGTGAACGGTTGCAATATAAGTTACATACCTGGACAGATGATCCATTCCTAATAAATGTTCCATACATATGTATATGAAAACACTTTCATTTTACATGCCTGAGCTATTTAAACCTACACGCTATTGCATTTTTAAATAATCTCGCTGTCCTCCACAATTAAATTGATATTCTGCTACGCTGTAGAAGTGTTACGTCATTCTATTGGTCAGTATCAGGATAGCCTCACTCTGATTGGTTTGAGTGCTGAACGATGCTGCAATTTTGGGAATTTCTACATACATGTGATAGATTTATACACAAGTTTAAATCGGATTTAAATGCTTGTATTAGGTAAATTTCGGCTCATGTTAATCAGTTTAGGTGTTGTTAAAGTACAAAACGTTGATAGATAACTCTATTGTTGCAAATAATAGAAATTTAAGAAAATTTAAACTTTTAGGTTTCCACCACATAAATGGTCGTTCGGCGAATTTAGCTCTATATCAAAAGTAACACTAAATTCGCAGCACGTCTCATGAATAAGACTAGCGAAGTGTATATTTCTAATTTAATAATGAAATGCCAAATATGAAATGATAGCAATAGATCTATATCTAGTCTAACTTAGGTGAAACTGCACATTTTTTTGTAAGGCAAAATGATGCAGCAATCGAGTCTGTGACTCTGACACTGCAGTCTGTTTCACCAGCATGTACAGAAACACGTAGCATATAGTTTAGTCATCTACTTTAAAGCTTTCATTTGTACAGTTTAATTAATTGTGTGCAGCACACAAAAAACTTCACACAGATCATGTCTCTCCAACAAAGTTTTTAATGCTTTGTTGCCAGCAGCCACCCAAGGACCTCTTCTCAGAAGAACAACTTTTTAGTACCAGATATTGGACATGAATACTATGCCTCATCAACATGTGGGTCGACATGTTGCACCAGCAGAAACCATGAAGGACAGCTTTCTAAATTTGTGTATAGGGCTTGCACTAAAATGAAATGTTTGTGTTGGATATAAGCGTTGAATAGTGGAAGACCTGAACATTTCAGACATTAAATGAAGTATAAAATAAAGCTTTGTTTTAAGTCATTTCTGATAATTTTGTGATATGCCAATAACTTCATTGAAAGAAGTATACATTTAGGTAAACCGTGTCATCTATTTCCAGGTTACATTACTTTTGCCACGTATGTTGTTGTTTCCTTGATAATTTTATAGTGTGTGAATTTTATGATTATGTTATGTCATTGGGAAACAAAAGAGGAAAAAAACTATATCAAAAGGCTGTTTATTGTTGTGCTTCTGTTAGCTCTGAAGTACTGTATATTTTGATTTAATACATAAAAAGCTTTTAAAAATCTAACGTAGAAGGGGGTACCCCCCCCCTCCCACCCCCACCCCCAACCGCGGCTATTTGCCCCTGTGCCTTAGCAAAATTCTGGGGAAAGACCTGGGTATGTAATATTGAATAGTGGTTTTCTACGAAGATTGTTAAAATTATGCCTCTGGGGTCAAAACTGGCCACATCCCGAGGGTCACATGGTTTATATTGACTTGAATAGTAAAATGACTTTAAGGCCCAGAGGATTCATATTTGGTATGTAACATTGTTTAGTGGTCCTCTACAAAGATTGTTCAATTGATGCCCCTGGGTTCAAAACTGTCCACACCCCGGGGCTCACATGGTTAATATAAACGTAAATAGCAAAATGACTTTAAAAAACTTCTCCGCTGAAACCACAAGGCCCAGAGGTTTCATATTTGGTTGGAAACATTGTAAAGTGGTCCTCTATAAAGATTGTTCAAATGATGCCCCTGGGGTAAAAACTGAGCACACCCCAGGAGTCACATGGTTTATATAGACTTAAATAGCAAAATGGCTTCAAAAATCTTCTCCTCTGAAACTGCAAGGCCAAGAGGTTTCATATTTGGTATGTGACATTTTATAGTGGTCCTCTGCAAAGATTGTTCAAATGATGTCCCAGGGGTCAAAACTGGGCCTGCCCTGGGGTCACATTGTTTATATAGACTTAAATAGCCAAATGACTTTAACATCACCTGAAACTGCAGTGTTTTCGTATTTGATATGTAACATTGTATTTTGGTCCTCTACAAAGATTGTTCAAATTATGCCCCTGGGGTAAAAAGTGGCCATGACACTGGGCGTCACATGATTTATATAGACTTATATGGCAAGTGGGCCTTAACAATCTTCCTTGTTGAAACCGTAAGGCCCAGAGATTTTATGTTTTGCGTGAAACATTGTGGAGTGGTCCTCTACAAAGTGTTCAAATGATGTCCCTCGAGTAAAAATTGGCCACCCCCTGGGGGTCACATGGTTTATATACATTTAAATAGCAAAATGACTTGAAAAATCTCCTCTTAAACCGCAAGGCCCAGTGGAATCATATTGGGTATGTAACATTGAAAAGTGGTCCACTACAATATTGTTGAAATTATGCCCCTGGGGTACAAGGTGGCCATGCCCTGTGGGTCACATGGTTTATATAGACTAAAAAACATCAGACTCTCTAAAGGCCCATATCTTTATACTCAGGTAAGGCGTTTAGTGCCATTTTTCCCTCTTGTTATTAGCCATTATGATGCCTTAAACTCAGGTGAGCGACCTAGGGCCATCATGGCCCTCTTGTTCATTCAATCTTGACCAAAACTGCACAGTTAGTATATGGCCATAAAATCTTGGACGAATTCGTTAATGGGCCTAATCGGACCAGTAACACCAGAGTTATTGCCCCTTTTTCATGCAAAAAAAGTGCAAAAGTGCCCTTTTGCAACGTTTAGAGTTTATTTTCGATGCAATCTTAACCAAACTTTCATAGTTTGTAAATGACCATCAGAACTCAGCAGACGCCAAAAACGGGCCAGATTGTGTGTCAAACACCAGAGTTATTGCCCTTTGTTTATTAAAGAAATATACAAAAATGGACATTATTCAGGATAGAGAGAGACATTTTTCATCCAATCTTCACCAATCTTGCACAGTTTGTCTATTACCATAAGATTACAGTTGAAATCGAATATAAGCAAGATCGGACCAGAAACACCCGAATTATTGCCGTTTGTTTGTGAAAAAAATATGCAAAAATGGACATCATACAGGATAGAGACTTCATTTTTCATCCAATCTTCACCAATCTTGCACAGTTTGTCTATAACCATAAGATTAAAGGTGAAGTCGAGTAATAAGCAGGATTGGACCAGAAACACCAGAGTTATTGCCCTTTGTTTCTGAAAAAAATATGCAAAAATGGACATTATTAAGGATAGAGACTTCATTTTTCATCCAATCTTCACCAATCGTGTACAGTTTGTCTATGAACTTAAGACTACAGGTGAAGTCAAATATAAGTATGATCGTTCCAGAAACACCAGAGTTATTGCCCCTTGTTTGTGGAAAAAAACATCAAAAAGTTATCAATGATTGGCTTGCACACACGATTTTTGATTCAATGTTGACCAAACTAACACCGTTTGCGCATGACCATAAAAATTTATTGAGGAAATTTGATTTCCAACAGTTGCAAGACTTGCATGCAGTTATTTGTACATGCAACTTCGATGTCTAAGAGCCTGCATTAACATCATTTATCATCATTGGAAAGAAAAGTATCAAAGAAAAAGCAAAACTTTACCTTATAGCACAGCCATTGCAATTATCTCATTGCAACTAGTTTTCCAAAATCTGTTTGCGAAAGACATCAAAATCTACTGTTTGTGCCTTTTCCAGAATTGTCAATGACTTAATGAAAAAGGGTCAGGTAAGAATATCGAGAAAAATGATTTGAGAACCTTTAGCAAAAAAACGCACATCCACTACCCAACTCATGCTTTAGTTAGCCCATTGCACTAACCGATGTTTTAAATGAAAATTGATCCCACCCCCTCTGTGAATTGTTCTGATACCTTAATTGCCAAACCTGTCACAACAGTATGGTCTTCATCTGTACCAGTTCTCAGGTGAGCGCTTTGGGCCAAAATGGCCCTCTTGTTTTGCAAAATTTGGACATTCAAGCGTCTGAAATTGGTCCGTCAACAGTATATGAAGAACCTGTTTGTTGATTATTTTCCTGCTCAATTCGCTCGCATCAAACTGGCCGTAATACTCAAGATTATTGTTAGGTCATAGCATTATGTCTCAGTTGCCATTTGATTAGCATGAACACGTTGAGCAAACGTTTTGTTCATTAAAACACAAGCTGTACGACTTATCAGGCTAGAATTTGATCCCATATTATCCTTATTATCAAGTATTTTTACTATAAAATTCCTATATATTCTTCAAACCATCGGCAAATAGTCCTTTATTTTTGTTGAAAATATTCCTATCTTGTTCCTTTTTTTTCTATGGAACTTTGTTGACAACCTGCTTTAAGCCAGTTTTATGGGAATGAGAAAGAGCAAACAAAGCGATGCTTTAAGCCAGTTTTATGGGAATGATAAAGAACAATAAAACAAAGCAATGCTTTAAGCCAGTTTTATGGGACTGATAAAGAGCAAGCAAACAAAGCCATGCTTTAAGCCAGTTTTATGGGAATGATAAAAAGCAAGCAAACAAAGCCATGCTTTAAGCCTGTTTTATGGGAATGATAAAAAGCAAGCAAACAAAGCCATGCTTTAAGCCAGTTTTAAGGGAATGATAAAGAGCAAGCAAACAAAGCCATGCTTCAAGCCAGTTTTATGGGAATGATAAAGAGCAAGCAAACAAATCCATGCTTAAAACCAGTTTTATGGGAATGATGAAGAGCAAGCAAACAAAGCCATGATTTAAGCCAGTTTTATGGGAATGATGAAGAGCAAGCAAACAAAGCCATGGTTTAATCCAGTTGTATGGGAATGACGAAGAGCAAGCAAACAAAGCCATGCTTTTAGCCTGTTTTATGGGAATGATAAAGAGCAGGCAAACAAAGCCATGCTTTAAGCCTGTTTTATGGGAATGATAAAGAGCAAGCAAACAAAGCTATTTCAACAAAGTCCTGTTTCCCACAAATGTACCAGGAGTCCTGTTTCCAATTGTTGATACTACAATATGCAAAGACATATGGTTTTCTCTATGCTGATGATTATTAAAGGGATATTTGTCTGAAAATGACAGAATTACAATGTATGTGATAGAACATTAAATTGTATTCATTCCTTATTATAAAAAAATGAAGAATTTTATGAAAGAATCGTTACTGCACAAATACTTGCGTTTTGATACTTGAAATTGTAATCAACCAATGTTTAATTAAGGAACAGTAAAATCGAGAGAAATCATTATTTGGTTGATTACTGGTACTCCCTTCAACATTAACAGACATTAATATGATCGTGTAGACATGTACATGTATGCAGATGGATGTTAAAACCATAGCTATAGAAATTCAGTTTGGGGTATTAACACAAGATATTTCTGGAATGATTATCGTGTGCCTTACCAAGATCACTTCCGTTTGCTGCTGCCTTCGCTATGACCTCCGACAGCTTGGTTACGTCCCCGAACCCTAGGTTGACCCCTTGACCTGCAAGGGGGTGCAGTCTGTGTGCAGCATCTCTGCAAACACAAGTCTTCCTTTGTAAAACGCGTACTTCTTAAAACTCTTTCATAAAGCAAAGCAGCATCTCTGCAAACACAAGTCTTCCTTTGTAAACGAGTACTTCTTAAAACTCTCTAATACAGCAAAGCAGCATCTCTGCAAACACAAGTCTTCCTTTGTAAACGAGTACTTCTTAAAACTCTCTAATACAGCAAATCTCTGCAAATACATGTTTTCTACTTCAACTTTCTAGTCCAGTAAATTTATGTAGAACTTCATGTTCTTATTCACTTTTCAAACTTACTAATCCAGTCACATTTTAAAATCTTTTATAAGCACCAACACACTTGTTATTTTATACATGGCAACTGTGGACTAAATGGGGAAAAAGTACACTCCCAAATACAACAACATGACTCGAACATTATACCGGTAGTTGAAATACGTGGTATAATCTAATATAACTAAAATATTTCACTTAGCTTTAATTTTGCAATAGACAGCCCATCCCTTTCTATTACAATCGCTATCTACCACACTTAAAAATTATTTGGTTGTGTTACAATAACCAGACTAGGTCTGCCATGCCCACATTCTTTACCCTATAAGTGCCACCCTGTGTCGCACATAGTTTGATGAATGGGTGAGCCCCAGGGGGAATGCCCCCCTGCTGCCAGGCTGAACCCCTGTGATTATTGGAGGCAGCTGACGCACAGTGGCTTCACCTGAAATACAAGAGATCAACAAGGCTAAGACTGCTCACCTGATTTAAGCCGAAGCAAAGCAATAAATAAGCTCATTACAATGTGGTTTTGGATAAAGAAGCATCGGTATATAAATATGTAACCTTAAATAAGCAGCTTATATACGCATACTATTTTGGATTCACAAAACACTCTGGCATGACCAAATTTTGAGTTCTATATAAAATAACAAGAGGGCCATGATGGCCCAAAGCGCTCACCTGAGAACTGGTACATATGAAGACCATACTGTTATGACAGGTTTGAAAATTAAGGTATCTGAACAATACCCAAAGGGGGATACGATCAATTTTGATTTCAAACATCGGTTAGTGCAATGGGCTAATTAAAGTACGAGTTGGGTAGTGGATGTGCGTTTTGTTTGCTTATGGTTCTCAAATCATTTTTCTCAATATTCTTACCTGACCCATTTTCATAAAGTCAGTGACAATTCTGGAAAATGCAGAAACAGTAGATTTTGATGTCTTTTTCACAGGCAATTTTGGAGAACTAGTTGCAATGAGATAATATATAATTATATTGTTTATATTGGACTTCAACTGTAATCTCATGGTAATAGACAAACTGTGCAAGATTGGTGAAGATTGGATGAAAAATGAAGTCTCTATCATGAAAAATGTCAATTTTTGTATATTTTTTTAATAAACAAAGGGCAATAACTCTGGTGTTTGAAACACGACCTGGCCCATGTTTGGAGTCTCCTGAGATCTGATGGTCATACACAAACTGTGAAAAGTTTGGTTAAAAAGATTGGATTGAAAATAAAGTATACAAGTTGGAAAAGGCATTTTTGGAATTTTTTTGCATGAAAAAGGGGCAATAACTCTAGTGTTACTGGTGTGATCTGACCCAATAACATCCCATCCGAGATTTTATGGTCATACACAAACTGTGCAAGTTAGGTCAAGATTGAATAAAAAAATGTAGTCTTTATCGCGTCAACGGTCCAAATTGTTGACGGCATACGGACGATGGACGACGCCGGAGAGCTGCCCTATACCAGTAGCCCACCGAGCACCACCGAGCACTACGTGCTCAGGTGAGCTAAAAAGGATGACAGTTGGGCATAATTTTCCACTTCAACATATTTGGCATTTCAACTTTACAGAATTCAGGTTAGCAAAGTTCATTTTTAATGAATTTGACCAATTTAAGCCCAATCCTATGTTTACTATGTAATAATATATAATTTAATTATGGGCAAATAAATATGAACTATGTAATTAAGGGCAAATAAATATGTTTAAACCAATCAAACTGAATAGCCATATTTTTCACTTGATTATGGTCTACAATTGGCCCTTTTTTATCCAAAACGAAACTTTTAAAGCTTTCCCTGTATAGGTATATAATAGCAAGTGACCACTTGGCATGGTTGAACCAATAGTCTCGGTAATCAGCCACAAAACAAAGCTCCATATCCAAATATCTTACAACAACAAACGCATTGTCAATTGTGTAACTAATTAAGAAGTATCCAAATGCACAGTTCTGACGAATTTTGTTAAAATCTGTGCCTATGTGGTTCATGAATAGAGGTTGTTTATAGCAAATTATGATTAAACATTCTGGCCCAAAACTAATTAAAATCCATTACAATATAACAAGATTTTCAATAAATAAGTGACAATGAGATACCCTTTCAGAGAAAGAAGTTCAGTTTTACCTGGCACAATGTTTTGCAGCAGGCTCTGGAACATGTCTGAGACCCGGCCAGCAGCAGAGTTCATGTCCCTGTCGTGGATCTGAAGGAAATAGCCACACACAGAATAAACAGTCAGTGCATGGATGAAGCACAAAATCATTTCTTTTAACTAGACCTCTGTGAGTCGAATGTGTTGCCTGATGGGCATGTCTCAAGTACAAAAAAAAAATCATTTCTTTTAACTAGAACTCTGCGAGTCGGATTTGTCGCATGACGGGCCAATGTCAAGTACAATAAGAGCAATTATGCCGAAAACCGATCTGAACCTTTCTTGTATGCCTTTTAACACTTCCGTTAAGTGTCATAATGATTGCACAAAAACTTCTCAAGTTATTGTCTGCACAAACTAAAGTGGACGCCGCTGCCGCCAAAGTTAAGTAACCCCTTATATTTCCTTTTCAGGTGACACAAAACTGAAATATTTGTCATTTTGTGTTTTTACTTCTTTATTGCATTATCCCAATAGCCTTGGCTTTTATAGCATTATTTTTTTCAATATCATCATATTACATCTAAAATTCTTTGTCTTCACAAATCTCACATTTTGTGTGGTCTCAGTTATCATACACTTTTTAACATGCATTATTTAGTTCTTTATCTTCGCTGATAAATAAACCACTAATTATACATTTTACAGAAACATGTTTCTTTCTGAATGTTTGACACTGCTGTGTCTCTCTTATAGTCGAGAATTCTACAAGCTCTCCCACATATTGCATAAAAACCTTGTAAAACAAAGACTAACATATGCATCATTGACAGCATCTACAAAGCTTTCCTCATCAAGAGACATCAGCTGCTTGGCATGTTCAGGGGAAGTGGTCCAGATAAGACTCATGGCTGTGTTGGACATCTGAAATAAACACCCAATATCTACATGTTTATGAAACTTTTTATCAGTGTTGTACTTATAACTGCAACTGTTACATATATAACAAGGCTTGTCACAGGATGTGACGTATGCCCCCGAAGCATATGCTTGTCAGAGGAAGGCAACACATTGTCAGTTACATGTTGTTCCTACAAAAAGAGTTATGGTCCTTGTACAATGCACTTTCTCTCAACATCCTCTATCAATATATGTGGTTTTATTTTAAATCACTTCAATACTAATGTACTATTACCTTGTGTTCTGCACTTCCTCTTTTTGTCCTCTATCATTTATGAAGTGTCATTTCATTCCCTTTAATTATAATGGAGTTATGTTCTGCACAAGAAAATTAAACAAAGGGCAATAACTCCTTAATATTGAAGAAATAGTTATGGTCCTTGCAGAGTTTTGGTCCTTGTACACTGCACTTACTCTCATTGTCCACTACCATTCTATGAAGTTTCCTTTGAATCCCTTCAATACTAATGGACGTATGCTTCGCAAAAGAAAATAAAACCAATGGCAGTAACTCCATAAATATTGACGACAGAGTTGTGGTCCTTGTTCTCTGCACTTTGTCTCATTGTCCTCTATCATTTTATAAAGTTTCATTTGAATTCCTTCATTACTAATGGAGTTGTGCTCAAAGGGCAATAACTCTGTAAATATTGAAGAAAGAGTTGAGTTTCGTGTACTCTGCACTTCCTCTCATTGTCCTCTATCATTATATAAAGTTTCGTTTGAATCCCTTCAATACTAATGCAGTTATGCTCCGCAAAAGAAAATTCCACAAAGGGGAATAATTCCATATATATCGAAGAAAGAGTTATGGTCCTTGTGCTCCTCACTTCCTCTCATTGCCCTCTATCATTAAATGAAGTTTCATATCCATCCGTTAAATACTAATGGAGATATGCTCCGCACAATAAAATTATTGCTTCACATAAGGAAATAAAACAAAGGGAAATAACTCCATTAATACTGAAGAAAGAGTTGTTGTCCTTGTGCTATGCACTTACACTTATTGTCCTCTGTCATTATATGAAGTATCATTTGAATCCCTTCAATACTAATGTACTCTGTAAATGTTGAAGAAAGAGTTGTGGCCCTTGTACTCTGCACTTCATATAAGAATGAGAGGAAGTTTCATTAGAATCCCTTAATACTATGGTCCGCACAAGAAGTGTGACGAACGGACGGACGGACGGACAGACAGATGGACGATGCGATTACTATGTACCCCCAAAGTTCCCTTCGGCAGCAAAAGAGTGTATATTATGCTTACAATTATATTACAAGAGTATTTTCAGCAATAATAAACACTGGAAGTTTATAAGGAATACTATTATCTAGAAATCTGCGAGTCAAATGTGTCACCTGAAGGGGCATAACGCAAGTAAGTTAGGCCGAAAAGCAAACTTATCCTTCCTCTTATGGCTACTAACACTCCCCTTAAGTTTCATAATGATTGCACACGAACTTCTAAAGTTATTGTCTGCACAAGCGTTATTTGAACTATTGTTTTTTAAAGGGGGCATAACTCAAGTACGACAAGAGCAATTATGCTGAAAATTGAACTTAACCGTCCTTGTATGCCTACTAACACTTCACTAAAGTTTCATAATGCACAAAAACTTCTCAAGTTATTGTCTGCACAAACTGCGACACAATAATAATAATAATACTTGCATAACAAACAGAAGTTGTGCAAATAAACCAGGTGGTCTGGTCACTATTTGTAAAATCATGATTCAGTTATATAATACATTCAGCTTACTAACTTGTAAATTAGTATTTTATTTCTTTTTAAAAACAAACCTCAGACACAGAAAATTGTACTCAGTTAAATTCAAACTTTCATTATTTGCCATATAATATTCATTCAGAACACCATACATACTATTTGTATAGAACAAACTGTAAAGTTTAGCCATAAATACCTTGTTAAGTTAAAATTGAAATATGATTATCGAGTGTAAAGAAGGCCAAAAATGCAACTTACAGGTAACAGAGCAATTGGTCCTGTAGGTAGAAATCTTTGCCAGGCCATATTGTTATTAGTCTGCAGTAAACAAGGAAGGAAATCAACAATTTAACAACCAAGGTGTCTTGACAATTACCACTGGTCTGGTGAACCCTGGCTGAAAAAATTCCGAAATTTAGAAAGTCGTATATTATTTTTTATAAACAATAAATATTATTATGATACATGATACCAACTTGCTATTTTAGTCTAGTAAAATTAAAACTATACTTTCTTTCATTATGAATGGAACTTTATATCAACTTTTTTCAATAAGTAAGGAATAAATTCATTTTGTTTTCACATGCCTGTTTTAAGTAGCCTTACTACTGGCAATTAATACTCATGAATGTAAGCGTCGGTGTTAAAATTAAGTACATGGTCAATGTCAATGTTTACCTCATCTATGTTTAGCACAGCTACTACTCCTTTCTGGTTGTAACTAAAGGACACTGTGTGAAACTGACAAGTTTTTCGAACTAACGAGTTCACTCCATCAGAACCAATCTGAAATGACAATAAGTAAGTATGCAAGCTACATCATCTCTCATCACTCATGGAGACTGTATCCAACACTTTATAAGATTGATACCTAATAATTATCTGAAATGACGATAAGTAAGTATGAAAGCTACATCATCTCTCATCACTCATGGAGACTGTATCCAACACTTTATAAGATTTATACCTAATAATTAAATTAAATTTAAACTACAACACACTAAAATGAGTTATTATTTATATCGTTGACGATAAATATTGACCAGTAACTTCGTTTTCAACACTTGTCCATTATTCAGCTTTATTTCAACCCAAGCATTGGAGGCTAGTTCTTTAGCCACCCCAGGAACCGATATCGAGTCTGCGCTGGTATTGTACAGGACTTCGATCTGGTCCTTCATCTCTTCAAGGCGTTGTGTCAGTGCCTCTTGAATCACATCATTTTCTGCCACGTAGGCTAACTCATCGGCAGTGTCAGGTAGGCTGAAGGTTATCAAAGAATTGGAACAGGATTCCCATACCTAGAAAGGTTAAATGGTGCATTACTAGTACACACAATGTACTTAAACATCTGCTCGGCCTGAACTCCTTTCCATAACCCAATCAAATAACAAATACATATAGATGCTCCATTAAATATCTAGATTCAGAAATGGCCCTGGTTTCAGTTCAAAAGAACGTGACGGAAATCTGGAATATTTCTTGGAAATTATTGTGTTATAAATCTTACAGCAATTCATTTTCGTTTAATCGTTACATACTAATGAAAAGATGTTTAAAGATTTTTATAAAATAATAGTTTAAATAAGTCATTTATATCATCATAAGAATGTAATTATTACATATATTCTTGTTTGTTTTCAAACTAATTCACGTGTTTGAGAGAAAAATACAATATAACCAAATTTAATAAATTTTATACCAGTGTAAACCTTGTTTAATTTCCCTTCAGTAAAGTATGTGGTATAAATACATAAGAGTAACTATGCATCAGTTACAGTGATTTACAGCAGATGACCCATTGTATGGCATACCATGAGGTTCTTAAGTCACACATTCTTCCTTAGGAACAATTAGTTATTCCTAAGGAATACTTATTTCCCTTCAAATCTAGCTTACTTGTAACACTCAAATGTATCTGGCTCTGCAACTGCTGATAGGCAAAGGTGTATTCGGCGGGTTAAGAGTTAACAACATGTGGTTAGAAATTACCGGTAGTGTACATCTCACTATCTGTGTCAATTCAATTCAGTTGGATATGAACTATTATTAATTTCCTACTAGTATTATGAAGCTACTAGGGACTCTGTGCATTAAATATAAGTTAATATAAGGACAATAATTTCTTTTATATACGTTTTTCTCTTGTACCATAATATGTGGGACAAATTTTTATACAAATTGTAACTGTATGTACATTTAATTGTTTTAAATGGACATGACTGAATTGGCATATAAAGACTTCACCATGCCACAACCACAAACAAATAGTAAAAGTGATTCCAAGCCTAAACTTCAAAACCAACAATTGTACTTTTATCCTACAACTTACCTGCATTCTAAGAACCTTATGACATCTCATATTTTCTATTTTTGACCACACACCACATTCTGGAATATAATAAACAGCAGAAGTATAGCATTTATTTATTTACAGACAGATCATTTCTACAGTGTGCAACAGAACTTTTCTGATCAACACAGTTATCTAAATTTTGTAGGCGCAATATGCTTTAATTATATATCGGCACTTCCACATACTTTAGTTTTAACACATTTTTTCTACGAACAAGCATATTATAACATGCAATCAAATTCAATAGACAGTACACACTGGAATAAAAAACAAGCATTGATAAAGCGTATACTAATTTTCTCCACATGCTTTCAAACAATAATACTGATGAAGGACTCAGTGTACAAGTTCTGTTGCCATATTGCTCCATCAAAGTGAACTTTTTCTTGGGTGATGTTTCCAACAACACTATACGCTTGTTCTGCAAAAGACTTTCATGACCTGAAATTAATACATTTTTTTATTTTAGTTTTAAAAGCAAAATGTTATTGATAATAGGTGAACTCTATGGTTCATGGTTTTTACAAGTAAACTAAATATTTAAAGGTTGAAATGTACACAAGAGAATTAATATGAGAAGTGACATTGACTGCATGTTAATAATTCTAAGTAGAAAAGCTAAGACAACAAATTTCTTAATTTCCAACATTTGGCCTCATTTCCCTGCATAAAAGTTATGTATTTTCCCCTAAATTTACCTTAAATTTCCCCTCAAAATGAAAGCTTTATTTTGAAAAAAAAAGACTAAAATCAGAAAAAAAATTGACTAACAATTCCAGCAATTTTTCATCAAACCAAGTTAGTGCATAATGTAAGTTATCATTTGTAGCAATGCAATTGATTAATTTTATAAAAAAAAGTTGAATATAAACATGTAATAATGCTTTTCTGAAAAAAAAATCCCCTTTTGCCATAAAATTTCCCCTCTGAAGGGCCCCGCCACCTATCCACCAAAATAAAAATAAAATGAAAAAAAAAACATTAAATATTTCTTTCATTTTGGAAATAGCTTAAATTATACATATTTCAATGGCCTTGAAACTTATGAAAATTCTCATTTGAAAGGGAATCAGGCACAATAGAAATGTCTTAAATTTTCAAGGATTGTGCCAAACACTGGTTAGATGGTAGTAAAGGCAGCTTCGGACTGATGCTTTTGACATTAATTGATGCTTTTGACATTAAAGTGTGTATGTACGATCTTTCATATAAATTATTTTCAAAAAAGCAGATAAAAATGACAATAAAACTTGAAAGCAAAGAAAACATAAACATGACGAAGAAAAGACTTCAATATAGAAAAATTCAACAAGTACTAATGTCAAGTATTTGCATCGATTATTGGTGTTTTGTAACCTAAACCAACCTTCAAGTCACCGTAAATACATGTATTTGAGTTTCCGTTTGTACAGACGAAAACTATTTGGTTATTAAAAACTTTATTAAAAACTGGATTATTGTGTGTCTAAAAGCAATGTTTGTTCTAGTTCAAGTTGACTTGGCGCAACATAAAAGTTTATGGAGCAACACCCATAGTAATGTCTACCAGCAAGTCTCAAGAATTTGACAGTTTATCAACAGTCATAAAAAAAACTGCCCAAAACGGCTTTTACATGCACTACTGAACCAAATAGGCAGCATTATTGCATAGATGGAGAATTTTTACATCTAGTTGGCATACTTATGACAAAATACAGTCTAAAACACTTCTAAATTACTGCTTCGTTACTAAAATGTGGAGGAAATGAAAGACATTTAATAGGCAGCAGGAAATGAAAGGCCTTTAAATAGGCAGCATTATTGCATAGTTGGAGAATTTTTACATGTAGTTAGCATAGAAAACACTTCTAAATTACTGCTTCGTTACTAACATGTGGAGGAAATGAAAGACATTTGTCAAATTAGAATCTCACAGGATTTCATGGTCATATGACTTGATCTATTTTTAGTAACACGACATGTGCTGTGACTGTTGTCAAACACAGCCTGAAAAAAAAAAGACATTTCCTGAATTTTCACATCACTGGTGATTGTTTTGTGAACACACTATAATTTTAATACCTAGTAAAAGAATAATAGATTAAACATTACTTATATCAATATTAATACAATATGTGTGCTGGTCAGACATGAGTAACTGAACACAAATAATGCAAACGAAAACCATGTTTACAATTTGGAAAACGAAAACCATCATTTACAATTTGGAAAACGAAAACCACGTTTACAATTTGAGCACGCGAAAAGATCAAGGTCAATCCGAAAATATCCAAATGAAATCTCTTAGTCACGTGATAAAGAAACAATGGCGGTGTAATTGTACACTGTGTGCTGATCAAGAGTTATTTTCATGTATTATTCGATGCATTTGACAATTTCAATTTTCAAAACAAGCCACAAGTCAAAATTTTATGTTGACTTACCTGTATATGTAGTGATTTCTTCCAGAAATTGCAAAATTATGGATTTATAGCATGACATAAATATGTTACAACTCTAGTTGACTTTCGATACGGGATTGGCTTCAGCGAACATGTCTAGTCAGTACTATATAAACTGTTTGCTGAAGTCTCTTTATCTATGTTTGCTGTTAACTTTAATCCCATTTTAAATAGAACTTTATTCCGTTAATTGTATTTATGCCACTATAGCTCTTGTAAGATCGTACACAAGTGCAGCCAGTGAATTCTTTTATTTGTCAAGCGATTATTGAAGAACAACAATTAGTGATGTGCAACCTTGTAATATTGCGTGACATGATAAATGTACCTAATGCACATGCCATTCCTGCACCAACCATCCCTCCACCTGAGATGACAACATCTGCCGTCTGAACATCGTAGCTTGTATATCGCCTAGATGCATACGTATGCAGCATTCCTAACTGACGAGCTGTCGCAAAACACAGGGAACATTTTTGCATCATTTGTGTTGCCATTTTGACCGTTGTGACATTAGAGTGACCTCCCTTGTTAAAGGCAACCTCAATCGCCTTAGTTTCGAATTTTTAGCTAAATAAAAAATAAGCGTTTTGTATTATTTATGATTTATTTTAATATTTCATATTCGCAAGAATTTATTTGTGAAACATTATACACCCTTCTCAAACGTAATTATTTTTCGAAATTTACAATTTCGGGCACCTGTTATTCACTGCGAGTCTGTGCAAGCGACAAACATGGCAACAATGGCAACAACTCACAGTTTGTCGGTTTTTACAAATTCCAGTGTAAAACCTCCACTTAATCCCAAAACCGGACTTTCTGCTTCTTTGCACGAGCGACCGAAAACCACACTCGGTCGTTATTCAGGGATATTTTATGACGACTATGGTGGTGAAAGCCGTTATGATAAGGACATTTTTGATCCTAGTTCCACATCAAAATTCCACAAAACTTCAGAGCCAGTAGCATTATTGCAGCTAAGTAAACTTTCAGATGACGAATTTTATCAAAAGCTATTGGAACTAAAAAATGAGCAACGCAAAATTCTTCAGAAGTGTGAGAAAATATACATTGAAAAGCACAATGGAGTCGTTAAGCCAACATTTCCAGAACCAGATTCGGGTGAAGAGAAGGAGACATGTGTGGAGAAGTTTGTGGAACAGCAGCCGACATCACGTTCGTATGAACAGACATTCAGATCTGAAACCTTTGTCGATGACGATGGTGTCCTTGTTTCTATCCGGAAAGCTGAGTCACCTGAGAGGTCAAGGCGATCACCCTCACCACCTAGACGTTCATTCAGTCCATCTGAAGCACAAACATTAAGAGAAACATTTTCAGAGACCGCCAAGCCCCCTACTGGACGTGCCTCAATGGGACTTGCATCAAAGTCAATGTCCTCACCACCTACTAGACCTCGCTCGGCACCCATTCCAAGAGACATTGCCAGATCCTTAGATGATCTTAGAAAATCTGTTGATGGTTTAAGACAGTCTTTTGAAGCCAGTGATGATGACTATGTCCCTGATGATACAGTTTCTGAGCCTTACAGAGAACGTGATAGATCCTTTTCACGAATTGATGAAATGTGGCGAAATTTTTCTATTGATGATTATGCTCCAAGGCGAAGTTTAGAACGACCATCCTCTGCTACGATCACTAGAAAAGAATGGAAAAAGAAGGAAGATAGTTGGCGACACAGACTCACAATTCCAAAACCATTTACCATGACCATGAGGGAAGAGAGTAAAGGAAAGAAAAAATCTAAAAATTTGATTGAATTTGAGCAAAAGATGCAGGAATAGCAGATGAAAGAAGAGGAAGAGTTAAAGAAAAGGTTTAAAGCCAGACCTGTCCCAGCCCATGTTTACCTGCCATTGTATGATGAAATCCAAGAAAAATCTGAAGAAAAGAGAAGGCAGATAAAACAACAGAGCGTTGAAATTTTGAAGTCACTAGAAAAGCCTTTCAGTTTCATAAGAAGAGAGGAAGACAGGAAACAACACCAGAGACTGGACAGGGACTGCAATCAAAAAGTGGCACCTGAAACACCAAAAAACAGCTTCAAGGCAAGGCCAGTACCTAAGAAGGTATTTGACTCCACTGTAGACGACAAATTGATGGAAGAAGAGGAGTACAGAAAAATTCGTATCAAAATGCGCGCGGAACAACTACTCCATACAGCATCGTTGCCACCAAACATGAGCGCTAGAGAAAGACTGAAAGAACAGAAAGAGCGTGAGCAGAAGATGAAAAACAAAAAGAAGAGTGCCAAGAATGCAGCACGACCTAAAATCAATCATGAGGTGCCGAATTATGATGCTCTGTATAGACATTTTCAAGCAGATTTAAGGCGCCGTAAAGAAATGAAAGAAGCAACTGTTACTAGGCCATTTCAACTTGAAACGGAACGCACAAGTAAATCAACCAGAGATAAGATTAAAGAACAACTTGAAAAGGAGGAAAGGGAACGAGATGGTAGATGGCCATTTAAAAAAGATGAGAAGCAAAGAATGAAATTGGGTTTGTCTTTTATAATAGAAAATATTGTTATTATAATATCTTAATGTTATGTGTTATTGTTATATCTTTAGATTTCTTTATTTTATCTGTTGCTAACTTAAAGATCTTTATTCTCACAAATATGAACTGATATAGTTAAAAGTAGTTTCACTGGCTCCAAAAATGTCACAACTAAAATTCGCCACTTTTAAAAATTCGGAGCCACTTCGTTCAATTAAGGAAATTATTTCTCAATCAATGTCGATAAATCATAACAACTTGTTAAACTTTTATACCTTTAAAAAAAAAAAGAAGAGATTCTTGTTTATGCCAGTATTATATTATTGTTGTTTTTTATTATCTTTCAGGACATATATCTTCTTCCCTGGATGCTTTACCATCAAAGTCAACAAAGTCTGCAGACTTCAGAACTACAAAAACCAAGTATGTTCTTTTTGACTTTGTTTTTGAAAGTCATTTGGTATGAACCAAAAAATGGAGCTCAGTTTTATATCAAATATGTATACAAGCATTTAAAATTTCATTTGTTTAACGTGTTTCTTGCATTGTAAAAGTTAATAACCATTCATGGTTTGAGCCTTCCTTCTTTCAGCTCATTTCATCTTTTTGAATACATAAGTTTATATACAAATATAATGTGCTGGATCTGCATGGAAATGACTTTTTTTGCCTGGAAATCATGTTTGTACCATTAATCATCCCTTTCAGGAGCCAGTTGAAGCAGCTGTCAGAGCAAGAGATGCGTGAAATTGAAGAGGAAAGGCATCGTAGAGTACGGGAGATGAGACTACGCAAGGAGATTCATGAGAAGACCAAATACTCTGACACACCAAGGGTTAAACCTGAAGACAAAAAGAGAGAGCAGAGGTTTGTTTGTTCAAAACATTTCTTGAGAAGAATAATACTTACAAACTTGCTGTCTAGTTGTCGGACACCATATTTATTGCAACACTTTGTCCTAAAACTATTGAACAGTAACTGTTGTCATAACTTTTTCTGAACATGCCAGTAGTTTAAAAATTAATGTCAGAATTATTATAGAATTGAGTTATGGTACTACCAAATGTTTAGACATTGTTATTTAACAAACAACAAAACATTTGTAAAGTGACATTCCAGTGACAATTGAGTAATTGCTACACATTCTGAGTTTAATCTCAGGCAAATGCATGTTCCTGAAGAGAAAACAATAATATTCCTTTTTAATAAAAACTCAAGAGACGTCATCAGAAGAGAAACCCTTGTAAGACATCACCGTCGGTCAATGAAGTGTTGGTTTTCTAAATTGCTGAATGTTGTGTTGGTGAAATCTTATTCTCCAGTCAATAACTGTTTTTTGTTAAAGAGATGTTGCTAAATTTGAATTTCCTTGATTTTATGAAACAAATACCATTTGTATATCACAGAGAGGCAGAGAGGGCTAGAATGGAGCAGTATGAGAGAGAGCTTCAGGAAATGAAGGAAAGAATTAACAAGATACCATTGCTCTTTGAACAAGAGTCTCAGGTATGCAATTCATGTAATCGTATTACAATTGGTCATTTGGACATATTTCAGTGATGTATTTCATTGTTAGCAAAATTTGCCTGTTGTATTTTATAGTGTTTTTTTTATTTGAAAATTGAATGATGACTTAAGCCAACACTAGATATAATATATTTTTGAGAGAGCTACACACATGGTTTTGGCTTTAAGCCGTCAAGTATATGACGGTGATACTAGTAAAGCTAGTAATATGTGATCAGTTATTAAAAGGTTGTTTTTCTCTCTAATTGTTTGGTTAAAAGGTATGAAAGTTTACTTTTATTTTTTTTGGATGATAATGGTTATTAATTTGAAAAATTGTGTAAACACATAATTTTATGTTCATGAAGGATAATTGATTGATCACTACTGGCTTTATAACCACACCTACTCGGGTCAGTTTCTGACAAACTCTGTTCACTGCATGCAAGTGATTTTTACAAGACATCTCCGTCTAGCAATAAAGTCAATGGCTTCCTGAAAGGCTGAACGGATTGTCATTGAAATTCCTTTGATTTGTTATTTTGGCAGTTTAAAAGTACTACATTTGTCTTCAATCTTTCTTACTCGTTTCAAGCAGTTATCTCTTCTCCACAGGTCAATGCCAAGAAAAAGGCAGAGAAGAAGTTCAATGCCACGCTTCGAAGTGTCGGTCTGGACGAAGACTTCATCGAGAGCAGAGGATCGCACTCGGCCAGCGTGAATGACTACCAGGATGACTTCGAGGATGATAACTTTGAAGACACCGGAGTGAGCCGCCATAAAGACGAGACCTACACAAAGCGTGCCGATTCGGATAGGTCTATGTCATCGCAGGAAGCATAGATGTTGATTATAGGATATCGTTGGAAAACCAGGCTTAATGCATGTGCGTGTAAAGTGTTGTCCCGGATTAGCCTGTGTAGTCCGCACAGGCTAATCTGGAACTGTATTTTCCGCTTACAGTTGATTTATGTTTAGATGAGACTTCCTTAAAAAAATACCATAAAAAAAGTGCAAAGTGTCATCCTGGACTAGCCTGTGCTGACTGCACTGCCAATCAGGGATGACACTACGCAAATGCAGTAAGCCCGGTTTTCTCACGACACACCTCATATATATATATTTGTATAAAAGTAAAGGGGCTTTTTGTATGATGCTGGTATAATGTATCAGTACAGAAAAACGAGTTGATTATTGGTTATAAAGCTCAGGTGTAAAGAATAATTAACCGTTATGTTGCAAACTTGAAAAGGCTTGCTTTTATTGGAGTTAAACAACCTCATCATGTGTCAATGCTGTTTTCACCTCAAAAGTAGATTCATAAGGTGATATAAATAGTTAACATGTTAATTTGCCTAGGCAAGGAAAAAAGATCTTGCTAACTTCTGTTTAGTTTTGCTGTTGTTTCACTTATTAATTTGTAGATTGTAGAATCTCTGAGATACCTATGTTTTGTTATGATATAGTAAGTTATTAAAACGCATATTGGTAGACATATACAAAAAAATTAAATCAAATCAATGTACATGTAAGAATTTTTTTTTTATATTATTTTTTTTAGTAATTGTGCTTTACTCTTGTATTTATAATTATTTATTGTACAGTAAATTCCCTAATTACCAGTATACAACATACTGTTTTCAGTACAACAGATCAGTGTATAATTCACACATAAATAACCAGATTTATTTCATTACAAAGGCACAATTGTATTATACTATTTATAGTATTTATTGATATTAGATTTGTACACAATTAGTTGTCAATTTTAGTCATTTACCCAGTAGTGCCAAGAGTAGTAGTTATTGAATAGTGAGGAACAATGTTCATGCTTTTATTTTTTATTTATTTTTGTTCAGAGTCATTATTTGTGTTGTAAATACAGTTTTTGTCATCAAAAGTACATGCATGCATTTCACAATTTAGTTTTTGAATATTGTGTTGTTTTTATAACGTGCACTTTAATAAATGCCTAGTATAGTAGGAACAGCAACTGTGACACAGTACTTTTGTTTGTTTCAAGTAGCCTGACCTACCCTAAAAAAATGCCCCGACCCTAGAACATTTTTGGGGGTTTGTCAGATTAATTTTTTGTTTATTTACCTTTTTCAATATTTTAATGTGTTTTTGGATAAATAAGTGTTTTGTTTTGATAGTATCCACTTATAAACAATGTTTAAGGATATTACTGATACGTTTCGAATATTTATTCAGTTTTAGAATCTTCAAGTTGACCATTCACCCAAAAAAAAATTAAAAAAAATCCCGACCTACCTACCGGAATTTTTTTAGGCATATTACCAGAAACAAACTTTTTTTTTACGCCTGACGGAAACATGGACTTAATGTGAAGCAATTTGATACCAGTAAATGTAGATAAATAGTAGTTTGTTTTTAAGAACCTTTACTAATAGTTTTGCCTTTTTCATGTTTGTTTGCGTAACTTTTAGTGGTTTAATAATTTAGATTTCACAGAAAATAATTATTGTAAAGTTCCACACAGAAACAAAACAAAATACTTATCGCAACATGCTTTATTGACCCAACTATTGGCTATATATTTAAATGTTAATGATTAAAATTGTCATTGCTTTCATTTTCAGGACAAAATGTTTTATCTGTGATACGAATGGTGTGATATTATTATTTCATGTGAATTTGTTTTGATATCTTTTTGAATCAAAATTCACACATTTGTTATTACAGATGTAGAGAGTTTAGTTTCATTATTCACATTTTAAAGAAACTGGTAGTTATATTTCTATTTGCTTGTAGATACTTATATTTCCTGTTCTTAATGGAAAACAAATACATGTACCCATATATTCATTCTATGTTACCTGTTACAATTAAATGTTGAACATAAATATATTTTTAGCAAAACTGGTGTTTTATAATTTTATTTTGAAGTTAGGCAATATGCACATGTAATTTGGCCCATTACTTATGTGCAATTGTAATACATATAATCAAATGTGGAAACTCCATGATATTGTATCTCGATTAACTGCCAATCTATGTGAACATGTTTATGTGTGAGAAGTAAAGACCGATATTGAGTACAGTTATCAATAAGAGGTAAAATCTGCCACACTTTGTGTTGACTGCACACATGCAGAGATCGGGATAGAATGACATCCACATGAGTTTAATTTCAAGTACTATTTAAGTTTTAAATAGAATACAAATTGCAAACTCTTGCTTTAATGACCGAATGGTGCGGAGCTAATTTATGATTTTTAAATGCTTTTATTATTTGAAGTTTATTTCAAGATGACAGCTTATACAATCTAAGCAATAAGACACACATATTTTTGTTCATTTATCTGTGTAATTCGCAATTCAATGCATATTACATTAATTAAAATCTTTTTTAAATTTATATTTTCAAAATGATATAATCATACATTTGAGTACAATTTAGTTTTTGTTGTTTGGTTCATGGGCATTCGGGTTCGTTTTAAGCTGCATTTGACAACCAAACTTCATGTTAAATTGACTGTTCTATTGTAATTAAATGCATCTAATTTATTTGTATTTTATACATATATAATTATGTAGAGCAACGGAATTAAACTGCTAGAAGTCTACATGTGCGTTCCATATTTTAGTGTTTTAATAATACTTATCCGTATCTCCAATGCAACACATAAACCAGGTCTTAACTTAGTTGTTACATAAATATTAGCAGTACTGAAAGTTGTTTCTCGGACTTCTACCTCCAACTACTTTCACATGTCATTTGCAAGTACCACAACATTCAATACTGGTTCAATTTGCATTTACATATTTTTTTCTCAAGCATGATGCCGCAGGTGAAATCTAATGTGCCTTTGGGAACACATTTGATAAATCAGACTACAGACAGCGTCCCTTTATATCTGTAACGGCATTGAAGTGGTTTGTAATTGTACAAGTAAACTGATTTCGCTAAGCTGGTTATTTTCGCGTCCAGTTACCCGTGAATGAGTTTATTGTGGTCAGTTCGAAAACTGGTGGTATGAACATAAGACAGGTATTTTACATGGGGAATGTTCTTCATTACACATTATCGAAAACGATGATTAAAATGTTGTACAGTCAACCGTAACTGCCTTGGTGTCCGTTACTAGCACTTAAACGCCAACTGGCTTAACTATTAATCTTGAAGTTTGTATGTATGATCTTACAACAGATATAGTGGCATAAATACAATTAACCATATATTTCTATTTAAAATGAAATAAAAGTTAAGAGCAAACATTGCTTTTAAACGCACCATAAGCTAGTTTTTAATCACCAAATAGTTTTCGTCTGTACACCCGAAACTCAAATACATGCATATACGTTGAATTGACAGTTGGTTTAGGTTACACAATACTACTAAACGATGCAAAAACTCACCGCCAGTACTTGTTGAATTATTCCATATTGTAGTGTTTCCTTTGTCATTTTTAGCTCTACTTTTCGAAGAAAAAAAGTCGAGTTATTGTTGTTGCCCTGTCGCATGCGTCAGCGTCTGCGTTAGTTAATTTTTCTGGTTAAGTTTTTTGTCCGAGTCCATTTCTCAAAAACTATCAAAGGTATCCATTTGAAACTTTTAATACTTGTTCACTATAAAAAGGGTAAACCATTACAACAAGGTAGGTAACCCTGTGATTTGTATTTCCAGAGTTATCAGCCCTTAATTGGACTTACAAATTACCTTATTTTGACACTTTGGTAAATATAAAATTTCTCAATAACTTTCAAAGACATTAAATTGAACATAAAGGTACTTGTTTATGGTGCTGAAATCATTCTGCAAACTAGAGGAGGTAACTTTGAAGGATTTTGTTGGAGTATTTACCCCTTTTCAACTTGCAATTTTCCTTTTAAGTCAAATTTCTCAATACCTAAATAAGGTACTTGTATCAAAGTACTTGATCACAGTGATGTACTTATACTGTAGACAAGAGAAGGTATCTCTATCAAGGATTTTGCTTCAGTAATTGCCCTTTTTTTCAATTTAGAAATTTCACTGTAGATCAAATTTCACAATATCTCTTATGAACCCATTCTGTAGACAAGATGAGGTAACTCTATCAAGGAGTTATTGCCCTGTTTTCAACTTAGAATTTTTTGCTTTAGGTCAAATTTCTCAATATCTAGAAGAGTATTGACTTGAAATTCAAAATACATTATGACGGTGATAAGCTTATTCTATTAACAAAAGCCTTAAGTACTATCAAATATGCGAAAGTCGAGTGAGCAGCACCCGTAGGCGGTGCTCTTGTTAAGTTTTGTGTTTGCTTTCAAGTTTTGATGTTACTTTCATCCGTTTTTTTAAATACTTGATATGAAAGATCATACATACACACTTTAACTAATTTTGCGTTCTTTGAAATAGAGTCTATGCACCTATCAATATTTCCCCCCCCCCCCAGGGGGGGGGGATGCCCAGGGGAATTTGACTAATTTGTTGTTGTTTTGGGGTCTAATTCCCCACCTTAGAGCCAAGCATGTTTGTCTAAATCCCCTCAGTAGGGGGAGATGACTTTTGTATCAAATGGCCCGGGAGGTCAATATTGCCGGGATCTAAAAAATCTGACCTAAGTCTATTTCCCGGGACCCGGAATCATTTGGCGTGTCAAATTTCCGCCTGTCGGGAATCGCTTTCAGTCTAAAGTCCCGTATATGCCCTCACCCCCACCCCCCACCCCCTGGGGGAAAATATTGATGGGTGAACTTTCACTTGTAACCATGGGATCTTCTTCATAGCGTATGGAAACATTGTTCTGAAAAGTAGAAGGGAGGTTATCGTCGATTAATTATGATCTACGTGGATAATCTTCCGGTCCTCTTTCTCGAAACATGTTTTCCATGAAAATCACGATTAACCGACAGATCGCGACATGTCCGTTCGGGAATGTGCGCTCATCAGTCCCTGTAAGATCTTTCTACGCGCCGTCCTGTTACACAAACTTCTACTTACTGATAGACATAAAAATATATACGAATAAAACACAATACCACACACTGCATTTATTTATCAAATGGAAATAATATTCGTAAACTAAAAAATTTGAATATCATCTAAATGCGTATGTTCTAAATGACAATCTGAATGATATAATGAAATCAAAAGACTAAAATACATAAATACAAATATACGAAATATAAAATGCAACGAATATAATAAATTTGAGGCGTGTCGTGTAAAACCCGCGCTAAAATGCATGTGCGTTAAGTGTCGTCCCAGATAAGCCTGTGCAGTCCGCACAGGCTTATCCGACACGACACCTTCCACTTTTATTGTATTTTATGTTTCAATGAAGTGTCTTCTAAACATAAATCCACTGTAGTGGGAAAGTGCCGTCCTGGATTAGCTTGTGCGGACTGCACAGGCTAATCCAGGACGACACTTTACGCACATGCATTATTCTAGTTAGGTTTTCCCACGACACGCCTCAATTGTTATTATTCTTTTCCAAAATCCGTAAAGCGTGAACTTGAATTTGTTCCAACATTTCGTAATGCGTTGTAGCAAAGATCTATATCTGTCAATAGATCTCTGATAGTAGAATGCTTGACGTATAACAAACAAGTACTTGATATATTCTTGTACTTCATAAATATTTTAATGCGTATGTCAACTGTATGTACTTGTTATCTATGTTTGACTACAATAATGTAAATGGCTATTAAAGACTAAATACTTAAATTGACGCTAAGAATAAAGAGGTCGACGTTTAAGTTCAGAACGATGGAAACCATTGGCAACTCTTGACCCCTTGACTGCAGCTCCATTGCTATGGATACTGTTATGCCCTTTGGCGATGTACCCGTTGCTATTGAAACCGTTGGAAATTGTTCCGCTCCTAACATGCAGTTGTTTTGGTTTTCGCCTATAAGCTTGGACGTAAAAATTCAGAAACAAGACAGCGATGATCGTGGTGAACCCCTGGATGAACGCCACATATTTACATGGATATGAGCATGCGCGAAAGAGAAACTGCGAGTTGTGCACAGTCACTATGAAAAACTGGGCCTGAAACAATAAAAACAACAGCACAATTTAAAGGCGCCAAACCACGAATCTACTTTAAAATATGTTAACAAATGGGTGTTTTTTTTCTTCAATAAAGTTGCATATTAAATTAACAACAGGTCAACAACACTGACTGCAGTGGCATTGTCGCTCCAGTCCCGCTATGTGCACATTGTTATACAACACAATGTGACAACTAAATGACAATATAAACTTAATTATGGCCTGTATTTTAATTTAAATAATGTACTTGTAACTTACATGCTTGACATTAGTACAAAAGACCTTTGTACAAGTTCAAATAGGAAGTATGCGAGCTTTACGCGATGGAAACAATCAATTATCTCAACAGTAAAATAGACTGCAGGGACTTCCTGTCCTAGTGCGCTACATTAAAAGCACATGTACTTGTGAACAGTGTTGTATAAACTTGTTAAAAACTAATACTCGTATAACATGCCGTTTTTAATTTCTAATATGCGTTGTTTGAAAGTCTTTTCAACTTTACAATCGGCAACTATATTATATATGTGAGGTAACCGCTAATTTGCAATTGTTTTTCTTCGTAGAAAGTACATAATTAAATTCGGCAACTACTATTATTGCTAGATCTTCTTAACTGAAGAGCTGTGGTATGATTTTAAATTACAAATACAAATAAGCTGTTCATGTTTACATTCCGCTAAATAGAACATTTGGTTGCAATTTGAACTCTATTAAGGTCAAAGTTTGTAAAAATTGTCCCATAGTTCTCCAATGAAATATTTCAAATATTTTTGCATAACTTCAATTATAAACATCACGTGCACGTTTACTCACCAACTGGAATTTGGTGACGTATTTCTTCCACCAGATGTACTTCTGGTAGTCGGGCCCGAGGGCGGCAATTCCGTAGTACAGGTACATGACCACGTGCACGCAGCAGTTCACCAGCGCGTGAAACGTGCCGAACCCACCTAGATAACAGAGGATATCCAAACGTGTTCTTATCGGTGATCAATGTTTGCTGCACAAAACAAACTACATTGTATTCTGAACATATTTAGCCAGGATGATGTTTC
The DNA here is from genome assembly GCA_027627225.1 of Congeria kusceri. Classification (NCBI taxonomy): domain Eukaryota; kingdom Metazoa; phylum Mollusca; class Bivalvia; order Myida; family Dreissenidae; genus Congeria; species Congeria kusceri. The sequence goes on from CM051028.1 coordinate 25,996,664, forward strand.
AAGTGCTTCATGTAAAGCAATTTTAGTTTCTGTTGCTCAAATTTTCTCACGTAAATTTTGTTGCTTTACAATACTACACGAAAAGAAATTATTGAAGTGTTCCTTGCTCAACGAGGGGTAATATCGAAAATATTTTCTACTGGTATGTTCTCCCCGCACGATTGGTGTTAGTTGAATAACTTAACATTGTACCATGCGCTAAAATTCAACCTAAAATTTTACCAAATTTCAGAGTTTGTTTTCTTTGTTTTTTTTCGATATTCTATAACTGTGATATCAGAACTGTAACTGGTGGGCGGAGCCTAATATGCAAACTTATCGTGCAATAATTATCGTGCGGTATATTGACATTTAGTTGTAATTTATACGCACGCTACTTATGGCACGTTAAGCTTGCACATTCGGATCGCATTATGTGACCTTGCGCAGCGCTAAATTTGGAAACGACACATCTGTCAAGCATGTCAGACATCAAGTGACGTACAGGAACTGCCCATTGGGATCGGCATTGTAGACAGTTGCGATGTGATTGGTAAATATGGTATACCGGTAAAACACTGGTAGCTGCCTTTGACCTAAATATGTTAATTATTTAATCTCGCCCTGAAGGCTCGTTAAATAACTAACATATTTTGGCCAAAGTATGCTACAACTATTACTGAACACTTTTGGAGGGGGTTCCTACCTGGCACGGCTTTGACTCCCCACCACCAGAAGACAGGCAGGCAGCCATGATGGAACACATGCAGGAACGTCACCTGACTCTGCTTCTTGCGGAGGATGAAGAACACCTGCAGTACAACAATATAGAGGCGGACTCGAATACTAACACAACTAATGCAAAACTCGCAGAGGTGTAATGGATGTGTTGTCCGCTTTATAATACTATCGTTAGATTGTGCGTTATATCCATACTCTGATGGCGTTCGTGCTATCGTTCTCAAAGGCATTGAGTACTGGTTCTTCCCAGGATACAGGCTAGACTGCGTCTCCATAGGCGTCTGGATTTCGACACCATTAAGCTCAAGTAGGATTAAGCTAAAACCGTCACTTTGTCCTGTAGACCCTTTTGGATATCTGATCGGTATACAAGTCTAAAATTCAAACCCATTTCGAAATGTATCGATACCGAATAAATATCGGCATACCGGTAGATCTCAAACCTGTTTCAAAAATTATGGATACCGATTAATAGTAAATATCGACATACAACGCATGCCCACTTCGAAATTTATTGATTAATCATAAGTATTCAATGTTTTATCGTTTCATTTGTTTCTTTTCATATCTTTCTTAACGACATGAAGCCCACACTAAATCCAACATTTTTGCAGATTTCCGGCTCTCTTTTGCAACAGAAAGATGCGTTTGAGAACATGCATAGCAATATTAATGATTCAAAAATAGTTTGTTTGTCCTGCAATTCACATTTCACTTGAACTTACCGTGTCAAACAGTTCGATATACTTCGTGATAAAGAACAGCCACACCGCTCCAGCCATCTGGAAAATATGCACACAATAATATGAGGCGTGTCGTAGGAAACCGGGATTAATGCATGTGAGTAAAGCGTCGTCCCGGATCAGCCTGTTCAGTCCGCACAGGCTGATCCTGGACGACACTTTCCGCCTGCATAGGATTTATGTTTAGCAGAGACATCCTTGAAACAGAAAATACCATAAACGCGGAAAGTGTCGTCCTGGATTAGCCTGGTCAGTCCTAATCCGGGACGACACTTTACGCACATGAATTAAGCCCGGTTTGCCCACAACACGCCACATATACATTGTATTATATAGCATGCTTGTAATTGTTAATAACGCTTATGCTTATGCTCACTCTCTTTTCCTCTTGCTTATAGTTTCTCCGCCTCCTCTTTATCGTCATCGTCGTCTTCATCACCATCGTTACTGTCATCGTCGTCAAAATCATCATCGTTATCGTCGTCAGAAGAATCATGCTTTGATTTCAAAAAGCACCACCATTTTAAAATCATATTCGTTACCATAGTCCCTCAGTAACGTTCGCGCCGGAGTTAAGCGCTACGTTAATTAATGCCATGCATAAACACAATACAAATACATAATATTATACCCTAGGATAAATGACCTACCCTTATTGCTGTAGGAGACGTTGAATAATCGACTACTTGGTCACAACTCAGTAAGTAACCGGTTAGCCTCCCAGCAAAAACTGAAACAAACAAACACAAGAAAAGTCATAATTGCTAGTAGAAGACGGTTACTAAATTAGCGTAAATTCATCTTATGTACATAATATGCGCATGTAAACACATAAAGTCTCCTGATTTGCGCAATATGCACTCATCAACTCCATGTACAATACATGCGCACATTAACTCACCTCCTGTACTATGCATGCACTCCTCAACTCCATGTACAATACATGCGCACATTCACCCACCTCCTGTACTATGCATGCACTCCTCAACTCCTAACCCACCTCCTGTACTATGCATGCACTCATCAACTCCTAACCCACCTCCTGTACTATGCATGCACTCCTCAACTCCATGTACAATACATGCACACATTAACCCACCTCCTGTACTATGCATGCACTCCTCAACTCCTAACCCACCTCCTGTACTATGCATGCACTCATCAACTCCATGTACAATACATGCACACATTAACCCACCTCCTGTACTATGCATGCACTCCTCAACTCCTAACCCACCTCCTGTACTATGCATGCACTCCTCAACTCCATGTACAATACATGCACACATTAACCCACCTCCTGTACTATGCATGCACTCCTCAACTCCATGTACAATACATGCGCACATTAACCCACCTCCTGTACTATGCATGCACTCCTCAACTCCATGTACAATACATGCACACATTAACCCACCTCCTGTACTATGCATGCACTCCTCAACTCCAAGTACAATACATGCACACATTAACCCACCTCCTGTACTATGCATGCACTCCTCAACTCCATGTACAATACATGCGCACATTAACCCACCTCCTGTACTATGCATGCACTCATCAACTCCATGTACAATACATGCACACATTAACCCACCTCCTGTACTATGCATGCACTCCTTAACTCCATGTACAATACATGCACACATTAACCCACCTCCTGTACTATGCATGCACTCCTCAACTCCATGTACAATACATGCACACATTAACCCACCTCCTGTACTATGCATGCACTCCTCAACTCCATGTACAATACATGCACACATTAACCCACCTCCTGTACTATGCATGCACTCCTTAACTCCATGTACAATACATGCGCACATTAACCCACCTCCTGTACTATGCATGCACTCCTCAACTCCATGTACAATACATGCACACATTAACCCACCTCCTATACTATGCATGCACTCCTCAACTCCATGTACAATACATGCGCACATTAACCCACCTCCTGTACTATGCATGCACTCCTCAACTCCATGTACAATACATGCGCACATTAACCCACCTCCTGTACTATGCATGCACTCCTCAACTCCATGTACAATACATGCGCACATTAACCCACCTCCTGTACTATGCATGCACTCCTCAACTCCATGTACAATACATGCACACATTAACCCACCTCCTGTACTATGCATGCACTCCTCAACTCCAAGTACAATACATGCACACATTAACCCACCTCCTGTACTATGCATGCACTCCTCAACTCCATGTACAATACATGCACACATTAACCCACCTCCTGTACTATGCATGCACTCCTCAACTCCATGTACAATACGTGCGCACATTAACCCACCTCCTGTACTATGCATGCACTCCTCAACTCCATGTACAATACATGCACACATTAACCCACCTCCTGTACTATGCATGCACTCCTCAACTCCATGTACAATACATGCACACATTAACCCACCTCCTGTACTATGCATGCACTCCTCAACTCCATGTACAATACATGCGCACATTAACCCACCTCCTGTACTATGCATTCACTCCTCAACTCCAAGTACAATACATGCACACATTAACCCACCTCCTGTACTATGCATGCACTCCTCAACTCCATGTACAATACATGCACACATTAACCCACCTCCTGTACTATGCATGCACTCCTCAACTCCATGTACAATACATGCGCACATTAACCCACCTCCTGTACTATGCATGCACTCCTCAACTCCATGTCCAATACATGCACACATTAACCCACCTCCTGTACTATGCATGCACTCCTCAACTCCATGTACAATACATGCACACATTAACCCACCTCCTGTACTATGCATGCACTCCTCAACTCCATGTACAATACATGCACACATTAACCCACCTCCTGTACTATGCATGCACTCATCAACTCCATGTACAATACATGCACACATTAACCCACCTCCTGTACTATGCATGCACTCCTCAACTCCAAGTACAATACATGCACACATTAACCCACCTCCTGTACTATGCATGCACTCCTCAACTCCATGTACAATACATGCACACATTAACCCACCTCCTGTACTATGCATGCACTCCTCAACTCCATGTACAATACATGCACACATTAACCCACCTCCTGTACTATGCATGCACTCCTCAACTCCATGTACAATACATGCGCACATTAACCCACCTCCTGTACTATGCATGCCCTCCTCAACTCCATGTACAATACATGCACACATTAACCCACCTCCTGTACTATGCATGCACTCCTCAACTCCATGTACAATACATGCGCACATTAACCCACCTCCTGTACTATGCATGCACTCCTCAACTCCATGTACAATACATGCACACATTAACCCACCTCCTGTACTATGCATGCACTCCTCAACTCCATGTACAATACATGCGCACATTAACCCACCTCCTGTACTATGCATGCACTCCTCAACTCCATGTACATTACATGCGCACATTAACCCACCTCCTGTACTATGCATGCCCTCCTCAACTCCATGTACAATACATGCACACATTAACCCACCTCCTGTACTATGCATGCACTCCTCAACTCCATGTACAATACATGCGCACATTAACCCACCTCCTGTACTATGCATGCACTCCTCAACTCCATGTACAATACATGCGCACATTAACCCACCTCCTGTACTATGCATGCACTCCTCAACTCCATGTACAATACATGCACACATTAACCCACCTCCTGTACTATGGATGCCCTCCTCAACTCCATGTACAATACATGCGCACATTAACCCACCTCCTATACTATGCATGCACTCCTCAACTCCATGTACAATACATGCGCACATTAACCCACCTCCTGTACTATGCATGCACTCCTCAACTCCATGTACAATACATGCGCACATTAACCCACCTCCTGTACTATGCATGCACTCCTCAACTCCATGTACAATACATGGGCACATTAACCCACCTCCTATACTATGCATGCACTCCTCAACTCCATGTACAATACATGCGCACATTAACCCACCTCCTGTACTATGCATGCACTCCTCAACTCCATGTACAATACATGCACACATTAACCCACCTCCTGTACTATGCATGCACTCCTCAACTCCATGTACAATACATGCCCACATTAACCCACCTCCTGTACTATGCATGCACTCCTCAACTCCATGTACAATACATGCACACATTAACCCACCTCCTGTACTATGCATGCACACCTCAACTCCATGTACAATACATGCGCACATTAACCCACCTCCTGTACTATGCATGCACACCTCAACTCCAAGTACAATACATGCACACATTAACCCACCTCCTGTACTATGCATGCACACCTCAACTCCAAGTACAATACATGCACACATTAACCCACCTCCTGTACTATGCATGCACTCCTCAACTCCATGTACAATACATGCACACATTAACCCACCTCCTGTACTATGCATGCACTCCTCAACTCCATGTACAATACATGCACACATTAACCCACCTCCTGTACTATGCATGCACTCCTCAACTCCATGTACAATACATGCACACATTAACCCACCTCCTGTACTATGCATGCACTCCTCAACTCCAAGTACAATACATGCGCACATTAACCCACCTCCTGTACTATGCATGCCCTCCTCAACTCCATGTACAATACATGCACACATTAACCCACCTCCTGTACTATGCATGCACTCCTCAACTCCAAGTACAATACATGCGCACATTAACCCACCTCCTGTACTATGCATGCACTCCTGAACTCCATGTACAATACATGCACACATTAACCCACCTCATGTACTATGCATGCACTCCTCAACTCCATGTACAATACATGCGCACATTAACCCACCTCCTGTACTATGCATGCACTCCTCAACTCCATGTACAATACATGCACACATTAACCCACCTCCTGTACTATGCATGCACTCCTCAACTCCATGTACAATACATGCACACATTAACCCACCTCCTGTACTATGCATGCACTCCTCAACTCCATGTACAATACATGCACACATTAACCCACCTCCTGTACTTTGCATGCACTCCTCAACTCCATGTACAATACATGCGCACATTAACCCACCTCCTGTACTATGCATGCACTCCTCAACTCCATGTACAATACATGCACACATTAACCCACCTCCTGTACTATGCATGCACTCCTCAACTCCATGTACAATACATGCACACATTAACCCACCTCCTGTACTATGCATGCCCTCCTCAACTCCTAACCCACCTCCTGTACTATGCATGCACTCATCAACTCCATGTACAATACATGCGCACATTAACCCACCTCCTATACTATGCATGCACTCCTCAACTCCATGTACAATACATGCACACATTAACCCACCTCCTGTACTATGCATGCACTCATCAACTCCATGTACAATACATGCACACATTAACCCACCTCCTATACTATGCATGCACTCCTCAACTCCATGTACAATACATGCGCACATTAACCCACCTCCTGTACTATGCATGCACTCCTCAACTCCATGTACAATACATGCACACATTAACCCACCTCCTGTACTATGCATGCACTCCTCAACTCCATGTACAATACATGCACACATTAACCCACCTCCTGTACTATGCATGCCCTCCTCAACTCCTAACCCACCTCCTGTACTATGCATGCACTCATCAACTCCATGTACAATACATGCGCACATTAACCCACCTCCTATACTATGCATGCACTCCTTAACTCCATGTACAATACATGCACACATTAACCCACCTCCTGTACTATGCATGCCCTCCTCAACTCCATGTACAATACATGCGCACATTAACCCACCTCCTGTACTATGCATGCACTCCTCAACTCCATGTACAATACATGCACACATTAACCCACCTTCTGTACTATGCATGCCCTCCTCAACTCCATGTACAATACATGCACACATTAACCCACCTCCTGTACTATGCATGCACACCTTAACTCCATGTACAATACATGCACACATTAACCCACCTCCTGTACTATGCATGCACTCCTTAACTCCATGTAAAATACATGCGCACATTAACCCACCTCCTGTACTATGCATGCACTCCTCAACTCCATGTACAATACATGCGCACATTAACCCACCTCCTATACTATGCATGCACTCCTCAACTCCAAGTACAATACATGCACACATTAACCCACCTCCTGTACTATGCATGCACTCCTCAACTCCATGTACAATACATGCACACATTAACCCACCTCCTGTACTATGCATGCACTCCTCAACTCCATGTACAATACATGCACACATTAACCCACCTCCTGTACTATGCATGCACTCCTCAACTCCATGTACAATACATGCGCACATTAACCCACCTCCTGTACTATGCATGCACTCCTCAACTCCATGTACAATACATGCACACATTAACCCACCTCCTGTACTATGCATGCACTCCTCAACTCCATGTACAATACATGCACACATTAACCCACCTCCTGTACTATGCATGCCCTCCTCAACTCCATGTACAATACATGCGCACATTAACCCACCTCCTATACTATGCATGCACTCCTCAACTCCATGTACAATACATGCGCACATTAACCCACCTCCTGTACTATGCATGCACTCCTCAACTCCATGTACAATACATGCGCACATTAACCCACCTCCTGTACTATGCATGCACTCCTCAACTCCATGTACAATACATGCGCACATTAACCCACCTCCTATACTATGCATGCACTCCTCAACTCCATGTACAATACATGCGCACATTAACCCACCTCCTGTACTATGCATGCACTCCTCAACTCCATGTACAATACATGCACACATTAACCCACCTCCTGTACTATGCATGCACTCATCAACTCCATGTACAATACATGCACACATTAACCCACCTCCTGTACTATGCATGCACTCCTCAACTCCATGTACAATACATGCGCACATTAACCCACCTCCTGTACTATGCATGCACTCCTCAACTCCATGTACAATACATGCACACATTAACCCACCTCCTGTACTATGCATGCACTCCTCAACTCCATGTACAATACATGCGCACATTAACCCACCTCCTGTACTATGGATGCACTCATCAACTCCATGTACAATACATGCGCACATTAACCCACCTCCTGTACTATGCATGCACTACTCAACTCCATATACAATACATGCACACATCAACTCTTCTCATGTACAATATATTCTCACGTAAACTCAACCAATGTACATGATATGCACATGTTAGCTCACCTCATGTACAATATAAGCGCATAGGCCGACCATGAAGAAATTGTAGAAAACCAGCACTTTCTGTAGCTTCATGGGTTTCCGGTTCTCCATCCATTTAGGACCCAGGTAAACGAACAGGAGGTAGGCTATCACCAGCAGTAGCGCCTCTACCGGGCTGCTCATAAGCGGCCAGTCTTTTACCCTGGGATCTGAAATGGAACCCGCCTGTCTAACGGAACCCGCCTGTCTAACGGCTCAATGGAACCCGCCTGTCTAACGGCTCAATGGAACCCGCCTGTCTAACGGAACCCGCCTGTCTAACGGCTCAATGGAACCCGCCTGTCTAACGGCTCAATCAAATCGTTCAAGACTTGTAACAACTCAACGAATTATGTTTATTTTTTTCAATGGGCTCATATTACCAAACTGACAAGCTCTACTGCTATTGCTACTGCTACTGCTGCTGCTACTACTACTTCTACTACTACTACTACTACTACTAACTACTACTACTACTACTACTACTACTACTACTACTACTACTACTATTACTTCTACTACTACTACTACTACTACTACTACTACTACTACTACTACTACTACTACTATTACTACTATATACTACTACTACTACTACTACTACTACTACTACTACTACTACTACTACTACTACTACTACTACTACTTCTACTACTACTACTACTACTACTACTACTACTACTACTACTACTACTACTACTACTACTACTACTACTACTACTACTACTACTACTACTACTACTACTACTACTACTACTACTACTACTTCTACTACTACTACTACTATATACTACTACTATTATACTACTACTACTAATACTACTACCACTTCTACTACTTCTACTACTACTGCAGCTACTTATGCCGATACTCTATTGATACCACCATAACCAATACTGTTAATAGTAGTATTGATACTGCTGTTGATGCATCGTAAATAAACAGTCTTAACCCGCCACTAAATGTAGCAACGCCAATAAGATGAATAATCTACGGTTTCAAACGAGGATTCCTTTGTAGCAATGATGCACAACAATCTTAAGACTTCGTCAACTCTAATCTTTGTCTAACCCCACGCAATAATTCACAAGTTCAAGTATTCTTATTACGTTTGATGTTGAGTTAAGACGTTACGAACACATAATTGTGTTATACGCCACCAACAGATTTCAAGCTAGAATCTAACTGAGCACTATGCTGCTATTTGTTTTTGAATGAGTTATTATCATAATTTTCGTCTTTGAAATCAGAATGTTTCTTTTTTGCTCGTGCCTGTTACGTGCTTATATAAACGACTTGTATTGTTAATGTAATTCTTAAGACTTTGAGAAAAGGTTAATGCATTGTTGGATCATATTTTTCACAAATACTATTTTTCACACACCAGTGACGAATTGGATCTCATTTGTCAAATTTTAAGTGAGAAGAATGTGACTAGCCAAAAAACGGGGGTATTCGTGAGAATCACAGATGAATATGATTTTTTTGCTTATCCAAAACTGTATGCGATCGCAATCTTCACAGAAAATGTGAAGAGTAAGACTGTGATGTGTGAAGAAAAAGATCTCAATTTTCACACCTGTGAAAAAATGAGATCCTATTTTTCACAGATGTGAACAATATTATTTGTGAAAAATATGGTCCTACAATGCATACATAAAAGATATAACAATAATTATTCTAACATGATACTTGCTTATTTTTCTGTAGACAAAGAACCTAATTATCGTTACTAAACTACCCAATAAAACAACGCAAAAGGAAGTCCCGATTCATAGTAAAAAGTAGTTCGAATTACAATTGCAAAAATATATGTCAGATCACGTTTGAATTGAAATAATTTGTGATTTATCGTTGTTTGTCGGTCAATAAACAACGATTTGGAGTTCTGATGCGTGGCTATTCAACAACTCGGGCTAACGCACTCGTGGTTTACTACCTACGCATCAGAACTCTAAATCGTTGTTTATTGACCGATAAACAACGATAAATCCCTAAATAGAAACTATTTACCTCGTGCATAAGATTTAGATGTATTAGAATAATTTTTAAGTAAAATAACACTTAAAACGTTCTTAAAACTTTTTGAAATTGTGCTCTTACCCGTAGTCAAAATAGTTTAATAGATTTCGAAATGAGTTTCGGTAAGTTGTTGTGAACCTTCAATTGTCCTAGTAACTTTAATAAACTGTTTATTTTTGCTAGTAACTATGTACAATATCTAGTAAACCGGTGTTTTTCGTTTGTGAATAGATATTCCAAGTAAGTGTATGTTTGTGACGACATAAGTGTATGTTTGTGACGACATTTTGTGAAATTCTACGAGTAATAATACTGACGGATAATGTCGATCATACATGTTCAAGTATCATTGCTACATGAATGTCGCCGTGCCTAATCCACTGAGGATGCGCATTTAATCATATTTGAGAGACATATTTTCTTCAAAACACACATATTGTAATCGCCTGTTGAAATCTTGCAATAAAACGTTAAATTGGTTTTATCCGGTTGTAAAACGTTGGTGTGTAAACTATTTTCGTATGAATGAACGTGCACCACTTAAAAACCAAGAGGGATGCTATCTTATGTGATGCATACAAATTAGAATGGTTGATATAAATATTCGTTATCCATGTAATGTATAACTGTATTTGAATACAGTATAATGTATTTCCATTTATGTATCAATGGAAATATGGTTAAACGACATTGTCTGGAATAATATACTACAAAGAAACATGCGAGGGATTAACTGCATTTTTCTGCAAACTAAATTTGTTTACTACGTTAAAAACAAGTGTAACACATTATTTAGTACATGTGTTTATAGGTGTTTAGATTTTTTTTAAAGATCTGACTATGCACGAGTTGTTTCGACTTAATACTGGATACCGTCGAGATACTCATTATAACTAATCGGACTCCGACAAAAACATAAACATTCAGAAACAAAAATAATCTAATAGATGAACACGCATGAATTTTAATCATCAAATTCTGGGGCGATATCCAGTCTTGATTTCATACCTACAACATCTACAAAAGATGTTATTTTACTTTATCGTTATACAAACATGTATACGCATAATGTACTCATAAATTCGTCAATCCTTGTACTCTATTAATTGAAAAATCACGGGTATTCTTACCATAGTTTGCTCCTTGGCACGACGAAGCACAAAGTACTTACAACCGCGGTAATTCGAAACAGTTTTCGCTACAAGCTGACGCATATAATATTGTTTTCAATGAATGCGGATGTGTATTGACACATGTCCGTAAGAGGGATAGAAACAGCCCGACAACATCAATACAGTTAAGAATAATAAACAGTCTTAACCCGCCATTAAATGTAGCGACGCCTATACGATGAATAATTAACGGTTTCAAACGAGGATTCCTTTACGGACGTTCGCAACAAAAAGAAAATAATTGGGTTAATTTCTCCTTTTGCTTCATTATTTCTTTACTGTATACAGGTTACAATACACTAATTTCAATCAATAAATATAAATCTGTGTAAGTTCCAGTCAATGGTTAAAAGTTAACCAAGCATTAAAATAATAAAAAACACACGTATACAATGTATTGCCAAACAAATTAGTTAAAAAAGATCCATAAAAATATATATGAGGCGCGTCGTGGGAAAACCGGACTTAATGCATGTGCGTAAAGTGTCGTCCCGGATTAGCCTGTACAGTCCACACAGGCTAATCCGGGACGGCACTTTCCGCCTACAGTGGATTTATGTTTAGAAGAGACTTCCTTGAAACAGAAAATACCATACAAACGGAAAGTGCCGTCCCGGATTAGCCTGTGCGAACTGCACAGGCTAATCCGGGACGACACTTTACGCACATGCATTAAGACCGGTTTTCTCACGACGCGCCACATATATTCTATTTTGGCAATTGATACGTTGTTTACGTAAACACGAAACATGAAAAAGGCTACACAGGTACCCTATTTAAAGTCCAATATTTCCCGAACAATATCGGTGACCCATTCTTTTTATTAATGTTTTGGTGCAAGTATACATTGGTGCATGTATGTGCGAAAATTTAAGAAAATCTGTAGTTTGGAACAAAATATATTGATGCATAATAAATGACGTTTCAGAAGGTATTATTAGTACCCATTTGCCCTACTTCAATGTCCAGTCAAATTCATTATTTTAACAGTAATTGTAGATAACGCGTTTTTTATTACCAAAATACACTGTGTATTGCCAATCAAGACATGTAAAACATCAGTTGAAAGAAACATAACCTTGTTTGAAAAAAAGCTCTCCTATATACTTTAAACATTGATAAAAAATCCAAACTGAAAAAAGGGGCTTCGACAGGTACCGTATTCAAATCCCAAATTTCCGGAACAAGGCCGGTGACCCCTATTTTTAAAGACTGTTTTAGTTTCAGTATACAATGATGCGTGTGTATGGGAAGTTTCAACAAAATCTGTCATTTAAAACCAAGATATTCGCATATTTGATAAATTATTGATGCTTTTACAGGCATATGAAATGCATAATTAACCTCGTTAAGCGTCCATTAAAAAGTCATTTATTAAATGATAACTGTAGATAAAGAACGTTTTATCACTAAACAGCACTTGTATATTACCAAACGAAACATTTAAAAAAAGATCCTTTTAAAAATCTCAATCTTTCTTTGAATATGAACGCTTTATATTACTCAACATTCTAAGTAACATACACTAAAAAAGGGTCTTCGACAGGTACCGTATTCAAAATTGAATATTTCCGGAAAAAGGCCGGTGACCCCTATTTTTTAAGACTGTTTTAGTTTTAGGATACATTGATGCATGTTTGTGCCAGTTTTGAAGAAAATCTGTCATTGGAAAAAAAATGAAGGAAATTGTTGCGAACATCATTAAGGCCTGCCGTGTATAACATGTGACAGATGTGGTAGTTATACACGGAAAGTGACACTTTCATTGATATCATCACACAATGAAATAACTGTATAATAAACATCAAATACAATTAAAACTATAATGACAGAGTATATAACTATAGTGAACATTATACACAAACACACCGTTGATAAAGTAATATTACTTTGTATTCGTTATGTGACAAACTTTAAAGAGAAGTTGTATGCCCACAATGCGAACGGTTTTCACTGCATCAAAGTTATAGCTGTGTAATAATTTGAATTTATACACACATCTAAACACATTTAATACTCTTTGTTAATTGTTAGGCATTTATTTAGTTTTTTTTTTGTGAGGTTATGTCCATTTAAGGTGTCCTGTGGGTAATATGCGACATAATTATGCGGTAGCTATTCACTTATTGTCAAGTTGACAATTTCCAAAAGTTTTCCACACATTCCAAATACAAATACATTATATACCAACGAACTATTTGTGAAAGAATGAGTCGTTTATGCATTTACATCAATTTTTGAAATTGAGAAAAGTATGAAGCGTTTGTAACGTTGTTCTTTTGTCGATATTTTTGAAAACACATAAAGCATGGGCGTGCCTAGGTTTAATCAGGGATACGCACGTTGCGTTTAAAATTACATTAATTTATACAATTCCTCAATTCCTGCTGGCCCATTGGTTAGCGTGGCAGACTTTTGTAGCGGAATCGAGGCTCGGCGCTGTCGTCTTTCGTTTTTGTACTTTTGCTGATAGAATATTTGCGTTGGTTAGTGCCGCTTTAGTTTTTGCATATAACATATTTTGGATATTTCAAAAAATACGAAAATCTGTGAATAAATCCCTGTAATTCGCACAGTGTATAATACACATGTGACAGATGTGGAGGCAATTTACTTAAATACATCTGTCATATAGATCGCCTCACATTTCGTCGCCGGTAAACAGATGTACACATGTCACACCAACGACACAACTCATATATCGCATGATTGTTGACCTTTACCCTAACGTACGTAACGTAGGCGACGTTAGTGATGGGCACATTTAGCGATTAGGGCTAGAGGAAACAGATTTTGTTTATTGTCCGGTTTACTGCATACCATTTTAAGGAGAAAATTACATTTGTGTTCATAGCATGTCATCTAGGGTATAAAGGGTAAACCAAATACTAAGTATATTGCGTATATTTAAGAAGTAATTTTCTCGTTATCATTGTTAATCGGCCAATAAACAACGATTTGGAGTTCTGATGTATAGGAATTAAACCACGAGGGAGTTGTTTATTGGCCGATAAACAACCGATAATGCGAAGATTATTTCGATTCTAACATGATTTGACAAAAATATTTTTGCTATTGTAATTCCGCTCAGAATTAGGACTACTTTTTGCGTTGTTTATTGGGTAGTTTAACAACGATAATTGTGTTCCTTGTCTATAGAAAAAGTAGCGAGTATTATGTTAGAATGTACAATGTACTATATATCATTTAGCGTATTAAGAGCAAAGAAAATTACATTTTTCTTATCGTCCGTTTTACTACATCATACAAGGTGAGAAGCAGCAAACCGGCGCCCGTAAAATAGTGTTAATGTGCAAAGATCTATCGGTAAATCTTTACTGACGGACGTTTAACAACCCAACATAAAACATATTTTGGGTTATAAAGTATGAGAAAACTCGTTGTCAGAGGAGCAAATCTCCATCTATGCAATGAATGAAACACATCTGAGGCGTGTCTTAGGAAAACCGGACTTAATGCATGTGCGTATGTCGTCCCGGATCAGCCTGTGCAGTCCGCAGAGGCTGATTCAAGACAACACTTTCCGCTTTTATGGTATTTTCTGTTTCAAGGAAGTTTCTTCAAAACATAAATCCACTGTAGGCGGAATATGGATTCTTAAATGCATAGGATTTAGGGCTCCTCAAAAACTCGTCAAATATATAGGAAATAAGTGTCTTCAAATGCAAATGAAAGAGTGATTCTCAATTGCACTGGAAATAGGATCCTCAAGTTCTTAGAAAATTGGGATCTTCAAATTCATTGGAAATAGGGATCCGCAAATCCGTAGGACATATGGATCCCTAAATTCATAGGAAATAGCGATTCTCAAATGCACTGGAAATATGTATCCTCAAATAAATAGGAAACAGTGATCCTTAAATGCATAGGAAATAGTAATCCTTCAATGCATATTAAACAGGGACATCTTAATGTATATTGGAAATATTGATCGTCAAATGCACAGGAAATAGGATTCTCAAATTCATTGCAAATAGGGATCCGCATATCCGTAGGACATATGGATCCCCAAATTCATAGGAAATAGCGATTCTCAAATGCACTGGAAATATGTATCCTCAAATAAATAGGAAACAGTGATCCTTAAATGCATATTAAATAGGGACATGTTAATGTATCTAGGAAATATTGATCGTCAAATGCACAGGAAATAGGGATCCTCAAATTAATATGAAATGGGATCCTAAAAAAACATGGGAGATAGGGATCCCCAAATGCAAAGGAAATAGGTGTCTTAAATGCAAAGGAAATAGGCATCCTAAAAGGAAATAGGGATACCCAAATGCATAGGAAATAGGGACCCTAAAATGCATATGGAATATAGATCTTCAAAGTCAAATGGAAATATGGATCTTCAAATACATGATCCTCAAATTGGAATCCTCAAATGCATAGGAACTAGGAAACCTCAAATACAGGCTCCTCAAATTGGAATCCTTAAATTCATATATATATATAGTTTTTGCTAGGGTTAGGTTTAGGGTTAGGGTTCGAACACCAATTGTTGCTGGTTTAGTAGTTATCCCTACGATTACTGGGGCTAATGGGTCCGTCCCCATAATCGACCTTTGGGAGTTTACAATGGGCATGACCCAATATGTCGGCAAGTTAAAAAAAAAAATAAATAAATAAATAAATAAATAAATAAATAAATAAATATATATATGTATGAAAAATAAAAATACATAACATGGGATTATACAAATATAGCCAACGCGTTTCGAAAAAGCTCATCAGGGCATTATACAATATATCAGAACGTCAAAATGTCATAGAGATAACGTCATTTCAATGAAGGGTTGCTTAAGACAATTTATTAATATATTCTCTTTTACATTCATCGGAACCACATTCGTGACATTCTGCATATTTATGCTAGCTACTTGTGCGTAGAAGCTAAATTAATTTTTTCATTTATAAGGAACATATTTTTATGCTTGTAGAGTAATGGCAACACAGTTTGAGAAACAAAGCGTACAACTTTTTGGGCTTTGTATTGCAAGATCTTTGATGAAAAGGGAAGTTAACAAACCGAAATCCTGATTTTAACACCGGGATGTTTATCTGCCTTTTCCACTTATCCTTGCTCATGTTTGTGATTGTGGCTTTTTTTTTGAAATTTTTGTTGCTCAACGTTATTCCAATCGTAAATAACTGATCATCATAATGCCAGAAAATAAAAACAACAATAGATCTCATCGTTTTAGGTCTGCTGCTTTCACTTTATGTGTAATGTTTATTGTAACATTCCAAATGCAAACGTTTATACGTAAAAAGAAGTGACTTGCAATGTTTGAACACTTGCCTGTGAACGCGTTCTTTGGGAGTACGCCTTTATCAGTTCCCATAATGAAAGAACTTCACATAGTGAACTTACTTCCCAGAAATCTTTCAATTATTCACTTTAGTTTATGAAATATTCTAAATTTTGCTACAACCGTTTAATATACATTACTTCTAAAATGTGGTCGCATTTCTAAAACGTTTACTGGTGAGGATACTGTGAAAATAACGACGGTTTCACAATTTTATAACAACATTGACATATTTAACATATAACAGAAAATGCCACATCTAGAAATGCATAGTAAACCTTTGTTTAATAAAACGTATTTATTCACAAAATATGCATCATGCATTTCACATCACGGGAATATACATATAACACAAGCATATATTGTGAAAAAATGCATGCCTAACTATATCATATATATGATAATACAATACACAAAATAAAGAAGATAAATCAATATAACAAAAGATCCTACAAGCTTCCACGAACATTTATATTTATCTAGTAGTTGCGTTTTTTTGCATAACTGCAAAGGCTTGTTTGCAACTATTTTTAAGGCCACGAATTGTTGGAGTCACCATTTTACGTATATACAGAGGTAAATACACTGCTTTATTTCAATGCAAAATACTGGATCCCAATTTATAAGAGTTGTCGGAGGACAGCGAGCTCGACTTTTCTTGTGCTTGTCAGAGTTACTAGCATTTTTTTTTTCCAAAACAAGAAATTCCACGAAAACCAAATTTTTCTAACGAAATGCAGTAAAGTCAGCACATCAATACATTTTTTAGTAAAAGTGATCTTGACCCCACCCACCCCATATGCAATCCCAAGCGAGGTCTCGATATAAGGTATCTATGTATTAAGTTTTATTGAAATATCTCAATTTGTTTCAAGTTATTGAGTGGAACAGTTTTTCTATTTTTAGTATCAGTGACATTGACCCCACCCGCTCCATATGCAATCCCAAGCGATGTCTAAATATAAGGTATCTATATGTTAGGTTTCATTAAAATATCTCAATGCATTATCAAGTTATTGATCGGAAACCGTTTTTCCGTTTTTAGTAATAGTAACCTTGACCTTGACCCCACCCACCCCATACGCAATACCTAGCGAGGTCTTGATATAAGGTATCTATGTATAAAATTTCATTAAAATATCTCAATGCATTCTTAATTTATTGAGCAGAAACCGTTTTTCTATTTTAGTAACAGTGACCTTGACCTTGACCCTTTATGCAATCCCAAGTGAGGTCTCGATATAAGGTATGTATGTATTAAGTTTCATTAAAATATCTAAATGCGTTATTGAGCGGATTTTGTTTTTCTTTTTTTAGTAACAGTGACCTTGACCCCACCCACCTCATATGCAATCCCAAGCGAGGTCTCTATATAAGGTATATATGTATAAAGTTTCATTAAAATATCTCAATGCGTTCTTAAGTTATTGATCGGAAAGTTTTTCTATTTTTAGTAACAGTGACCTTGACCCCACCCACTCCATATGCAATTCCAAGAGAGGTCTCGAAATAAGGTATCTATGTATTAAGTTTCATTAACATATCTCAATGCGTTATAAAACAAGAAATATGGAAATTCCACAAAAAAACAAATTTTTCTAACGAAATGCATAAGTCAGCACATCAATAATTTTTTTATAGTAAAAGTGACCTTGACCCCACCCACCCAATATGCTATCCCAAGCGAGGTCTCGCTATAAGGTATCTATGTTTGCAGTTTCATAACAAAAGCTTAATCCGTTTTCGAGTTGGAGAGTGTCTCGATATAAGGTATCTATGTATTATGTTTCATTAAAATATCTCAATGCATTTTCAAGTTATTGAGCGGAAACCGTTTTTCTATTTATAGTAACAGTGACCTTGACATTGACCCCACCCACCCCATATGCAATCCCTAGCGAGGTCTCGCTATAAGGTATCTATGTTTGCAGTTTCATAACAAAAGCTTAATCCGTTCTCGAGTTGGAGAGTGGAAACACAAAGTTGAAAAACTAGCTTACCGAAAAACTTTAACCTGTCCATATAGATTATATGTAAAATTTCTAAGTGTAAAAAGGCCCATTATTTTGACAAATTTCAAAATAGAGTTATCAAAATTAGCCTTTGAGTTCATTTTAATATAGGGAATAAGTGTTCTAAGTAAGAATGAAATCCCTTGAGTCACTCCTGAGAAACCAGCTAACCGAAAAACTTTAACCTGTCCATACAGCTTATGTAACATTTCTAAGTGTACAAAGGCCCATAATTTTGACAAAGTTCAAACTAGAATTACCAAACTTGGCCTATAGGTTCATTTTTATGTGGGGAATAAATGTATTAAGTTTGAATGAAATCCCTCAAGCCATTCCTGAGAAACTAGCTTACCGAAAAACTTTAACCTAGCTCGGACGCCGACGCCGACACCGACGCCGACGGCGACGCCGACGCCGGGGTGAGTATAATAGCTTGCCTTTTCTTCGAAAAGTCGAGCTAAAAAGGGTTTACTATCAAGAAAGCCATTTTTATCAATTGTTTTGACAACAGAAGTCGTACACTAACACGTGTGTGACATTACAACTCCAAGATAAATGAACAAGTGTTTTTATGGAACGGCAGGACTCTCTTATGTTGTCATCGGTTGTGTTATTATGTCAGCAGTATATGTTATTATGTCAAACTTCAATGTTGTCTTGTCAGTATATCGGTTCATCTTGTCTATTCATGATGTGAGTTTGTCTACGCATGTGTTATTATGTTATGTACAAGTGTTGTTTTTGTCAATGCAAGGCGTTAACTTGTATGCAATGTGACTTGTTATGTCAAATGGTTGTGTTGTTATGTCAATTTGTTGTGTTGTTATGTCAATTTGTTGCGTTGTTATGTTAAAATGTCGTTTGATCTTTTTAAGAGAGCCAGTTAACATGTTAGTGTAGTGTGTGATTTTGTCAGTGTAGTGTGTTATTATGTCATGATTAAAAGTTGTAAATATATGCTGTTGATTTGTTCATACTGTGTCTTATTATGCTGTGTCGGAACAATATGCTATTATATATTGCACCCGAGTTGTATTGTCAATGTGTGGTGTTGCTTTTTCCAGATGGTTTCTCATTATTTCCAACCATTATGTTGTTATTTAAAAAACATGTTTGTTTTGTCGAAAAGTTTTTTGTCAACACATTATGTTATTATGTCATGTGTACGAGTTATTGAGTGAATGCATGGTGTTTGATTTGTCCAGACAGCGTTTTTTTTTGTCCAAATACCGTGTTATGTTGCATACATTTCGAGACATTTTGTTTCTAAATAATGCTATCATGTCAAGCCTACATGCTGTTTTGTCAAATGTAAGTTTTATTTTGTTGTCACAATGTCTTATCATGTCTAAAGTAAATTCATTTTGTTTAAACGGTATATTTGTTGTTTTTTTCAAATGACATGTTGTTGTTGTTGAGCTTAAAATAGCATGCACCCACTACAATGGCGGAGCACACATTACTGATACGATTAGACAT
The DNA here is from genome assembly GCA_027627225.1 of Congeria kusceri. Classification (NCBI taxonomy): domain Eukaryota; kingdom Metazoa; phylum Mollusca; class Bivalvia; order Myida; family Dreissenidae; genus Congeria; species Congeria kusceri. Next base: position 26,017,425 of record CM051028.1, read on the forward strand.
AAAAGCATGCGTGAATTACAGTATGACATAATGACACGTCTTTTTGACCTAATAACAATTTCTTTTGACAAGTTCACCTGATCATAGCACAACATGAAAAGTGTCAATATTTTAACATTATAACACGTCGTTTTGACATAATAATATATTCTTCTGACAAGTTCAACTGATCATAGCACATGATGACACACTATTTTAACATAATGACACGTATTTTTGACATAGTAACACATTCCCTTGACAACTTCACCAGATCATAGCACATAATGAAACGCTATTGTAAAATAATACCACGTCTTTTTGACATAATGGCATATTCTTTTGACAAGTTCACCTTAAGATAGCACATGATGAAACACTATTTTAACATGATAACACGTAATAAGACAATCGTGAACAAGACAACACGAATCATGACGACATAAGACGTCATGGCGTTCCATATGTTTCTCTCTTACAGAAAGTGCATTTGTCGGAATCACAGATCGTCATGTTATTGAGCAAGTTATTTGTAGCTAAAATATTGTGGGTTAGTGTTTCTTGGAACATTTGATTATGTAAAAATCCATGACTGCAAAATTCCCACTCCGAGTTATCAATATAAAAGAAGCTACACCACTTTGTCATGTAGGTATTTCATAATTTTGTATTAATATTTTATATATACTAGGGTTATTTTTATTGCAAAGCAACATTGACTTAATAAAACATAGAATAATAGGAAAGCAACAGTCATTATTAAGTGCTGTGATGTCCTTGAGCCTTAGCGAATATAAAGTTTTTTATTGATTGAATCATTCCTTCAAATTGTAGAAAATTTACACTGAAACCAAGTTTTTGTTCAGATTCGGTTCTGTTTATAAAAGTTCCATATAATTCATGATGTCTTTCACAAATCTAATTCCTTTGATATACCATTGTTGAACACAAAACGGTCTATGACCAATAAAAAATTATGATTAAGAGTGGAAGTTCTTGAAATTGAGTGATATTGTCTATTGGGAAAAGATCAATAAAATCTGCAAAGAATTTAAAAACAACTTTCCAAAATGGATTAAACATTTTTGTTGCAGCAGATTAACCTAAACATGATGCTTTCAAAAATTTAATAGTTTTTCTGATTTGTGTATATTTGTCAACACAAAACTGTAACATTTTATTTCCTGTAAGTAGTCTATTTAACCAGAGTACTTTTAACTTGTTAACGTTTGCAAAAATGTCAACCATTTTCAAACCTCCTTTATTATTATCTTTAATAAGAACCTTACTTTTTTATCCTAGGTGGACCTTGCCAAACAAATAAAACATGTGATTAATTCTATTTAATGATCGGCGTTAGTGCTCTTCTATTCCATAACTTAATACATTTTTCAATACTTTGTATACTATCATTAAAATTGATTGAAATTGACAGGCACCATACTTACCAAGTTTATGTTAAAACATATGCCAAGTAATTTAAAACTAGTGTTCCCCCAAGCCAATTTCCATTTTGTTTTCATTGAGGGAGTACCATATTTTAAGGTACCAATCCAATTAACATGGGTTTTGTCAAAATGTCAACTTTTAAACCTGAGTATCGGGAAAATTGATATGTATATACAATATCAAAGTTTTATCAACTGTGGTTTCACTTCCATTTAGCAACAAGGTTGTGTCATCTGCAAATTGCGTTATTTTGTATTCTGCGCTACTGATAAAAATACCTTTGCTTTTTTTGTTGTTTTTGATTTTATAGATAATGTTTCCGCATAAAATAAAGCGATATGGACTAATTGGGTCGCACTGCCTACAGCCTCGACCTATATTAAAGAAATAGGAAAGGAAATCATTCAGTTGCACAGCAGTAGAAGTATTATGAAGTATTATGATAAAACAGAGATAACCATTTGATAAAACTTTGAAAAAAAGCGAGTGTTTTGAATATAAAATAAAAAGACAGTGTATCAAAATCTTTTTCGAAATCAATTATCATCAGCAATCCAGGTATGTTATGTTTTTCAGTATAGTTCATTATACCATATACTAAACGAATGTTTTCCCCAATAAATCTTCCTTTGATAAATCCTGTTTGGTCCTTATTTATCAAATAGTCTAAACCCACTTCATTCTTGCAGTTACAGTTCCCGAGGCTAGTTTGTATACAGTATTTAATGAGTCTCCAATTTTTTTAAAAACTGCTCTGGTTTGTTTCTTTAGGAATACAATATGTGATTAGTCTTTGCTTCTGAGTTATGGACAGTTCTCCTTTAACAAATGAAAAGTTAAATGTTTGTATATACTACAAAATTACCAATCTTCCCCAGAAAGCCTTTAAACCAAATTAGAGGTAAACCACCAGAACCAGGACTTTTGTAATTGTTCATATTTGTTACAGTATAAGAAACTTCTGAGAAAAGTAAACGACCTTTCAACGACGACGACCGTTCTGGACTTAATTGGTTAACATGCGCATTTTCTAAGAAGCTTTCAATATCAATTTCATAGTTCGTTAGACGTAGTATATAGATTTTTATAAAATAATTATGGTTCTTTTAGAATTTCTGATTATAAAAAACATTCCCATCACATGTTTTTAGAAAGTTATTACTTTGTTGGTGTAATTGTATTTTCTAAATAACAAAAGAAATTAGTTGATTTTTCACCATTTTCAAACCATTCAGTTCTAGATCTAATTACGTTTCCTTTATTTTTTCTTCTTTTATCAATTGTAATTCATTGTGTATTTACAATGCTTTTTTTTATATTCAAATTGTTCTCAGTCATTTCAATTTCATTTATTAACGCCTGTTAAAGAACTATTTTTTTTTAATATGATGAATATGAAATTGTTGATCCTCTGATTTCCATCAATAGTGTTTCCAGAAAGAGACTGACTGAATAATTATTTTCGAAATTATATACAGGCGATGCATATAGTATTTCATTTGTTCTATTTAAGGTTTAATGTAGGCAAGATAATCTTTATCAAAAAGAGGAGAGTTATTGAATTTTAGAAGTCCTTTTCCATGTGGAATATTTTCAAAATCCAATATTAATGCAATAATTGAATGATCACTAATCCCTATATTACAATCACTGACTAATCACTAGTAACCAAAAAAATATACCCTGGTCTGTTGTAAGGGGTTTGCCCTTCGCAATGAAAACGTGTTCAATTCTCCATGTGTTTTTCTGAATGTGTCATGTACATTTTTTCTGCAATAAAATGTGTTAAAATGTTTATGTTTTTATGTTATTAATATTTGAATTGTAATTATTGTAATAAAGACTTGTATTTAACACTAAATGAAAATCTCCACACCATATATATTGGTTTCATTCCTTATATTTTTAATTAGAATACAAATTTGTTGATAGAAAGAGTGGCTATCATTATTTGGGCCATAAACATTAATAAGTGTTATATGTTTACCTTTTATAATAAGATTTATAATTGTATAGTTGCCATTATGATCTGTAAACTCTTTGTTAACTTTGATATCTAATCCCTTTGTAAACAAACTCCCCACCCTTCGGGCATTTGATTTGGCAAAAATAAAAAAGGCTTCTGCATTCAACATTGAATATAATTGCTTTTCCATGTCCGATGTAAAGTGTAAATGTTGTAAACAAAAAATATGTGAGTTAGATTCTGTTTAAAACTGAAAGACTCCTGGTCTTTTCTTTGGATAATTTAAGCCTCATCAATTATATGAGATAATCTTTAATTTATTCATTTATGAATAATATATTGGGGAAATACCTATTAAAAAAACTGACATCACCAGAAATGTAGCTTTAAAACAAGGTAAAAGTTTGCAAAGCATTCCTTACTTTTATATACAACATGACAATCATAAAAGTGAACACATTGAAAACTGAGAAAGAAAGCGTGAAGATGTAAACACATGACAAAATGTACAAACAGTGCAAATAAATTGCCCAACTATAAGACTGACATTTGGTTGCTCGAATTAAAGTTATGATATTGCATTTCATACTACAAAAATACACCGTTATCCGTAATTCACCTATTGTGGATGAAATAAAATTTAATTGGGTAATGATACAGCACAGAAAAAACTAAGGCTATGTATCTAGTAAAAAGTAAACACAATATGTATACAATTACTGTGATATATTGATTAATTTGCGCTCCATCCAGTTATAAAACAGTGTAAAATCATTGCAATAAATGGCTTAGACTATAAGACTTTTAAATGTTTTCGCGATTTAAATAGTAAATTTAAATCATAATATATTAAAAACATAATTTACCAATTGTGTAAACGACAGAATGTGATTGTTCAATGGTAGCATAACAGAACTATGAATATACATAAAAAGCAAAAACCATGCATATTCTTGCAACAATACGTTGCAACAGAAGAAAGTCCTGTACTCTTATCAAGTTTAAGGTTGTAAAAACAGACTATAATTAAACCCAGTAAGCATGTAGGTCCTGAAAAAATATGAAACTGGGTATACATCAGACAAATCTCCAATTTGGTTTGATCAAAACAGACTATATATAGATATACTATACAACATGCAGAACATTTATCAACTGACTATAAATATCTGCCACTAACATCCGGGTCATAAAACAGTAAGGTGAAACTTGTTTTACATCACTCAAGTATATCAAATAATTTGGTTTTAATTTAACATTACAACAGTACGTACTGTGAGCATAAATCATTGTACAAAACAACAAAAGTCAAGAAAAAAACAAAACAACAACAACAAACAACAACAACAACAAGACATTTATATACAATATTGGACCTGGTAAAATAAAACAAAATTCATTTTAATAAAGTACAAAGAAACACACATGAAATACGTAAGCATTTACATAGCGGTAAACAGGTACACCGAGTAAAATTCAGAGGTTCATGATGTATCCATTTGGAGTATATTGTCATCACATTTTAACACTGGCTGCAGTTTTGAATTTCCTGTTTCTGTTCTGGAAATCACTGATCGTGTTATTGATATTGTGAAATATGTCAAATTTTGTTCTTTCGTCAGAGAGGCATTGTCTGAACACCGCCCCATTAAAGAACCAGGCGTTATTAAAACTAGATCGCACTTTGTGACGTCATCAACAAGTTTGTATCCTTTGTTCTTCATGGGAGTTCGTTTTTTATGATTGCCGAATTCGCATTGTTATTTCTTAATTTGAAAAGCATTGGTCGCGTGGCGCCCCCTTTGGATGGAATGCGATGTATGGTAATAATGTCATAAGGTTTCAGTTCAACGTCTGCTGCTGTCTTCAGAATCTCAGATACGGTTGGAGTGAGATTGGCTTCTGATTCATCGGGTACTTCTTTTATGGTCATAATATCAACACAAAAGAAGTACCCGATGAGGCTATTTGTGTATGATATTAACACTGCACTGCTGAGGTTATCGGTATATGGTATCAACCCTGTTCTGCTGAGGCTATTGTTATATGGTATTAACGCTGTACTGCTGAGGATATCGGTATATGGTATTAACACTGTATTGCTGAGGCTATTGTTATATGTAAGGAACAGTATTAGTTTAAAAGTAACATGACGCATTCTGACGTTTTTCATTCGTTAAATTATTGCTCTACTTCTTGACATTTATGTAAACTAACACTGTTCCATATATATGGTATTAACACTTGTACTGCTGAGGCTATTCGTATATATTCCATATATACGGTATTAACACTGTGCTGCTGGTGAAGTATTGTATAATCTAATAAATCTAGAATGCACACTACACCTGTTATATCATCAGGCTATCCCATTGTATGGGAAATAATTATCGTAATATAGTTATTTTGTATGTACAAGTATGTCCACTTTTTTCATGTAACTAATTTATTCCACGTGTTAATACATGTTTATTTAATGTTTAGGGCTAAACATTAATATGTTCTATCACTATCCATTATATTTAAGAGCACTTTTAAACAGGAGCAGTATATAGTAACAATAAATCACATACTAAAGCTAATTAGAAATGATTATACATGTTGACAATGCACACGGTAATTACTATACATTACAAACATTATATACATATCACATGGCTGAGAGGGTGATATAAAAATATCAATCCGAGAAATGTTATTTCAACCGAGGCGTACGTCAAAGGTCATATATGTGCTGTTGTTCATACATATATACATATTCAAACAAACATAACTTCAGCATACATTGATTTTCAATGGTAGCTGGACAAATTGCGGTGTTTTTAAGAAATAAATTTCGATTTTTTATCGTTGTTTATCGCATTTCTTCCGATGCGTAGAAATTAAACCACGAGGGCGTTAGCCCGAGTTGTTTAATAGCCACGCATCAGAACGACACAAAATTGTTGATTGGCCGATAAAATGTGCTGCAGCGTAATAATTACACATTTCAAATGTAAAGTTCATATGTTTAAGTTTATTTGATAAGTTATACGACTTGCTTTTCAAGAAAATTAACTTTCGTTTACGTCAACACTGTGAACACGCAAAAAAGATGTAAAATTATGTTACATTTCATAAAAAATGCTATCTGAAACAAAACCTGTTTAAACACATGTTTTCGTAACCATATGTATTTGTGATATTGTCTAAACCATTGGGAGTACCTCAAAAATTATTCCACATATGTTTCACAAAATATCCAGTTAATAATATTAACAACTCTGGAACAGCGCGCATGCTCGAAACAGCAATGTAAAAGACACATCCACCGTCTAAAATTACATTAAACATAGTAAAATTAATAGTTCGTTCCTCGTTTATTGTTTACTTGGATGGTTTTTTCGCCATCTTATGCCTGAAGATCGGCAGCTGCATGAGGCAAAGGTCGATGACCTCCAGGATCGACAGTAGGCTCGCACCGATGAACAGACCCATAGCTCCGCCCACATCACCTATAAAAGGTGTTTTATTAAAAGAGTATTGTGTTTGAATATAAATCGGATATATGTATGGAAATGACGTAATTGACGTTGCAAAGTGTACATATTGCTATGCACACGAAGCTTTAAGTCTGAGTTTCACATTCCCGAATTTTACTGCCGTCCTTGATCCGATTTCGTCCCGAATCAAACTGAACAAACTCCCGATTCTCCCAACATCGTCCCGATTCAGCCGTTTACCGCATTGTCAGGACGCTATCGAGACACTGCCGGGTGGATCGTGAATATCGGGACATGTCCGGCAAGGTCGGCAAAACACTCCTGACAGTTACCTTTGTCCCGTAACATTCGGGTGACACAGTCGATTTTGTATAGTCGGAATACAATCGGGAAGTTTTCGGGAGCTAAATTCGGGAATGTGTGACCGCCGTATTTTCCCCCCATTACACAGACATCATGAATTTAACGAATATCCAAAAATTGATAAATTTTAGTATCCGTAGTAGAATCGTAATCAGTTCGTGAAGTTCTTTACTGATTCGTTTCTATGTTCGTAGTCAGTTCTTGCAATTATTGAGCAGTCAGGAATTCGAGACAAAAGTTTTGAACTGTTCAAAATATTGGCCACGAACTCTCGATTCCAAAAATTCGTAGTTAATTCGTAACAATTTCGTAGTGCATTCTTAGGCATCGTAACTGAATCGTTATCGATTCAAAGGCATTCTTATGCATTCGTAGGTATTCTTATCTCATTCCAGGGATTCGCGAATTCGCGTCTTGACCACGATTCGGCCACGAATCTGCCACGAATCCCAAGAAAAGACGCCGAAAAAAAAAAATCATAATTCGTACCTAATTCGTGCATGCATTCGTGGTATTCTTAACCGATACGTAACTGAGTCTTCGTGCAGTAATCGTAAAATATTCTTGTAAATCGTAGTAATATTTTGACAACATTCGTGCATTTCCAGCCGAATCCTACGAATATTCGTAACACTATCGTAACTGTATAGTAAACGAATCATAAAACTTCAAAATTCGACCACGAAAATGTGCAAAGTTTCACGAATCCTCACGACTCCTAAAATTTATCAATTCCTGAGAATGGGGGCATAAGTTTAGACGGATTTAAAAAACAACACAGAACCTTAGACGGATTTATAATAAGAGCACGTCGAAATTTGATAACAAGTACCTGCTGGTATGCACTATTGTATTGCAAATACCCTACCGACGCCACCATTACCGACCATGCGACGAAGACACTTTCTTAAGCGTGAAGTAAGACCCCCAAACTTACTGATTAATGCATAGAAATCATAAGCCTCTTGTTGGTTGATATACTCATAGCTGAGTTGCCGAAAGAAAATGTTCATCTGTATGAAGTTGTCCCTTCAAATATTCCAAAATAATAAATACTATTATTAAAGTGAACAGCAAAATCGTGATATAACGACATATACATGTATTACTACTTCAAAAACAATAACAAAACCTAATACTACGACTACTATTGCTACTGCCACTACCACTACCACTACTACTTCTACTTCTGCTACTACTACTACCACCAACACTACCACTACCGTTACCATTACCACAACCACTACTACTACTTATACTACAACTACTATATTACTACTACAATTACTACTACTACTACTACTACTACTACTACTACTACTACTACTACTACTACTACTACTACTACTACTACTACTACTACTACTACTACCACTACTATACCACAACAACAGCAACAACAACAACAACAACTACTACTACTATTTCTACTACTACTACTACTACTACTACTACTACTACTACTACTACTACTACTACTACTACTACTACTACTACTACTACTACTACTACTACTACTACTACTACTGCTACTATTTCTACTTCTTTTACTTCTTCTTCTGATGCTGCTGCAGCTGCTGCTGCTACTACTACTACTTTTAGTACTACTTCTACTTCTCCTACATTAACAACAACAACAACAATAAATACTACTACTTCTACTGCTATTATTATTATTATTATTATTACTACTACTGCTACTACTACTACTACTACTACTACTACTACTACTACTACTTTTACTACTTCTACTACAACAACAACAACTACTACTACTACTTCTACTACTACTACTACTGCTACTACTACTACTACTACAACTACTTTTCTACAAAAACACATGCAAATACTACTAAAATTACTACTGCTGCTTCCATCTCTGCAATCAGTACTACTGTAAAGATTAAGTAAAAATGTATATTTTTCAACTTCATCTGATTTCATCTTTCACCTCAAAATGAGACCTACAGTATGAATTCCAGAAGTTTCACTTGTATAATTAATGTTGGCTTAATTAAGAGTTACGTGTAATGACAATATATACCAAATTGGTAATATAAGCTTTATTATATGTAAAGGATGTAATATTATCAAGTCATTACCTGAGAAAATCACCGTCAATTGCAATTTCCTTTTTAAACTCGCCCAGAAATGCAGCTAAATCATTAAATGCCGATCTAAAACGATCATCGGTGTGAGCACCCGGTAATTGAACGGCGGCTGTATTTAGTTTATCATCCCATTCTGTAAGCACTTCACTTAAATTTCTCATGAAAACTGTGTTATTTGTATAGTTATAATATTCAAACGAGTCTTCGTCATCAATGATCATTGTCCACATTGTGTTGATTGGTTGTTTAAGCATGTTCAGAATGTCTGAAATAGCTTGCCCTCGAGCCTCTAATTCGCGGAAAAGGTCGTAAATTTCAGTTGTTTGAGAAAGTGTATTGTTGGCATCAAATGCAATCGCTAAATCAAAGAGACTACCGATTTCATGTACTGTATAATTATTAAGTGTAAGTGCCAATTGCTCCAATCCAGGAATCGTGGTGCTTTTAATTATGCTTAATAAATTTAACAAATGCATACAGTCAAACTTCATATCGTCAATGACGTTGGTAAAATCGAGCCATTCGTTTTTAAAGTCCGAATGACGAGACTGAATGATTCCCAAAGGTCGATCGATACCGTAGAAATAAACAACACTTTTACTGTACATAAACATTCGACAAGCAAACTGGTATCGTTCGTAGACATAATTCAGTTCCGTTTCATCGACAGCTTTATCCTTCAAAGCAATAATTGTAAGATTTGCAAACATTTCTAGAATTTGGAACATCAGGTCCAAATCTTCATATTTCCATGTAGGTACATATTTCAGAACGTAACTATTGTAATATGTGCTTTTGTTCAGCAGCGGTCTAGGGACAATAAAAGGATTGTGGTCTCGTGGTAAATCCTCAAATTTATAGTTAAAGATTGATGATCCATTTATATACGAGTCAATTAACAGAGTTACATTTGCACGAGCCATTTCGGAAATTTCTTGCCTGACTTTAATAGTATCCATTATAAGTTCGAACAATATCTTTCTATTTGATTCATCCATAGTATCAGCAGCCAAACGTCGGATTGTTCGGGCAGTCAGCATCGCAAATTCTGCATAGTCACTCGCCACATTTGCCAATACCCTTTCCTCCATAGCTTCACGCGCACGCAAAAAGTTTTTCTCTATTGCATATTCTTGGTAACGGTACACTCTTTCTTTAATTTTATATGCCGCTTCCATTTCACTGAATATGTCATCAATTTGATCTACGTTCCTTTCTACAAGTTCTTCTGTTTTTAAAATAGCATCTTGAAGAGCAGAAAAGTGCTGCACATACGTTTGGGACATTGTCTGGTATTGGATGAATTTGCTTTCGTCCATTTTCGCCGAAGTTTCCGATGCTTGTTTTAACTTCTCAAGAAGACTTTTTGCATTGTTCGATGTGAGAATCTTGTCGACCACGTGGTTGGATATTGTTCCGTACGAGATCGACGGATCAAATGACGCAAAATGACACGGCACGGGGCACATACATGTTTCGCGCAATGAAGACGTGAATTCAACTGAAAATGACAGCAAAAGATATAAAAAGATTATGAAAATAAATTGAATTAACGCTTGCTTAAACATTAGGAAAATTATTTTGTTCTAAATGACATACATGAACTAACCAGTATAGATTATTGTAATACACCAGGACTACTATTATGACTTGTGAGGAAGAAAACAACACGAATAGATATACACATTTTCAAGTGTTCAAGACGAAACAAACCACCACGTTTAAACCATAGTGCTCTTGGAATAACCTGGTTTAAACTAAACTGCAATTACAATACTATAAATAGGCAATTAATCTATACGGAGGTGAACGTCGAAGCCATTATTTATAAAATAATAATTATTTTAATTTGCAATTATGTATATGCTGAACATTGTTTCTGATGTGATCATTAAATTACACATTAAATATGTTCATCAAACACAAAAATGATTTTATTAGCTGAAACAGTAAGACAGGTTACACACGTAAAATGGTTAAATAAGATGGAATGACCGCGTTACTTTTAAGGTCCTTCATGCAGGAGTAATATTGGCTCAGTGTACACACAGGTGGTGACCCTGTATTAATAGATTAAAAATTATTTATTAAAAAAAGATAACAATCATACCGGAATATGGAACGGCTTAATAACATAAATCACCAATGCAAAATCCAGCCTCTTACTACGAAACTAAATGATAAGTTAAACTTTATTTAAAATAACATATTCAATAAGCATGTATAAAATAAAGGCTGTTCAATTATAATTATATATTTGCAGTATGTGTTTGCTTATATTAATGGTAAAGAAGAACCGTAATTTGCTTGCACTCATACGTATGTTAAACCTGACCGTTAACATGGGGCATGTACACGTCGCGACATCCGCATATCTCCTCCGCCAGTTTTACCAGACAGTCCAAGTAGCACTCCTCGGTCGTGTAGTGGTCCGTGTGTCGCAGCTCCTTCTGGTCGCAGTCTCCATGTGGTTCAGGAAGATTATCGATCTGTTAATGGACAACTTTTCATACACAGCATTGACCCCAATCAAAACGTTTTCAATATGATTATGTTATGTGTGATTCATATTTCAGTGATGTCATACAATTATATAACTGTTATTTACTTTCATAAATCTGACTCCTAGAAAGGCATGCGTTCCCGTGGGTATGGCCTGACCTAGACCGTACACAAAGGGCATCTCTTCGATCTCATGCAGAAGGATCTTCACCCCGGCGGCGTCGTGCGGCCCCGCCATATACTCGTACTGTTCCACATTCAAGGTCAATGAGAGGCCCGACTCTACACCTAGACAAACATAAAGACATTTTCGCTCAATGCATCAAAATTATCATTCATGTCCTGAGCATTTTGCATCTTGTGACTGCACAATCATTTTTTTGGCGTTTATTGAGGCAAAATATTAGGATATGGTTCTGTGATAAACAGGCATGATGATTTGACCATTTTTACCATATGCTTTACTAGTACTGTCCGTTATTATATTTTTTAATTGTAAGTCTTTCTTTTGATATACAGGTATTTCTCTAAGATACTAGTAATTTCTAATTGTAGTGGTAACACTAGTAAAAATACTGGATCAGTTGGGTAAATTGGTATTTTACCTACATACATTGAACTCTACTGCAGAAGGTGGAAGCAAACATACCTGATGACGAAACGTACATATCTGAGGTATTCTGGTTGAACATGAAGCAGACGCCGTGGTCTGTGAGAACCAGTCGAAAGTCTTCCGAGCCACACGGCGCTCCCTTCCACGAGCAACTGTTTCAGGTGATGAAGTACACATATACGTATTTATAGTACTGTTAACACTACACAGTTATGTATATATCAGAATATGAAAGACTCTGTCCAAGATATCAATATCCAAGTTTGATTTTTGATGCTCGGTTACTTAAAATCTATTATTATTTATTTGGATAAACATTAAAATATCAATATTAAAATAGAATAAGTTACGAAGACTATTCATTTGTTAATTACGATAATAACTTGGATGCATAAATTTGATACACAACACGTCATATGTTTGTAACACAACGTTCGTTTTATCGTCTGGTTGTGTTGTTTTGCAATCATATGGAAGAAACGGGTACATGCCCTAGAGTGTTTAATTTTTATTATAAACATAATTATTATATTTGAACAGTTCAAAGTAAACGATCTTTGATGGAAATGGATTAAATCTTTACCGAACAATCATGTCTTCCTTTTTATGAGCAAGCTGCGTGAACAACTCTTCGAAACTGACGTCAGACGCGTTGTGACGTCGAAGATCCTCCAACGTCAACGGATCCGAATGCGAGTACATCTTCTCGATGAGTCGATATTGTCCTCGGGCTGCAGCCTCTGTCGCCCTATGTATGAGACCCACAATTTAGCATTTTCGAATTGTAGGATTTTACATCAGGGAATAAATATAGATGTGCTAAACTGTGAACATACATCCTCATAGACCTTTTGGAGTTTAAATACCTGAAAGCGTTTTGGTTACATATGGTGACTGCGGGGAATTCCAGCGACTGGTTGTAGTTGATCTTGACGTTCACGTTGATAGGCATGGAGTTGTAGTAGTTGACGCGGTCGATGATTTGCTGGACGACCGCCGCGAGACACCCCAGGACAAACAGGAGCCACACTACTCTGGAAAAAAGAAGATTAGTTCCTCGTTGTTTGTTATTTATAGAGAAAAAGCAACAACAAAAGAGACCCAACTTAAATTGTTATATCACCAAGGTAGTCTTGTTCTTCTCCGTAGGGTCCCGCATGGGTGATGATACGTTTATTCGACGGTCGAGTAATTTGACCCCATGCTCAGCGTTTATTTTTAATTCTTCTAAGCAAACACAATACAATACACGTTATTTAAGTGAATGTGCAAGAGAATGGGCAACCCGGTGTCTTGCCTGACTTAAATACAGGATCTTTTATGCTATAAGTTGTATCGACACTACTTACACAAGGTCTTGAGTTTGATTATCTTTTATATGCATTTTATAAAAATGATCATAACACAAAGAAAGAAATTCAAAGAAATTGATACGGTTTTTTGTTTAAAAACATACACTAATAATTAATCTCATAGTTTTTCTTTTTATTGACAATTAGATAATGTGTGTTTTACATTAAGTGCTCACCCTTTATAAACGTTAGACATATCAAAAATTAATATGAATGGAACAGTGTGCTTGAAAGACATTTTTACTTGTCTATTAATCTATAGAACTTTAAATTGTATGATATATTGTTCAGTATACTCTGAATTACTTTAAAAAATAATATCATTTTACCAGTTGTCATTTTATTCAAGGTTAAAATGCTAAAACTTTTAACATATTTTTCAATGTTATCATGATATATTAATTTAAATATTACAGCTGATAATAATGATCGTTTGCATAATATAATTATTATATTATGCAAAAGTATTGTAATTGATACTAAGGCCAGTCCCTTTTTATTTTCTGGTTTACAAAATTTTTTGGGGAACATGTCCACTGGCAGGTCGAAAAAAAAAAAAAAAGTGTTCAAATCTTAACACAACGAACGATTTCCCATTAGCAATTTATAATTAATAACAATATCAACATTAAAACACACTATTATGTGAAGTTAGAATAAGACGTCAAACATAGTATAAACTGTTTTATTACACCAATGTTTTATATGCAGTTTAACCATTTGTATTTATGAATTTTACAGAGTAAATAAGTGTAATAGATGCATATATTTTAACGGCATCATTAAAATTGATTTTACCACAAAGTTGTATACTTGTATGGATTTACAAAATGTAAAGTGAGATGCCTTTTTAAAAGAAGACGAGTTAACCTGCGCAGGACTGGAATCCACAACTGCCCGAACACAGACCTTGCAAAACGAGCTTAATCTAACCACACAACGCAAATTTTGAAAATAATTGCTGTGAGGTCTCGAAAAACATATTAAATTTAACTACATCAAGAGAAAAGTCCAATTAATATGACGTTAATTGTCTGCATTCTTATTAAGTCTTAATTCTTATTAAAAATGAGAAAGCAGTTTTAACATATTTTTTTATAAATATTCAACTCTGTGTATATGCTAAATCTTCATGTATATATGAAATTTCTCAGATATAAACTGAACTGCTAGTGTGTGTTAAATTATTGCATTACAATTGTGACAGAAACAAAATACAAGGCAAATAAGAAATTCTCATTCTGTCGCGAAAATATATATCATCAACAAAATGCAACCATGACTTTCTCTTTTAAGTGTATACGAGACCAAGCTGTCTGTCCCCACATCCTCGTTTCGATGTCCCCGCAAGAAGATCTTTTTACTAAAGATATTATTTGTTACAAATGCCACCTGAAAATATACATCCAGTGCCTTCCACAGGATTTTTTTTGGCGTCCCCGACCCGAGAGGGGTGGGTTAGGGAGGGGTATCCCCTCCGTACGTCAATTTTTTTTTGCGGCATGTGTCAAATGACGTTATCTGGTGCGTTTTAGCTATTAAATTTAAGGCTAAGATGTTTTCAATTTTTTGTACAAGTTTAAACGAAATGAAATAAACGAAGCATCACCGTTTGAACGGCATACCTCTAGCCTTTTAAAAGCAAAAGCATCATTGTTGTTGCGAAACTGAAAGTAATGATTTTTTCCGGATGTTTATGTCCAGTGCGCATCACATTCGCACAGTGACGTCATGTCCAAACCCACTATTCTCGTCTTTCTCGAATCTTTAGGTTACACTCGATCTACTGATGGAGCCTTTTTTATTCGATTAATTATGTTCATATGGGCATGTATTTAGTGTTTTAACACTGTTTTAATCCTTACAGCTGTTGAACATAGTACTGACTGGATAATTGGTGAATTGTAAAGATCTTGATTAAAATATATTTATATTATATACATGCTTTGTTCTTGCAAAAACGGCGGGAAATTTTCCTCGTGCACATCGTGCCTGCGCGTCGTATGTTAAAGACAAATGTCACTCTATTGTTTAAAACAGTGTTGATTTTCTCATGTTTCATTCTTTCCATGAATAACTGTACTTCTAACGGTAATATTAACTCATCAAATGGACAAGTCATTTTAAGGGCCGTCTACGAAACATGTTGAACATTATTAGAAGTTTACAATATATAATAAATTCAACAATTTACGAACTAAATATCACTTGCTAATTTTTTGTCCACCAATAAGTAAATTTGCATGGAAAAACCACGCCAATTTGTTTATAAGTTACCTATTTTTTCTCCATTTGTGAATTTATTTATGAGACGACCCTCAAACTTGAAACACTCACTGACCACAATAACGGGATTTCTCCCTGCAAAAATCATGCATGGGATTAACATTCGTTTGACGGGAAACTAGGACACCCAATGTCTTTAAAGACCTGTATTTAGTAAAGCACATGATCGGTACACGCACGCTTTCCATGCGTGGAACGTGACGTCGTGTTTCAGCAGACATTTCGCACTCTTTTGTAGAAAACACGGGTTTTACATGGCATACATGTACATAAACAATGGCGGACGCCTTGCTTAAAAAAATTGTCCGTGAAATTCCGGAACAATTTGTTGATCTCGATCGGCAATCATCGTGTGATACCGTCAAAAACAAAAAGCAGTGTCACGGAAGTAAACGGAGTTGCCGAGCAAATTATTACATTCGTACTCAAAATATTTCGAAATTTTGAGCGTGTCGTCCCTCATCGCTAAAAAAAAAATCGTTATTCTAATTTTATTTTTTTTTCACTTTCGGAAAAATTACGTTCGCCGGTTTTGTAAACCGTAAAATCAAAAAAACCTGGCCTTATGATAATAAGATTTATATAAAAAAGTGTATTCATGGAATATATGGCTCGAATGGAACCGATGACATTAATTCCATTTCAATTTTCTATAAGTCGAGTGTATTCCGAGCTGGATTGTTGTGGGTGGAGAACAGAGTTGCCATCATAAGGTGTTAGATCTAGTAATTTGGATGCGGTCTTCGATTAGTTTACTTTTGAAAGGAAATTTACATAAAGGGTTATTTCTTTGATGAATAAACCGTTTCTGTGTTGGTTGATCATAGAAAGTCTATCCACAAAGAATTACCCGCTTACACCAAAAGTTTTAAAATGAATAGAAGTATTAATATGTTTGCACCTTTATCGATCATGCCATGTGCGGATTAACAACTCACTATGGAAGCTAGAACCTCTGTAAAACTGTACTACACGACGTTTTTATCAATGAAATAATCGGGTGAGTAGGGTGTATTTCATTTTTAATTTTATGCTGTGTCATTCTGGAATAATTGAGTCACACGAGTTGTGTGTATATTTTGAAAGATAATAGAAATGGTATATAGTAAACATCTTGACAAAGATAAATCCTGCATATACACTTTTGGAAAGTTAAAATTGCCAGCCTTTTTGGTCTTTTGTTGTTGAACAGTTTGGTCGAAACACGGACTTGCATTTGAATAAAACCTTCTTTTATCTACTGTAGTGTGTAGCATTTGGCATGGTGAACATATTTTAAACGAAGCATATGGCGATATTTTATCTTGTTACACTGCGTTTTGCATTGAATTGTTTCGGACTATTTCGAGTGGCGGAAACATCGTGAATATATTCCATATATATTCCATATTACTACGCAAGGTTAGATTCAGTAAATTTAATGCGTTTTTTTGTATTGTTTTAAATAATTAAACGTTAATAGTGTGTTTGTTAAACATAAAATAAATAAATAAAAATATGGTAGGATAAATAGAATATTAGGTTAGTGTATTTGTGTACTTGAATTTATCCGACTCGTCTCCGAAAGGCTTACTCGGCTCGGCAAGCCTCGCCGTGTAAACCTTTCTTTAACTCGTCGGATAAATTCAAGTACACAAAGACACTAACCTAATATTCTCTACATCTATGATATAAAAACGGATTTTATTGGCAAGATAAACGTTCATTATGAACATATAATGTATATACCTTTTGAACGTAACGTATCTGTTTCACAAAATATCCGACATAAATAGTGCTTGTTAAATCAAGAAAAAAAAAAAAAATTCGCAAAATTATGTTTAAGTAAATCATAAAAATTGTTTTTATAAATGTGTTTCCTGGAATATTCAATGTCATCATAAATTGAAAACGTGCGATTAAATTTACGGTAAAAATGTCATTTTGGCGACGTGTCAGTTCGGCAAAATTACAAGATCTTAGCAGCAAAAGATTCTTTATAGAATGCGAGTGACAAAGAGATAAATCGAAAATATCGTCATATAGATGTATACCCAACATGCTTAAAATAGTAATATCAAGCAAAGTTGGAATTTTTTTACGTCGAAAGGTATCCGACAGGCACATTGCATTACGAGCATCTGTATACGTAGAATGAATATGCAGTAGAAACGGCGGCAATACAAAGTCCAGACAAGCCAGGCTTATTGCGAAATACCTCAATGATTGTTATTGGAACAACTTCGTTAATACTGTCGGTGACACCTCCATTAACAATGTCACATCCTTTGGCAGAAAAATATGCAAACATGACACCACCTTCTAAAGCAGCCACAATTACAATAACACCATAGACGGGAGCAGCAATGAGAAACATTCGTCTCGTAACTGTCTTGCTTTGCGTTGAAAAAATGCTCTGCATTGATGGCTGCATATACACGACACTTAACATTTGCGGTATAGCTCCTGTAGACGTACTCCAAACGGTAAATCTTAGTCTTGGGTCTAAGCTAAAATCGACGACGTCGAATCTGTCTCCCGATAAGCGGACCATTGTTGACCACCCGCCAATATCGTGTGGGGCTTTCGCAATAATAGCAATGAAACCTGTAATCATAATTACGAATTGAAAAACGACTGTCCAAATGAATATTCTTGTATGTAGACCACGCTAATATTCTTGTAACAATTCATTCGTTGTTTTGAAGAGTTTGTCGATAATTATTCACATTCAAACAATACAATTCCCCAAAACGTATCATAAAATATAATTTATACAATGTCATAAAAGATAGAATCTGCTCCGATTTTGTTGACACTATTTCAATATCTGAAAAATACTTAACTGAATTAACTCAGTAATTATCACAGACGATTGAGCTATAATAGTTAATACATGCAGACATGCAGACAGGCAGACGGACTGACTGAGAGACCGACCTCTGGCTAGGTGATTGCGCATTCATGTATCGAAACAGTCATCATATTTCTCCAATACCCTTTTAACATATATTTCTATTAATTATGTAAAAACAAATGTTAACATGTTCGGTAGGAAACAGAACTATATTTATTTGTCACATTTGACATAATTTATT
Source organism: Congeria kusceri (assembly GCA_027627225.1). Taxonomy (NCBI): domain Eukaryota; kingdom Metazoa; phylum Mollusca; class Bivalvia; order Myida; family Dreissenidae; genus Congeria; species Congeria kusceri. The sequence goes on from CM051028.1 coordinate 26,036,605, forward strand.
GACCACAACTAACAGGTCGTGTTCCCATGTTCGTAAAACTGGAACGCTTGTGTTTCTAATTAATTTACGTCAAAACGCGAGAAACAATGTAGTTGACTTAATGTCGTTTCAACGTCTTTCTGGCCGATTGGTTAGCATGGCAGACTTTTGATCCAGAGGTCGTTAGTTCGAACCCCGATGGAGGCACCTTTTTTCTTATTGTTTTAGTGTTTCTTGTTTTACTTCTTTAGTTGTTTAGTTCCAATGCTTTAGTTTTTCCAGTTTAGACGTTCAATGGCATATTTCAATTTTAAAAAATACCAAAATCTGTGAACAAGTTCCTTTAAACAATGATGCTGACATATTTTGTAGTTTCCGAAATTGGAATAAGAAAATCGCCCCCATGGATAAAGACGGTTTAAAAATAGAAAAGTTTATATCACAGGACAAGTCTCCGGAAAACGTCCACGGTCGAATCAAGGACACACCATATTAATATTGGTGCCACGCTGAAAGTGGCTTATGCCAGTCTTGGTTTCCTCCTAACACTGTTTGTCATTGTAGGGCTGTCGACTCAAAAACATTGTTTCAGTTTTGGGTAGAACACGTTTTGTTATTCAAGATCTATAAATCTATTAAGTATGTTAAGTTTATCGAGTTTATTAAGTTTAGTCAACTCGATTATTCTGATATTTATGACACGTCAACACAACACGTGCTTGACGCTTTACAAACATTTTATTAACTGAATATACTACAGCTGCAAATAGGCATAGGAACGCGCGGTGTGGTCCTGTCAGAGAGTGCGCTGTATACAGAGCATACTGACCCAGTCGTATTGTCACGTTATTACGCGCTGTTTATGTACGTATTCATCACTTACGTTCTGCAAAGTTGTCATCAATTTTTTACTACGTTGCGCCACGATTAACTATGTAGTTACTGCGCCATCGCTACGCTACGTTACATTTAACAACGTACCACAGCGTGTCATTACGTAGTGTTGCGAGGAAGAACGCAGTACATAGCGCAGCTAAGCGTATCAGTAGTTTTAAACGGATCGAATTAAGCATAACGTAGAAATAGATATGACTCTCGTTCTGCTCATGTTGTGCTACGTAAACGCCAAGTTGTTATACGTTGTGCCACGTGTACCACTACGTACAAGTACGTTGTGGTATAACGTAGCAGTATTTTGAACATGTGCAAAATTCAGATTTGTCGTTTACGATGAACTACGTAACTTCCAACTTGTGTAACGGCCAAGTTGAACTACGTACCTGCAACGTTGCGCAACGTAGCTAAACGAGGCGACGAAAACGTGACACTATGACTGGGATATAAGCATGTGAATTATGTGTGCAGTTTTGTTAAAAGTAAAGCAAACGTTTGAATGCAGTTCAATTTCTTCAAACTTGATAATGTGCTTCTTATTCAATAGTATACGGCATCATAATAAAACATAATTTGTAAGTAACGAACACAACTTTTTAGGAAAAAAGCTGTATAAACACAACTTTTGACTTTTCTCAATATCCAATCAATGTTGGAAAAATTTCCCGCCAATAGTCCTGAAAGAATAAATCCTAACGTTAATAAATCCTAGCATTTAATCGGCTAATTTAAACATATTCACACTACCAGTAAAAAAAAGAACATGTTATTTTGCCACGATGTAAATAAATACAACTTTCGAATGCCCTTTCTATATTCATACACTATAAATAGCCGCATGAACGGCGTATATTGCGTGACTCGTACTCGCGAAAGAATGCACCGATCCGGGTTTTGCAGGATTAGTTTAAACTCCTCCCCAGCTTTTGTTAAAGGATTAATTTCCATTTATCGAAAATCACAAACATTACCACGTGATCATTTGAATATCACGAACATAATACGCGTGCTCTTTTGTACGAAATAGTTTAACAGCATAACACGTGATATCCAAGGGCTATGATAGGATAATATTGAAGAATAATATAAATATGATTGACATTCGTGGAAGCGTCTGTTCATGCTGAGCTTCAAGGTCAGTGTCCGGTCAGTCTGTCTGACTATATATCGTCTATTGAAATTCAAACTGGGCTATAGGCCTCCTTTGCACACACGCTGATGACACCTTCTGGCTTTCAAGAAATAACATGCAATAGAAAGGGCAAGAAACTCGACAAAATTATCTTTCCTGGTATATTCCTTAAAACATAATGAGGTATCTAGCCAGCCATAAATATTTACTATATTTTGAAGATTTGAATGCGTGTGCATACATCAGAAACAAATGTGCGAATTAATAAAATATCCTCTGTGCCGTATATCTGTACCGATGTTCTTTGTATTTATTTATATACCGCATACGCATCAGTTTCTGTGTTACTCTCTTTCTCTTGATTTGTTTTCATTCCTTAAGAAACTGAGCAGATATATTTTGTAATGTTACAAAAACACGAACAACAAACATGTCGTGGGAAACCGGCGTAACGTGTCGTTCCGGATCAGCCTTGGCAGTCCGAACAAGTTGATATGGGACGACACCTTCCTCTTGTATGGTACTTTCTGTTTCAAAGAAGTCTCTTTTAAACATAAATGTACCGAAGGCAGAAAGTACCGTCCAGAATTAGCCTGTGCGGACTGCCTAGGCTGATCCGGGTCACACTTTACGCACGTGCATTAAGCCCGGTTTCCTCACGACACGCCTCTTATAATGATATGTTAGGAGGAATAAAGTATGATTTAGTATGTGAGCATAGTGGACTGTTCAGATCTAGTCAGTCATGCGACTAGTATAACAAGATGGCAATGACGGCCCAAATCGCTCACCTAAGAACTGGTACAGATGAAGACCATACTGTTGTGATGACAGGTTTGAAAATTAAGGTATCTGAACAATACGCAAAGAGGGATAGGATCAATTTTAATTTAAAACATCGGTTAGTGCAATGGGCTAACTAAAGTATGAGTTGGGTAGTGGATGTGCGGTGTTTTGCTAATGGTTCTCAAATCATTTTTTCGATATTCTTACCTGGCCCTTTTTCATTAAATGGACTTGTTAAGATTTTCGCATTTTTTAAGTATGCCATAAAATGTCTTAACTTGACAAATGTATGCATCGGTCCTAAAAAGCTCTAGTGTAATAACTAGAAAAGCATTTAAAACAAAAAAGAAAAGAAAAAAAGGTCTCACCGGGGTTCCAACTTGAGCCCTCCGGATTTAAAGGCTATCGCCTTAAACACTCGGCCGTTCCGATTTCTATTTGTTACTTAACATTATTTAATTTATGTAAGTGTTCCACGTGTTGTCAAATATTTCAACGAAAACAACAGAAACACTCCAAATTATTCCATCGTTTAGCGTTACAAACGCTTTATAATTTTATCAATTTGCACTTATGATTACTCATAAACGAAACGGCTATTCCAGTATATTTAAATGGTCCGTAGTGTTCTTTTGCTGTATTGTATTCACTGCTCTTTTACTTTTGGAATCGGTGACAAAAAGTTGAAAAATTGTTAATCGTCAATCTGTGAACAGGTCCCTTTAAGTCAGTGACAATTCTGGAAAATGCAGAAACAGTAGATTTGGATGTCTCTTTCGCAGACAGTTTTGGAGAACTAGTTGCAATGCGATAATTGCAATGGCTATAAGGTAAAGTTTTGCTTTTTCTGTGCTAATTTTCTGTCCAATGATGATAAATGATGTTAATACAGGCTCAGAAGCCATTAATGTTGCATGTACACATTACCGCATGCAAGGTTGCAACTATTGGAAATCAAATTCTATCAATCAATTTTTATGGTCATACTCAAACTGTGTAAGTTTGATCAACATTGAATCAAAAATCGTGTGTGCAAACCAATCATTGATAACTTGTTGATGTTTTCTTCCTAACATAAGGGGCAATAACTCCGGTGTTTCTGGCCCGAACGTGCTTATATTCGATTTCACCTGTAGTCTTACGATCATAGACAAACTTCACGATTGGTGAAGATTGGATGAAAAATGAAGTCTCTATCCTGAATAATGTCCATTTTGTATATTTTTTCTCAAACAAAGGGCAATAAATCTGGTGTTTCTGGCCCGATTTTGCTTATATTCCACTTTACCTTTAATCTTATCGTCATAGACAAACTATGCAACATTGGTGAAGATTGGATGAAACAGGGGCAATAACTCCGGTGTTTCTGGCCCTTTAGTGCTTATATTCGACTTCACCTGTAGTCTTACGATCATAGACAAACTGTGCACGATTGGTGAAGATTCAATAAAAAATGAAATCTCTATCCTGAATAATGTCCATTTTGGCATATTCTTTTCACAAACAAAGGGCAATAACTCCGGTGTTTATGTCCCGATCTTGCTTATATTCGACTTCAACTGTAATCTCATGGTAATTGAAAACTGTGCACGATTGGTGAAGATTGGATGAAAAATGAAGTCTCTTTCCTGAATATTGTCCAGTTTTGTATATATTTTTTAATAAACAAAGGGCAATTACTCTGGTGTTTGAAAACGATCTGGCCCATTTTTCGCGTCTTTTGTGATCTGATGGTCATACACAAACTGTAATAGTTTTGTTAAGATTGGATGGAAAATAAAGACTATATGTTAGAAAAACTCTTTTTTGGACCTTTTTTGCATAAAAAAGGGACAATAACTCTATAACTGGTGTGATCTCACCCAATAACATTCCCGTCCGAGATTTTATAGTCATACACAAACTTTGCAAGTTTGGTTGAGATTGGATAAATAGTGAAGTCTCCACCTTGAGAACGAACCCAACTGGTGACGGCACATGGACGAAGGACGACGCAGGATAGGTCCCCTATACCAATAGCTCACCGAGCACTTCGTGCTCAGGTAAGCTTATACTTGAAACATTAGTGAAAAAACACACAACCAAGTTACACATTTGTCAGTTTTAGATAAATGCATGTAGAAAGTTCAATGAACATTTCCTATTTTCACAATAACGATAGGCGAGAATATCTTTTAAATGATATTTCTTGTTTCGCCCGAACTATATAATGCAAAGGGAATTATATACGAGCGTACACACATCAATAAACAAGATAATTTGCAACGGTCCAGAATAACCGATGAAGCGCAGTAGTTCTGTGAGTATCGATTGTTAGTGCTTCGTAGCCTTCAGAGTCAAAAGTAGGTCATACGATGCGTTCTGTCGTTTTTGCCTCCAACAGCTTAAAATCGATACATTTCAGTAATTTGTTGAATATATATTTAGAATAAGAATCGATAACAAGAGATAACACTTTCTCAACAAGTAAAAAATATTCGATGCAAGAAATTCTGTATATTTAAATGTCTTTGGTATTGTAAACATAACAAAACTTATATTGTTAATAAATACTTAACGATTGGTGCAAGAATTGTGAAATGAATCGATATTTATTTCAGTTAGTGAACGAGTGTATAAATGGACTGTACCATTTTGAGTGCTAGGAATAATCAGTTAAACAATAATAGGTTGATGGGACTTGATTCAACCACGGTTCGGAAGTCAGCTTGAATTTATTTGTTAGTGATTACCTCTGGCTCTACAAATTTATCTGTATTGATGTAAATAATCATTTTAAATATACAATGTATGTTTATTACTGTTAATACACACATGTTTAACACATAAATGTTCAGTGATAGGTCTATAATTAAGGAATAATTTCGATTTATCCCTTTTTATCGACCAGTAAACAATGATTTGGAGTTCAGATGCGTAGGAATTAAACCATTACGGCGTTAGCACGAGTTGTTTCATAACCACGCATCAGAACGACTGAGAGTTGTTTACTGGCCCATAAACAACAATATTGTTGAAGTTATTTAGATTTTAGCATGATTTGACACTTGTTTTGCATTTGTTACCTGAAATGCATTTTACTATGCTCCGCTCAGAACCAGAAATTCTTATAGAAAGAAAAAATTCCAAATCTGAAGTGACACAATCTTAAATACATTGTTAATGTGAATTTACGTTGTAAAACATGAATTATAAATTGTTGTTGATCAACACAATTTAATACCAAGTTCTACCAATATTACACAATATATTATTTTTAGTTTTCTGTTGCAATTCTATAAAAATTTTTTATGAATTATTTATTGATATATATGATAGCACAATGGCATATACGTGCATTTCATTTGACTTTCTTTGGTTGCTGGTGGTGGTGTGACTCCACATAGAAAGCAAACCTGTATTCAATAACATAGCATTTATATTGTTTCAGTTTAATACAAGTATGTAATGACTCATTATAAAATATGTTATTTATTTTTATTTTCTACATTTCCAATACTAATATATTGAATGGTTTACAAATTTGATAATTAATTTCCAGTCAGAGCAAAAGTGGACGAGACTAGGAAGACGGGCAGTGGCAGGGTAGAATTCTCCACAGAGGAAGAAATTGTGGCGGGGATTCTTTGGGATCGGAATTCCAGCCAACTAGATGGGATTCCGGGGGGAAATGGAAAGTGTTGCAACATATATGTTTTTCAATATTTAAAATTAAAATTGAATGACTTTGTCAGTATTTTTTGCTCATTTGTGTGCAATAAACAATTTTCATAATTTGTTTACATTTAATTTAAGGAAGTATTACACACCCACAACGTAAATATGTATTTATGCATTCAATTGTGTTTTTACATGTATTCAGAATTTGTTTTTGTGCATAAATGTACATTTTGATTATTTTCTGTCGTATGTTTTGGGGGAAATTACTATTCAGGTACAAGCCTTATCTTATGATCGGTTTATACTTTGTATGTACATAGTTCGTACATACGGTAATAGCTAAGAAAATCCTGTCTGACGTAAACACTTGACGTGGATATTATGTTTCAAATCGTGTTAATGTAATGTTTTTAATAAATGTATAAACATTGGATAGGCACAACTGAGAATGCTTCCACAACGTGCTGTGCAAGTGCGGGTGATCCATGTCATAGCAACTCGGATGTGAATGTTCTGTAAGTATCACGTTATTTATTATGTTGTATGAAATATCTGTATAAGTTTTTCATGAAATAAGTTTCACAAATGAATCTGCTTATTGTTTAGGAAATGATGCCTTTTGTAAAAGTTTACGTCTTTGATAAGTAGTAGTATGCTGGCTATTCGCCTTTCTTGTTTTAGTAGAGTTCTAATAATGTAGTACCAAAAAAACAACAACAACAAAGCAAAGTGATTTTAATACTACAAAACAAACTTGGTAATTAAAATAATACACTGTAGTATAACCAAAAACTTTGTCGTTTTACTACTACAAAACAAAACTGGTAATAACAAAAGTATTGTATCTGGAGAGTTGTCTGATGGCTATACGCCTGTTGTTTGGTTTTCAAAGTCGCCTATTATTCTCAATGTCGTTTTAATACTTAAAAATAAGATTGTAAAAAACGCGTAAGGTTAATAGAAATAATACCCGCGGTTTTCGACTTTATTTTTGTATCTGGAGAGTTGGTCGACGGCTATCCGCACGTTGTCTGGCTTTCAAAGTCTCATTTAATATCCGCTGGCTAGCACAACCGATACAGTTTAATACTACAAGAACATTACTAAAAAGTGAATTGATCGGGCTTTCTTGTTTTAGTAGAGTTCTAATAGTACCAAAAACAAAGTGATTTTAATACTACAAAACAAACCTGGTAATTAGAATAGAACACTGTAGTGGTACCAAAAACGTTGTCGTTTTACTACTACAAAACAAAACTGGTAATAACAAAAGTATTGTACCTGGAGAATTGTCTGATGGCTATACGCCTGTTGTTTGGTTTTCAAAGTCGCCTATTATTCTCAATGTCGTTTTAATACTTAAAAATAAGATTGTAAAAAACGCGTAAGGTTAATAGAAATAATACCCGCGGTTTTCGACTTTATTTTTGTATCTGGAGAGTTGGTCGACGGCTATCCGCCCGTTGTCTGGTTTTGAAAGTCTCATTTAATATCCGCTGTCTAGCACAACCGATACAGTTGAATACTACAAGAAAAGTACTAAAAATTGAAGTGATCATGCGGGAGTCATGAGACTGCCATATAACAAATCGTTTGTAGGTTTTATTTAAGATATAGCACAACCGGTACATGTTAATACTATAAAAATAGAACTCACAGGTGTAGTCATTTGGTTTATGGATGAGCTTTTTTCCAGTACTTCTTTGGCGAAAAGCCGGACTTTGCTACCAATGTGTATGTCGGGCATCAATTCCACTGTCTTTGAGTATATATATACACGCTTTTGATCATTCATGTAGTAAACTTGTGTGTATCCGACGATAACGGTATATTTGGTTTTGCTGACGAACTGCTTTAATAGTTCGGCAAAAGATGAGAATCCAGTGTACAAGGTATGTAATGGCTGTATATCAACAAACACGGCCAATTAGAAACACCACATTGTTTACGAAACGACATCTTCAAGTTTGCCAAAAATGTATTTTTCTCTGTTTTATATGACTCATGTGTGAATTCCCGTCGAAGTCTTACGTCCGGATCTACAAGTCTTGCTTCACCATGAAGGCAATTATTTCGACAATACAGGACTCTGTTTTTAACAAACATCCCTCCCTTATGTTTATTTCCGTTAGAGGCTTTGACTCTAACCTTTTAATGGAGTCACTGAAATCTGCCATGACAGCTAAGTCATTCCTCTTTAAATCTTCTTCTGACATCAGGCACGCCATAATAAATTGCCTTTTGTGAAAGTCTACGTCTTTGATAACTTTTCTATATAAGTTGTTCGCTTTTCTTCCAATCCTGCACA